>JAMPIV010003194.1:0-364339 GCA_024509875.1 Oreohelix idahoensis
TAAAAGATTTGTTAGAATTGACAATATTAATAATGATAATAATATGTGTGAGAGAAACAAATTAAAGAAAAAGCAAGGTTTAATTATCCATTTTTATTATTGTAAACAAATGCATTGAAAAACAGAAAATGATTGTTCCATATATTCTACTGCACAGAATAAACTTGGATTGCCAGTTATCACTAATAAGAAATTTGTCACATCGTTCACAAATGCATGTTTTGTTAAAGATCTGACGAATTGCAGATTAATGATAATAGGGTCACCCACTTTTATTTTTTGCAATGGATTTATGTTCTGTTTTTAATGCTTTTTGCAACAATAACTATAATGAGTTCATAAAACTTGGTTGTTTGTTTAATGATTAGATTTTATTTCTGTTTTATTCAGTTCTATTGTATGTGCGAATGTGTAGTTTGTACTCCCGCAGTAGTGAACACCGGAACTTCTGTTGTAATTTGTTGTTGTGCGTGTATCAATCTGACGCATGATGATTATTATTATTTGGGAATTGCTGCGATTTTCTTAAAGTGGAGTAGATGTGATTACGTAAGTTATTGATAGTGTAAATATTAGTGAATTTCCGTGTTTGTGGATTTTCTCCCCATTTGATTGGATAAGGATCCCGTTACACGTCCATTGAGGCATATTGGGAATATGGTGTTAGGCCCATATTTTCTTGACCATCGGCACACTAGGGGTGATGTGGTCAGCATCACACCGGCCGCTTTAACCTTCCCAGAGTTGCTCTGGTACCCAATTGGGGCTGGGTCGACCCAGGAGCCGTTTGCGGCCTAAAAAAATCCCACCTCATCTGGGGATCGAACCATAGACCACTGAGCTTGGAAGCCAGTGCACTAACCACTATGCTACCGCGGCTCCCTATTTTATTGGATAAACTACCTGATAATTACCCAGCCAATTGCATTGCAAACCTTAAAAATCAGAATTTGATTGTAAGTTACAAAGCTTCAACAATTGTAATGGTTCGTTGTATGCAAATCCATTTATATTGTTTCAAAAATCTATAATACACTCTTCTTTTAGCTTGGTATAACAATACATTCATTTGTCTTCAAAACGGCATTTCATTCATCGCAATCTGTAAAAATTATGAAAATTACAGCTTATCCCATCCCAACTATCCCAACTAATATAATTACCGATGTATGTTACGTCGGTCGGTCACACTCAAAATAGTAAGAAAAAAAAGTGCGCAACGCACGGTGTGCAACTTGCGCGGCGTGGGTGTTATATAAAACAAATACTCTGGTTTTATTTATTTTTATTTTTTTATTCTTTCACGAAATTAGTAGCGCTCGACAAAGAAAAAGTGCGTAAAAATTGTTGTTCATGAGCCCTCACCCGATGTACAAATCATGACAACTTGAAAGTTTTTGTTAAAACCACTTATTATCAGGGAACACTCTTTGAAAACAATCCCCGAAATGTTGTCATCAAAGAACCTTTAAATTGAATCTAAAATAACATAATCCTCGCCGTGTGTACGTTGGTCACAGCTGAGGAATGCAACCGTGTTGAAAAATTGTATTGTTTCCATTATATATACTCTCCCGAAAATAGTTACAATCAACAAAGAAAAGCGCCCAAATAACGGTGCTCATGAACAGTTTGATTACACTGTATAATGGAAAGAAACCAAAAACACTCTAAGAATGTACTTCTATCTGCTCATCCGGGAACGGAAACAGCACACTATAATTAAAAACCCGTCAAGTTTGACGGGTTATTGCTAGTAGAGAACATAAACCTTGAAGATGAAAAATGTAAAAAGTTAACTATGACACAGCATGTTTTTCGATTAGGTAGTTAATGTATTAAACCATTTGCAGTTAATGTGTTAAACCATTTGCAGTTAATGTGTTAAACCATTTGCTTATTGTCTTTTTTATTTATTATTTTTTAGTGATGTCATATTTGTTCTTCGTGGGAATAGTATACTTCTCAGAAGTCATTTTTGTAATCGGCTTAGGTACGGAGACGTTTAGCACGATTTTCTATAAGACACTTTAATTACGCTCCTTAGTTTTCTCTCTAAGTTTCCCTGTTTCGGTGTGTCTCCAGTTCCCTTCCGTTCTATCGGTGTGTCTCCAGTTTCCTTCCGTTCTATCGGTGTACCTCCAGTTTTCTTCCGTTCTATCGGTGTGTCTCCAGTTTCCTTCCGTTCTATCGGTGTGTCTCCATTTTTCTACCGTTCAATCGGTGTACCTCCAGTTTCCTTCCGTTCTATCGGTATACCTCCAGTTTTCTTCCGTTTTATCAGTGTGTCTCGTTTCCTTCCGTTCTATCGGTGATTCTCCAGTTTCCTTCCGTTCTATCGGTATGTCTCCAGTTTCCTTCCGTTCTATCGGTATGTCTCCAGTTTCCTTCAGTTCTATCGGCGTGCCTCCAGTTTCCTTCCGTTCTATCGGTGTGCCTCCAGTTTCATTCCGTTCTATCGGTGTGTCTCCAGTTTCCTGCCGTTCTATCGGTGTGTCTCCAGTGTCCTTCCGTTCTATCGGCGTGTCTCCAGTTTCCTTCCGTTCTATCGGTGTTTCACCAGTTTCCTTCCGTTCTACGGTGTGCCTCTAGTTTCCTTCCGCTCTATCGGTGTGTCTCCAATTTCATTTCGTTCTATCAGTGTGTCTCCAGTATCTTTCTTTTACTCGGCCCTTATCCACCAGCCACATTTGTATGTCATATCATCACTACCTATCATCTGCCTGTGGATATTAGATCTTCAACAAATTCACGTCAAGCCTTATGGCCTATGCCATTCATTCAAGCTGCTTTCATGCCTTCTTTTATCTCTTCTGTGTCTGCCTTCAATTTCTGTCTCCACGTGTGGTTAGGTCTATCTCTATTGCTCTTTTTTTAACGCTCTGATTGTGCTATAGTTACACACATCGAGGAAACTTATTGATATCATTTCCTGGCAGTGCTTGTTCTAGAATGCCCCGGGAAAGAGCGGTATAGGAAGACCAAAGAGCACGTGGAGAAGAGAACTGGAGGTAGACATGAAAGGGATGAAGACGACATGGAAACACCTTGATGTGATAGCACGGGAAGACTTGGTGAAACACCTTGATGTGATAGCACGGGAAGACTTGGTGAAACACCTTGATGTGATAGCACGGGAAGACTTGGTGAAACACCTTGATCTGATAGCACGGGAAGACTTGGTGAAACACCTTGATGTGATAGCACGGGAAGACTTGGTGAAACACTTGATCTGATAGCACGGGAAGACTTGGTGAAACACCTTGATCTGATAGCACGGGAAGACTTGATGAAACACCTTGATCTGATAGCATGGGAAGACTTGGTGAAACACCTTGATCTGATAGCACGGGAAGACTTGGTGAAACACCTTGATCTGATAGCACGGGAAGACTTGGTGAAACACCTTGATCTGATAGCACGGGAAGACTTGGTGAAACACCTTGATCTGATAGCACGGGAAGACTTGGTGAAACACCTTGATCTGATAGCACGGGAAGACTTGGTATACGTTTTTTGAAAGCTTATGCTCCTGGGTTGGAGGCGGGGGAGCTAAGATTTGATGAATGAACGAATGTTGGTTTTTCTTATATAAAAATGTGTAAGAACGATTTGTCACTCCAGAATGCACTGATAAATGCCAGAATATGTTTATCTCTTATACTACTGCTGGTGCAGTTGAAAACGTACAAATTGATTGTTACGGTTTGCCCTCAATTGTCTGTGTGTGTCAAAATACATAAAGTTTAACAACGGGCAGACTGTTAGAAGAGCCTGCGTAACCAATTCTCAACCCGTTTAAAATAAAGTTTATTAGTTCGTTCTCTACCCTGGGGGTTCCAGAACAAGGGCTACCTTGTAATGCTATCATCAATGGGTGTCATATCCAACTTCCAACACCTTTCAGCTCCCAGAGGAGCATAGGCCTTCATCAAAACGTATGCCAAGTCTTCCTGTCCCGTGCCATCAGATCGAGGTCTTCTTCATCCCGTTCTTGTCTGTCTTCAGTTCTCTTCACTGTGTGTTCTTTGGTTTTCCTATACCTCTCTTAAATGACTGGGGGGTTCCAGTGGAAGCACTGTCTGGTAATTTTGCCTTGGTAAAATTTAAAAATTAGAAACCTACCCACCACAAAAATATTTATAGAATGTGTGATTCCTATGTACATACATTGGGATTCTCTCCAATGATCCTGTGTGATCTAAGGGAGGTGATCGGAGCACTACTGGAGTAGTCTGTGTGCATTCAAGATAGTCCTTAAAACCAAACATAACCAAACCAAACCGTCTGGTAATACTATCATCAGGCGTCCTCAGTGTGTGTCCTATCCATCTCCAGCGACGTCTTTTCATCTCTTGTTCCACCGGCGCTTCTCTGGTTCTTGTCATCAGTTCCAAATAAATGATCTCGTTATACCACTTCAATCTCTCTAATCTACGCAAGTACTCATTTATGAAAATCTGTAGTTTTTGGTACTTAATGTACTGAAGTAAAATTCACAAAATATGAAAAATAAAATTTCGAGAACACCAACAAAACATGCAACTGGCCATTTGTCAGCCGTCATAACGGAAGTGAATATCAAGGTTTCAGTGCTAGTGTTTATGACCAGGTTAAGACTGAGACTACAGTTCATACATTACAGATCTAGACTGGTAACTTTGACAATAATGAATATAATACGTTCACTACCGTCATTCGCTTCCATGCTACAACTGAGCATCAAGTTTCAAGTAATATTGTTGAGTGCCTGAAGGAACACGTGATGTGAGTAGGGGTTTGATTAAAAGACTATCTCACGTCTTCCAAAGAAAAGAAAAATGATTGGATGAAAAGCCCATTCATGGAAACTGAAAATGAAATGCCTTCTAATGAAGAAGATTAGCTTCTTGAGCTACCTTGTGATTCATCTTTGAAGATTATATTTTCTTCATCGGTTTTTGTAGACTTTTGGTTCTGTGCCCTGACCTTGTATCCTGATGTTTCTAGAAGGGCAATAAGATGATAGGAAACTCTATAAGAGCGATACAACAGGAGGCAATCTGGTCATCAGAAGGGTCCCCCCGTCAATCAAGTGTTCAGGATCTCTTTTACTCTCTAAAAGGGCGGGGGCGGGGCGGGCCTACTTGAGTCATGACTCCCAAGTGTCAACCGCCTGTTGTCTTGTGCAGAGAATTGAATTCATTCCACCTTGGTTGCAGCTTTCAACTTCACTTCTGTTTTTTGCCAGCTAAGGGCAATTGTGAAAGTAACCCGTATGTTAAAAACAAGTTACTGTTCCGAGTTCCATAGCCCGTTGCGGTTGTTCCACAGCCAGCGCGAGGACCTTTCCGCAGTTCCGTTGAGCCTTTTAAGTGCCGTTGTTCTTGACTGTCCTTTCAAACCCAACAGTTTCAGTAGATCATACACTGTGGCATACACGAAACCTCTTGCACCTACCTCAACAGCCATGACCCTTGCAGTGAACCCACTGTATCTCGAGTCCGTGACCAGATCATTATATTTGGCCACTTTGAACGAGTGTTACTCGTCCAATCTGGATTCAAATGGCACGGTCAGCTCTATCATTAAAATCTGGTGCGATGGTGAGGAATAAAGCACTGTATCTCTCCGTCTTCGAGATCTTCTGATACTTTCTGGATTTGCCCCTTGTCCAGGTAGATCTACTATCATCTCCCAGTCATCTGCACAGTCAAGAATATATATTAAATGCCATTTGGTTTGAGATGTACTGACTTTCCTGCTCTCAGAAAGTATGTATTTGCCGTACTCGGTCTGACTGTGCTGCTCGCCTTCACCCTTGCCATGTCTATTGCAGCAGCCAGCTCATTTAGTACTTTGTTTTCTTCAACGGTTTTTGTAGACTGTTGATTCTATGCCCAGATCGTGTATCCTGATGCGTCTAGAAGGGCAATAAAATACTGGCCACTACATCCTGTGTGAGTTTACATTTCATGCTCTTGTTCATATGAAAAATAAATACAGGAACAGACTTAATGTGGAGCCAGACCTGCGACTTAAAATATCATCTCTGCAGTCAGACATTCGGAAGCTTGCGACTGCGAACCAACATCTACTATCCCATTGGACTATTAACTTTTTCAGTTTGTGTACTTAAGAACTTTAAATAGGTAAATAAGTAAAATTATTATAAATCACCTGATATCTTGATTTAATAAATTTACACGTGTTTTTTGCTGTGTAATAAATGGTTAGATTTAAATTTTACGGAGACACACCGATAGAACGGAGGAAATTAACACCAAGGCACCCGATACCGTGACTTAATAAATATACACGTGTTTTTGCTGTGTAATAAATGGTTAAGTCTTACTGCATACCGAATTTACCTGAGGTAGAACTAATTCTGTAAACAGTTCTTATTCCAGGGAGAGCGTCGCATGTGTATAGGTTGGGTTTTAGGGGGCGCCATCCTGCAAAAAATGTTGGGAACCGCTGATTTAAAACAAGCTTGAAAAGTGAGAGCTCTGTAAGAGGACCTTGTTATGTGTTATAGTCAAATGCTGTCGTGTTGCATGTTGTGGGAAGTGAGAAATGTGGGCGTAGTACTTTTATCCATGTCAACCAATGAGAGGTTAAATTCAACGGAGGTCAAAAAGTTAATATTATCACTTATGATTCACTTACTGGCGTGGCACTCTTACCAAAGTGTGCCAGAATTACTTCAGATTTTGTTATAATGGAAATCATCAGACCATAACGTTTTCCAAATTATTCTTTTTTAAATCAGACCATAAAGTTTTCCCAGCTTTATTTTGGATTTGTTTTTAAATGTTTGCATACCCTAACGGAAGGAAAATATTTGACAAAAGAATTCTGAAGTGAATAGAAACAAACAGATATGAAATTTAAAGACCTATTTGCTTGAGGAGAAAAATACACAAATAATTTAAAAGAGAAGGGATGTTGGCTAAACAACAATAACAGAGAGTGGATGGAGTATAACACAAGCTCCGCGACCTATCAATCGCGTCTAACCGGGCGACCACAGAGGATGTTTTGATAGATGTCTTGCTGGATGGGGAAAAAAGAGAACTTTTTTTTTAATCTAGGGAGATTTCAGGATTAGCCCTGTCTTGTTGACATTTAAAAGCGCGTTATCCCCAAGATTAAAGGATTCTGTTCGTGTTCCCAGTGAAAACACCCAAGCTAGTCAACTAAAATGTCACTTATTCGTGAACTGCATCCGATAGGAACGCTATCTTTTCTTTTGTAGTGAAGTTAACAATAGGTAACATACCTTATAGTTTTGAATCTTCACCTGCTCCATCGATGGAATCGCAAGAACCGACAGAGATAATGGCTACATATATGCAACACTTATTCCAAATTCGAAATAAAATGAACCCTGAAAACAGACATAATTTTATTTAGGTAGATTTTTTAGAAAACTTGGGGTTTCTATAGTAGGTCCCCACATCTCTTGTGTTGCTTAACGCCAGTGGCGTACTAAGGAGGGTGCGAGGTGAGCAGTCCGCCCCGTGTGACCGCTGGGGAAAAAAAGGAGGAGGGGGAGGAAGGAACGTCGGACAATATTTTATCAGTATTGAACTGTTTAAAAATCTCTTGCAAGAATAATGTATTTTTCTGTGTGTCTTATGATGGGTGATAAAGGAAGGATCCACCCTGGGTGCCAAATATTATAAGTACGCCCCTGCTTACCGCTGGTATTACACGCCCAGAAACAAGAAATCAAAGACTGGATGAAGTAAAAACACTCAGAAACATGAGATCAAAGATTGGATGAAGTAAAAACACCCAGAAAGATGAGATCAAAGATTGGATGAAGTAAAAACACCCAGAAAGATGAGATCAAAGATTGGATGAAGTAAAAACACCCAGAAAGATGAGATCAAAGACTGGATGAAATAAAAACACTCAGAAAGATGAGATCACAGATTGGATGAAGTAAAAAACTCAGAAACATGAGATCAAACATTGGATGAAGTAAAAACACTCAGATGAGATCAAAGATTGGATGAAGTAAAAACACTCAGAAACATGAGATCAAAGATTGGATGAAATAAAAATACTCAGAAAGATGAGATCAAAGACTGGATGAAGGAAAAACACTCAGAAACATGAGATTAAAGATTCATCATCATTCCTTTCGTTCCCTGTGGAACATAGAGCAGAAACTGTTGCTCTCCATTGATTTCTATTCTGGGCTGTCTTTTCCATCTGTGCCCAAGTCATTCCAATTTCCCTAGCCTCCTCTTCAACAGTTCTTCTTTAAGTTCTCTTTGGCCTCCCCACTTTTCTCCTCCCCTGTGGGTTCCAGTCAAGGGCAACTCTGGCTATGCTTAATTTTTCTCTTTTGAGTGTATGTCCTATCATCCCCACTTTCTTACCTCAATTTCTGTTTGTATAGGCTGTTGTCCGCATCTTTTCTTTAGCTCTATATTTGTTATTACATCTGGCCATCTTATACAGAGGATCTGTTGTAGACATCTACTTACAAATGTCTGTAGCTTGGAGGTGATACTCTTTGAGACATGCCATGTCTCTGAGCCATACAGCAAGACTGACTTCCCATTTGAGGTAAATATTCTAATTTTGTTCTCTCTGGATATAGCTGCAGAGTTCCATATTGGTCGAATGACATTAAAAGCGCATCTGGCTTTATTTATCTTTGAGCAGACGTCACCAGCTGTTCCCCATTCTTTGTCAGTGTTACTCCCCAGATATGTAAAGCTTTCTACTTCTTCAATGACTTGATCATTGATCTTCATCGAGTCCATCTGCCTATTATTTATTCTTATTTCTTTTGTTTTATTTACATTTATGTGTAGTCCCATCTTTGCTGCTTCTGTTACTAATCTATTTATTTTCTCCTGCATATCTTGCTGTCTATGTGACAGAAGGCACAAATCATCTGCAAAGTCTAGATCCTCCAGTTGTTTGTTAAATGTCCACTGTATTCCAGTTTTCTCTCCCTCTGTTGTCTGTCTCATAACCCAGTTTATGACCATGAGAAAAATTGTTGGTGATAGCAGACATCCCTGTCTGACTCCACTGTGTACTGTGAAGGGCTCTGATAGTTTTCCTTTGTGTACTACTTTACATGAGGCCTCCTGGTAGACATCTTGGATGATTTTAATGAATTTCTTTGGGATTCCATAATGTCTTAGGATTTTCCATATTACAGTACGGTCTATACTATCTAAAGCCTTTTCGAAGTCCACATAATTTACATACAAGGGGTCTGCCACTCATTTGATTGTTCTATGATGATTCTGAGTGTTGCTATTTGGTCTGTACATGATCTTCCTGCACGAAATCCTGCCTGTCCTTCTCTAAGTTTGTCACCCACCGCTTCTTAATACCGTCCAACAAAACTCTGGTCAAAAATTTTTCCAGCCACTGTTAGTAGTGTTATACCCCTCCAGTTGCTACATACAGTCAGGTTTCCTTTCTTTGCCAGCTTGATAATGTGGCCTTACTTCCAGCTCTTTTGGATGGCCTCTTTTTCCCAGATCTTCTTGAAGAGCGGGTGTAGCAACTCTGTAGTGTATGGTATATCTGCCTTCAGGGCTTCTGGTGGTATTCCATCTGGTCCTGTGGCCTTCCCATTTTTCAGCTGTTTTATTGCCCGAGAGATCTCTTGTTTAGTGGGTGGGTTTATGTTGCACTGTAGTGGCTCTTCTGCTGGTTCTATGATGGATTTCTGTATTGGTTGATTTCGGTTTAGGATTTCCTTAAAATATTCAGCCCATCTGGCCCTTTGTTTCTCTTCATTGCTAATGCTTTGACCTTCTCTGCTCTTCACTGTTGTATTGTGGTTTAGCTGTTTCTTAGATAAAGTTCTAGTAATATTATATAATGTTTTCAAGTCTCCTTTTTTGTCGCAGTCTCGGCTTCCTCTGTTTTTTTTTTTTTCAATAAATTCTCTTTTATCTTGCCTGGCACTCTTTTTCACTTTCCTGTTTAGCTCCCAATATATTGTGAGCAGTTGTGTTTTCTCTTCTGCCTCTTTACGGTTGTTTACTTGCTGTTTGACGTCTCTCCTTTCTCTTATCAGGTTCCATGTGTTTTCTGTGAGCCATTCCTTCTGTTGTTTATTTCTTTTGCCAAGAACTTCTTCACATGTATTCCTGTATGCTTCCTGAATTATGCACCAATGGTTATCTATACTTTCCTCTTCCAGGTTCTCCAGTGCTTCAAATCTATTTCTCAACTTTAGATTGAACTGAACTCTTGTGTTTTTGTTCATAATGTTCTGGGTATTATACTTCGGGCTTGATCTTTCTGCTCTGTCTTTGCGCGCCCTCAATTTTATCCTCAGTGATGCTAGGAGAAGGTGGTTGTCTGACGCTACGTCAGCTTCTCTCTTTACTCTAACATCTAGTAGGCAGCGTCTCCATTTTCTTTCTATGTTGAAGTGGTCTATCTGATTTTGCGTGTGCCCATCTGGGGAGTTCCATGTAGTATTGCGTATGTCTGTGTGTGGGAAGATAGTCCCTCCGATGACCAGATCATTCAAATCACAAAACTTTGACGGATGGATCCACAATTGAATTAGTAGAAATGGTTCAATAATGGTTCTGTACTTACTTATGAAGCGATACTTGGCTTTGTTCGTATTCAATGATTATTATAATATTTTAACCCTAGACAGATGTAACAATGACATCAAAGATAAACATAACATCAAAGATTGGATAAGTATAACACACCCAGAAACATGAAATCTAAGATTGCCTGAAGTATAACACACTCAGAAACAAGAAATCAAAGATGAATAAAGTATAAACACACTCAGAAACAAGAAATCAAAGATTGAATGAAGCATAACACACTCAGAAACATAACATCAAAGATTGGATGAAGTATAACACACTCAGAAACATGAAATCAAAGATTGGAGGAAGTATAACACACTCAGAAACATGACATCAAAGATAAACATGACATCAAAGATCGGGAGAAGTATAACACACCTAGAAACATGAGACCAAAGATTGGATAAAGTATAAAACACTCATAAACATGAGTGTTTAGAATGGATGAAATATAACACATTCAGAACCATGAGATAAAAGATTGAATGAAGTATAACACACTCAGAAACAAGAAATCAAAGATGAATAAAGTATAAACACACTCAGAAACAAGAAATCAAAGATTGAATGAAGTATAACACAATCAGAAACAGAACATCAAAGATTGAATGAAGTATAACACACACAGAAACATAACATCAAAGATTGGATGAAGTATAACACACTCAGAAACATGAAATCAAAGATTGGAGGAAGTATAACACACTCAGAAACATGACATCAAAGATAAACATGACATCAAAGATCGGGTGAAGTATAACACACTCAGAAACATGAGACCAAAGATTGGATAAAGTACAAAACACTCATAAACATGAGATCAGAGACTGGATGAAGTATAACACATTCAGAACCATGAGATAAAAGATTGAATGAAGTATAACATACCCAGAAACATGAAATCAAAGATTGTATGAAGTATAAAACACTCAGACAGCGGCTTTCCTTAATAAAATGATCGAGATTTCCTGGGCTGTTTTTGTAAGTCCTGATAAATACTCAAATAAAATGTGTCCGGTCGGATAAATGGAAATTCTGAATTCTAACTGGCACGTCTGGTGTCTTTGGCAAACGCGAATCTCACAGTGAAAAAACCACTGACATGTGTCAGGTTATATTCACTGTCTTACCCCACCCTGTTTGTTATGAGGCTCAAACGATCAGCCAATCTGATTTGAATATTTTGCATGACTAATCTAGTGCAAAATTTCAAACATTATTTTTCTGAAAATGGGCTGTAAAGATCCGATTGCCGGTAGGCGAACTTACAGACATATCGGTAACCTCACACGACAATGTGTGTAAGATGTAACAAATTATTACTTTCGCTAAAGTAACATCTTTGTAACAAGGTGTACCGGAAACGATTATGCCATGCTTGATGTCCAGAATGTGTCGCACAGACGATTAATCTCTTATATGCCGCGCACCCGGACCTAATCTTAGCAAAGATTTGCCGCACCCTGGCAAACGCGATGTATTATCACCAACAAGGGGTGTCAGATGTTTGAACAAACAAGCTCTCTGCTACATAGCAAACAGAAAGAAAAGGGTGCGACTCGGATACAAAATCGCAATGAAATCAGTACAAAAATTTAACTGATACTGCCGAAGTGAAAGAGAGATCGGAAAGAGGACGCACCAAAATCCATCTTGTGACAAGTAAATTGTTATAAACCAGCTCGAGTTTTTACCAGTGAATGGGGAGAAAGTAGCTGTAATGCTGGGGATACAGCTCTGTTTAAATGATGACTTGTCCAAAATTTCAATAGCTTTAAAATACATTCTTTGTCATTTCTCTTCCGTCATCTAAAGATCAAGCAAATCGTTTCATGTGATCTACCAGTAGATCGGGATCTTCTGGTTGCCGTCCCCTGCTTTATACACAACACGGTTTACTTTTTCCTTTCCCCTTTTAGCTCCTTATAAAACATGGAACCTATGAAGCATGGGGCCCATAAATGATTGAGCCTATAAAGCATGGGGCCTTTAAAGAATGGGGTCTATAAAGCACGGGGCCTATAAAACATGGAACCTGTAAAGAATGGGGCCTTTAAAGCATGGGACCTATAAAGCACAGAGGCTATAAAGAATGGGGCCTATAAAGCATGGAGCCTATAAATTGGAGGCCTATAAAGCATAGAGCATATAAAACACGGGGCCTATAAAGCATGAAGCATATAAAACATAGAATCTATAAAGCATGGAATCTATAAAGCATGGAGCCTATAAAGCATGGGGCAAATAAAACACGGTGCCTATAAATCATAAAATATATAAAGCATGGAATCTATAAAGCATGGAGCCTATAAAGCATGGGACCTGTAAAACATGGAGCCTATAAATCATGGTGCCTATGAAGCATAGAACCTATAAAACATCGATTCTATAAAACATGGAGCCCATAAAGCATGGGGCCCATTAAGCATGGAACCTATAAAAAACATGGATTCTTTAAAGCAGGGCGCCTATAAAGCAAGATACCCATAAAGCATGGCGCCTATAAAACAAGATACCTATAACGCAAGATACCTATAAAGCATGGAGCCTATAAAACATGTGGCCTATAAAGCACGGTACATATAAAGCATGGAACCTATAAAGCATTGAGCCTATAAGGCATGGCGCCTATAAAGCATGAGGCTCATAAAACATGGAGCCTATAACGCATGGGGTCTATAAAACATGGAGCCCATAAAGCATGGAGCATATAAAACATGGAGACTAAAGCATGGAGCCCATAGAGCATTGTCACAGAGAGTTTATTGATCGTAAATTGCCTACATTTTCTTCTTTTTCTTTCACCCGTATCCTCTATTTATTATCACTCTTTTATCCTTTTTTGTGTTTTTCGCATTCGTTCGTTTGCGACTATATACATTACTATTTTCCCATTCTAACGTTTACCTGTTTCTTTTCTCAAAACTGAGAACGCATTTATGACATAACGTGTCAGAGAGAGAGAGAGAGAGAGAGAGAGAGAGAGAGAGAGCGTTAAAATGCATTCTATGGCATTAGTTGTCAGTTGACCAAACTGTGAACATATTCGTCTGGCCAGATATAGGAGCAGACATATGTCTACAGCCTTCCCTTGCACCAGACGATTTGGCGTGAGAAGGCATTCGGTCAATCGCTGCAGATTGACGAAATACACCGTGAATATTCGCTTTCGCCAGACATATAGGCGACAAATTTGTCTGCATTTTCACCTGCCACAACGAGTGGTGTCGGCTGAACGCTCAGAAAGGCGCGATAACTGACATCTCCTCGACGCAGTTTGAGACATTTGTCTGGAAATCCCAGCTGACAAGGCACTCACGGTTGGCCTGGTCCGCGCGAGGTGTGAAAACGCACAGGTGTCAGTTCATGGTATGCGTCTAAGTTACGTAGTGTTAGGAAAGACGAGAGATTGCGTGGTTTTGGAAATACGGCACATTCTTTGTGTGTGTTTCATATATCTTAAACGAAAGTTTGAGACTTAATTCACTCAGTAACTTCGCAGTCAAGACTAGAACAAGCCTTCGTTCGATTCCTAAGAATCTCTGTTAATAGAGATGGCATTTAGTGTGGTGGAAGTGGTTTAAGTTCTTAGTAGTTCTGTGTTGAGGCAAATATTATATATATTATATTCTAGTATTTTGTGAAGTGTTTAAAGTGTTAAATCGCTTATTTTATTTCACTAGTTAGATTTGGTGCAGAGCGCTTAATTTATATACCGGTAGTCTGTATTATTTTATAGTGACGAGTTACAGTGGAAAACAGAAATTATATTTCTAGCTTAAACTCAGTCGGCTATTAAGGAATTTAATTTTACTGCTAAAATAATCAGACGAGAATAAACTTTCTAAACTAACTTTATTAATGCTTCATGAGTAGTGACGGAACACGTAGGTATTCCTAATTCATGATGATTGATTTTATGTAAATAACTTATTTCACAGGAAGATTTAAATGATAAGACAAGCTACGCTTGCAGTTTAAATTATCAGTTATAGTATGTATAATTATTTGATATGTGCTTTTTCCATTTATATATAGTGAAACTGTGGTATCCAAACTTTGCCGGCGTTTAGTACAAGAGACATACCTGTGAGAAACATAAACAGTTTTTATCTTTTAACCACGTGGGTTTACCAGTTAACACCTGTCTGACAGTGCGTGTGTCTTCATAAATAGACAGAGTACAACTCTCACTAACGGGTTTTAGTAAAGACTAACTGTTTTATACTGGGCCTTTGAGCCAGATCAGATTTCTGCACAAAACTCTATGTACAAATTTAGCCGTTGTGACAAGTAACATATTAACGTCAGTAACATTCCGACGGAGTTTCGACTAGTTGTGTGGTGACCAACTATAGTCCTTTCCTGAAAGTAGACACCGATCTGACATTCCTCAATTCTAGAAACCTAAGCTATTGACACTGTGCTCGTTGTTAACGCTCGTGCCTGGACAATTTTATGTGACTTAAACAGACATCCAAAACAATAGTATTCCCAAGAGAACGGTCCCGGAAGTAGAGAATTCAACCCGTCTTTTTGGACCTGGGGTTTTCTTGGCCAAGATTACCATTGAAGATTCTGTATGTGCAAGTCCTAAAAATATGGTTTTTTTGTTCCAGAAGTGGCTATCAAAGCTGTGAATATGTACATGTGCACGTGTGCTCGGCTGAATGAATAGAGTGTATGCAGGACGGAGTGATTTCTTTATTGTTGTAATTGGGCACCCATTGTGCTGTCTTAACTTTCTGTAAGCAAGTATTGCTAATCATAGTTCCCTTAAAATAGAACAGAGATATCAAGTCTGTCCATACCTTAAGAAGGGGGAAATATTAGACCTAATCCTGTGTATCCTTGTTTCCTGGGGGCAATCACTTTCTTCCAACAGGACTGTGGGCATACCTCGAGGGATAAGATCTAACTGTGGGTCTATCATTTCTTGTAGCAATTCCTTGATTTTTTATGACTATTTGTATTTTTTTTTTTTTTGATGAAATTTCTATGTGTTGTGAAGAAATTTTAGATGATAATTAAAATTTCTCTTGAAATTAAGCAGCGTGTCGGTCAGCTCGTTCTAGAATATTTATATAATCATTTGTTATAGTTTTCCCACGTCTGTACATATAACTGTCGTCTTGTATGTGCGTGCACGTGAGTGGTTAGATATATATATATATATATATATATATATATATATATATAGATATATATGTATATATATATATATATATATATATATATATATATATTTAATATATATGTGTTTAGACTGTCTGACTCCTCATAAGCTGTCGTAGAAGATAGGTGAGAGAGAGAGAAGATTTCTCGATCTCAGAGACAGCCTCTTAATCACATTCTACCATCTCACTCGTGGAAATCTATTGCTATTACTACTTCTCACTGTAAAGGTAAAGTTAAGGAACCCGTTACACGCCCCTTGAGGCATATTGGGAATATGGTGTTAGGCCCATATTATCTTGACCGTCGGCACACTAGGGGTGATGTGGTCGGCATCACGCCGGCCGCCTTAACCTTCCCAGAGTTGCTCTGGTACCCATTTGGGGCTGACTTCTCACTGTGACTATCACTTATTCTAATCTATTCAGAAGGACCAACCCAAGTCTTAATTTCCCTATCAAAAATCTACGACAAGCATGGGAGCCCATAAAGCATGGGATTTATAAATCATAGGGCCTATAAAGCATGGCGCCTGTAAAGCATGGAGCCATTAAAGCAGCATTACCCCATGCAGGAGACCTGCACCAACGCACTGATGTGCACTTGTGGTAAGGATCTCGGCAACAATTTGTTTTACATTGTGAGATTTCCTGTCCCATGCAACCTTTTACTTATTGTACTAATAATGTGAAGCTTTGCTTTCTTATAAGAATTTTATAAAACTTATTTTAATTCGAGAGACCGGGTTTAATCTCCGCGAAGAACTCAACAAGATAGACGCGGCCAGTTGGCAGATTAATACGGTGAAAGTAAAATGGAGTAATCTTCCTACTATGTTTAACTCGTGGAGTGGAGAGAGAAAAAAATAAAAGGTAATACGTCTTACTAGAACAAAAGACGAGGAAAACAAACATACGTTGCGGCCACAAGGCCTTCGCCAGGGACAGACGAATAAAAACAATAAAATCGAGTACAACCTGATAAGAGTCACATGACCGACAAAATGGCTGCCGGCGCTACTGAAAGTAGAGAGAAAAAAAACTACGCTTAATAACAAATGCAATAGGTACTTTTTTGTGACAATCATTTAAAACAAGGGGAAACGGAATCTAATCGCCCATCCATCTCTTAGAACGAAACCAGAGAGCTTGTTTCGAACAGTACATTATATCGATTCTCTACGAAATATTGCTTACAGAGCGGTTCAGATGTGATGAAGGCTTCTGTGATTAAAAGTATCGATTGATACTGGATCAATCATCTGTCTTCGATACAAACGACAGATACAGTACATGGACATGGCCAAACAGCAGACTGCCCACTTTGAGATAACATTAACGCTCCTGCCATTCAATTTCAGTTCAAAACCCTGGCGGTAACAAATACATTTGATAATCACCTGTGAGAAGCAGAACACGAAAAAAAAATACGACAGTTTAAGTCAGTCGTCGACATAAGGTAAATTAAATCACGTGGGATGATGTGGTCACCAACCAAAAACTGTTAACTCGGAGCCACCAAGAAGACATGCGCACCATCATAGCCGGTAGACGCTGTAATAATTGGGTTGGCCACATTCTTAGAAGAGACCTTGACACCATCACCAGAATTGCGATGCGCATGGACTCCAGAAGGAAAGCGAAAGCGAGGCCGGTCAAAAACCCACCTGGTAAAGAACTGAAGAGGTAGAGATGCAAAGGATGAACCAGAGCGGGGCACCATATGAAGGATGGCTGCCGACCGAGCATGGTGGAGACAGTTTGTTACTGCCCTACAAGACGCCATTAGGCGTGATGGTCACTGATTGCTTTATCAGTCGGCGACCAAGGACTAAAGAAAAAGATGAAGGATGTGGCAGATCTCTAGGTAACTTTGGGAGGGGGCGGGGGGGGCGGGGGGGGCGGGGGGGGGTGGGGGGGGGGGTGGGGGGGGGGGAGAGAGAAAGAGAGAAAGAATTTTAAAGAAGAGATATTTCGTACTAGCACTCGGCACCCCCCGATATTTAAAAATGCGGTATCCCCAGAATTAGAGGTGCTTTTTCCGCGCTCCCCGCTAAAACTCGCGAGGTAGCTTACAACGAAGAAAGGTCTTCTATTTTAACAGTTGAAGACTATTACCAAAGCAGGTTTACGATATATGATGAACCGTTTAATGTGCAGTTGATAGATATTTAAAATAAACATTTCAAATAGTAAAAAAAAAAATTCACAAAAAAAGCTTTTAAGTGATTAAAAAATAAATTTTTCATACTTCCCGTTCCGCTAGAAAATTTTCCTTACGGCAGTATTGGCCCACGGGCGCAACCGGCTGTAAAAATGCTGTTGTATAACGTAAATATGTCACTGATGGATTTGGCACACACAAACGGAAAGAAAGAGGCTAAAAACTGGTAGAACGAGTAACGGCATCCGCTTTTATTGCAGATGACGTCAGGCTTAGACAAGGCGCACGGAGTCTTTGAACGTGGGGAAAGTTACGGAAATAATGTTTACAATCAAACTGACTGCGTAATTGTACACATAAGTGCATTAATAGTTGTCAGAAGAAGGACAGAAGTTGTGTGTAGTAATTACCACATGTCAGTAATTTGAAAACTTAAAAAAAAAATAAAATAAAAATAAAAGAGGCTTCAAAAATATCAAGGTAAATATGGTCTTATTAGCAACAACCCGCCACAACTGGCAGGTTTTTTAATTATAGTGTGTTGTTTCTGTTGCACGTATTACATTACTGTTTTTTCTATAGTCTCGCTTGCTCGCTGTGAATGACGTGATCGTCTCTTCCTTTTAGCCATCTTATCATTTTGATCCATAATAATAAGTCTGCAATACTTTAAATTAAAATTTTGTCTTGAAGAAACAATAACAAAACTTACATTTTAAGGTTATTTTTAAGAAAAATGATGAGTTAAATCCGTTTCCCGAATGAAACTGGACAGAAGAGTGCGGTATCTTGATTGTCTGTTGATTTAATGCACACCGTCACACTTCTCTATTTTCGCATATAAGGGGAAACAATACAATTATTGTCTAACTTACAACCTCAGTTGCACCCCCTTAGCTGTTCTCGAAAGTTAATGTACTCTCTCGAAAATAGAAAAAAGTGCGCAAATGACGGTGTGCAAAATGTGACTGACCGACCGACTGAAGTACCTTACGGTGGGAATTATGGTATTTGATGATAAAAAGCTAAATGCAAAAGTAAATCAAAAGTATTACTTCTTCTTCTTCTTCTTGCGATCGCATCTTTGATGATTACACCGTCAGACGAGTTCTCATGATGAATTCGACTGTTGTTTGAAGTTCCTCTTTAACTCCATATAGCTTTGAGTTTAGTGTTGAGTCATTCGGCCAGTATATCTTTCTTAACTGGTCATACAGAGGACAGTCCTGTAGAACATGCTCAGCAGTTTGTTCGTTTAATCCACATGTGCACAGTGGTGAAGCAGACAATCGTAGCTTGTGCATGTGTTTATTCAGTTTGTTATGCCCTGTCCTGAGTCGAAAAATAGTTATCTGTCCCTGCCGGTCGAGAGTGTGATAGTCGTCTTTGGGTTGGTTCTGTTCTCTTCTGATAGTCTGGATAGCTCTCTTTTTCTCAAAGTATGTGACTTCATTATCATCTTGTTCACATTCTCCTCCCTTTTTTGCAAGTTTATCTGCCTTTTCATTTCCGGGTACACCACAATGAGATGGTACCCACTGAAGTATGGTTCTCTTTTTGGCAGCTACCTTGTTTAGTTCATTTCTCAGATGCGGGAGTTTACCACCCTTGAGAGCTTGCAGGACAGACAGTGCATCTGTGAGGATGACTACCTGGTGGCAGTCAGAGTTGGTGTTATAAATCATATTTGCAGCTTGCTCTAGAGCTTGAACCTCAGCTGTATAGTTGGAACAGAATTTACCAGTGGGAATGTGCCTAGTCTCATAGTGGTTGTCAGGATATGAGATAAAGATACCGGCACCTCCATTCCTAACAGCATTTGTTGCTGATCCATCTGTATAGGCATGTATCCATGATTGATCGGGATAGCTTTCTTGGATCATACTCAATGTAGCAGTTCGTTTTTGCAGATCATTATACTCACATCCACTTGTGAGACCACTGACTGATGTATTAATTTGGAGGGCACTGCTGGCCTGCTCCCATGGTACAGGGTATAGGGTGGGCTTCAGTGGTGTTGTCTTCATGGATAGGTCTTCTTGATGCTGTCTTATAAGTCTTTTCCCCCGATGCACAAAGCTGCTACGCTTTAGACGTCCCAATGCCAGATCATCTAGTCTTGCCTTCATTGGGTGCATTGGCATACTGTTGTACTTTTCCATCTGGATCATGGTTTTTGTGTCTCTTCTATGGGACAATGTCTGTAATCCAGCAACCTTCTGCATCTCTGTTATTGGGTGTAGTTTTCATGGCTCCTGTAATGAGCCTGAGAGCTTGATTTTGCACCTTGTCCAAAGACTGCAGATGTGAGTTAGCAGCTGATGACCATGCTGCTGAGCTAAACTCTAAGTGTGGTCTTATTACTCCATTATAAATCTTCTTTAGATTTCGTTCATTTGCTCCCCAGTTGGTACCTGCTAATTTTCTGAGTATGCCTAGTCGTCTTCGGGCCTTTCCTTCTGCGTTTTCAATATGCTTATTCCATGTAAGCCTTTGGTCAAATGTCACCCCAAGATAGGTGGGGTAGCTTTCTTCCTTGATCACGGTTGTCCCTAGGTGTATGTTAGCTGATTTATCCTTGGGGGCGAGGGAGAACAGTGTTGTGGAGGTTTGTCTGTGTTTATTGTGATAAGCCATTTCTCTGCCCATGACACTAGCATGTCTGCTGCCCGCTGCATTCTATAATTTGCTGTGGTGACATTTTCATCAGCGCACCAGAGTACTAGGTCATCTGCATATAAGGCAGCTTTAACTCCTGCAGGGAGATCTTTCACCAGGTCATTGATGTAAACAAGGAAGAGTGTTGGGGAAATTACTCCTCCTTGAGGTACCCCCTGATGGAGCAACACTTTTCTGCTCTGCAGACCGTCAAGAGTGACTCTAGTTCTCCTGTTATGCAAGTATGACTGGATCCATTTCATCATGTTGCCTTGGATTCCACTTCTCCTAAGTTTTGCAATGAGGCCATCTTTCCACACCTTGTCAAAGGCCTGCTTGAAGTCGACCCAGATCGTTAGGACCTTTTTCTTCTCCTGGAAGGCATCTTCTATTGCTTGAGACAAGTAAGTAACTTGGTCTTCTATACTGTAGCATTCTCTAAATCCAGCTTGTTCCGGCACCAGGATCTGCTCAGACTCTAAATACCATTTCAATCTGTGGTTGACTATTCGTTCCATAGTCTTCCCAACACAGCTTGTGAGACTGATTGGCCGGTAACTTGCAGCCTCGGTCTTACATTTCCCTTTCTTTAGTATGGGTATTGTGATGGCTTCTCTCCATACTTGGGGTACTGTTCCTTTCAACCAGCTGTGGTTGAATATCTCAAGCAGTTTTGTCTTTGCTGCTGAGCTCAGATTTACTAGCATTTCGTTGCTGATTTTGTCTGGGCCGGGTGACTTTTGAAACTTAAGCTTGGAAATAGCCTTCTGTAGTTCTCCTAGTGTGATGGGTTCCCTCATTGGGGCAGGAGTATCTGTCTGTCCCATGGTTGCCAGTATTTCTTTTCTTATCTCTCTCTGATGATCTATGTTAATGGGTAAGTTGCTTTCTGAACTGTATCTTCTAGCAAACAAGTCTGCAGCTTGTTTTCCTCTGAAAAGTTTGCCACCTTCATCCAATGTGATAGTCTGCCTAGGTGAGGAACGCTCTTCATTTAGAGACTTGACTAATCTCCAAAGTTTCCTGCCGTCTTTCTCAAGGTTCAGCGATGCCGTTTTAGTTCTCCAGCTTTTCCGTTTTTCTTCTAGCTTTGTTCTCTGAAACTCTGCTACAGCCTTTTTCCATTTGTTGTGAGTTTCAAGTGAAGGCTGAGACTCTGCGTCCTTTCTAGCCCTGTCCATGGCTTCCTGACGTTCTTGGAGTGTGCTGGACCAGTATGGTATGTAGTTACGCCGGCATCCTTTGGGAATGGTTTCTTTTGCAGCGTGTAGTATGCATCTGTTGAAGTCTTTTACCACTTCATTAATGTCTCTGTTCTGTACCTTGAGGGTAGACAGCAGCGTGTTCACCTGATGCCTGAATAAACCCCAGTTGGCTTTTTTGTAGTTCCATCTTGTAATGGCTGGGCCTGTACTGAGAGTTGCACTCTGGACAGTAAGAAAGATTGGGCGATGGTCGCTTCCCCCTAGTTGGTCTCCTACTTCTCTACTAATAGATCCAGCTATATCTGGTGTGGAGAAGGCAAGATCTGGTGTTGAAGTTGTGTGCCATCCTCTGGAGTAGAAGGTAGGAGTATCTGTGGCATTATTGACTAGGATTAGGGAGTGATCATCTTGCCAAGTTTCAACCTCTTCACCTCTGTGATCCAGATGGTTATAGCCCCAGCTCTGGGAGTGGCTATTAAAGTCTCCAACTGCTATAAAGTTGGTGGCTGGTACCTGTATAGAGCTGAGACTCAGGGGTTTGTTGTTCGGACAGTAATAGTTCAGGAGTTCTATTTCCATCTTGTCTACCTTTATCTGCAACAGCTGATATTCTGCTCCATCCATGAAGGTTTTCCTTTCGTGTGCAGGAATGTTATTCCTTACAAGAGTAAGTACTCCTCCTTTTCGTCTATCTTTTCTGTCGGATCTGAAGCATTGATATCCCCTTATTTTAAAGGGTTGATCTGCTTTCAAGTGAGTCTCTTGGATACAGCAAACACTGACTTGCTTCTCATACAAGATGTTTTCCAGCTCTGTCTTTTTGCTGTATCCAGCCTGCTTGCTGTTCACTCCCTCTGCATTCCAGTGCATCATGACAAGTGGCACTCTGGGTTTCTCTTTTTCTGTTTTGTTTTGGTCAGTAGTTCTCCTCCGCCGTCTGCTGACTCCACAAGACGGTCTAGAGGGTCCTCCAGTAGCTGAGGGTGGGCTCTGTCGAGGCTCAGAGCCCGGCACTGCACCTGCCTGGTGGAGCTCCACAGGGCGAGCACCAGTACGAGATTTATTTGACGGTGTACTCTCCATAGAAAAAAAAAGCGAGTTGCGTGATACTGTGGTTTCCGGTGCGCCTTCTGGCCCAGTATCTATGACTTTAGCACCTGTTCAACGGGAGAGTGGGCTCATCCCTAATCTGTTATGTTCCCAGTAGTAGACTATTCGCAAGCAGCCTGGGGGTGTCACTGCTCTGCGCGGACCTTGTTTACCGAGGCGGCGTCCGAGCTCGTATGGTGAAAATATGGTTGCATTATCTTCAAAATAGCCCTGTCTTTCCTGCCATCCTGCAACTTTGAGTTAGGGAGTTCTGAGCTCCAGTCTCTTTCCCAGGCATTTTATCCTGGCCTGGCACGCATACAGAGGACCCCACTTCTGGTTCTAAGTTAGCAGTTGGGGACAGGTGGGGTAGCACACTGTGCATTCCCCGTCATCCAGGGGGCTCTCCAACTATGCAGAGCTTGCACAATGCTGTGCTCTGGTTCTGGGCTCACCCAAGGAATCCTCACGTCCTGCACAGAGCCACTTCCAGATACCCACCACCTGCCAACCCCCCATTGTAGAAATCTCCTGCATGCGGCCATCCAGTCAAGAGCCAGTATTAAGTCTGGTGCCCAAGTGATCCCCCCAAGCCCTGTGTGCAATTCTGGGTTCTCATCATGCTGCAACACAGGGGGGAATTGTGATGCTCAGCCATCTCTCTCAACTCTGCACCGATAAGTGACATCGGGGACTTAACTGTGTCTCAGTACTGGGAGGCCCCGTTTCCGGGTACACCACACACAGCCAATTGAGGCAACGGTCGCCGTGGGCGTAAAAGTATTACGATTTGAATTGGTTTTATTGCTTCCGGGCTTAGCATAAAGCATCCGCGATATATATTTTTTTTTCAATATATTCTATTGTATTCTGTTAGTATAAAATGGATAGTCTTGATGCAAGTGTTTCGAGTTAATCCCCTCACAAAAGCAGGGTATAAAATATTTACAGTTATGTATGTAAAGTATCATTGACACACACGACAAAACTTTAGATGACATACGCACCCCAAAAACAGATACCTGACCCAAAACAACATAAATAATTATATGCCTCAAACCATTCATTATTCACGGAGGTTAGAATGAGGGTTGTCCTGATGTCACATTGAGCTGTCTGTCATAGAGAACATCTTGTGGATAATGGATCACCAAATAAGAAGACAACAGAAAGGCCATAAAATGTGACTTTACGCAAGATAAATTCAGAAACCCGGTGACAGCTTCAAAGACTAATTGCTGCCGTCCTGAAAGAGGCCAACGTGCAAAATAAACATACCTTTGTGTATTATTTATTTATTTACTGGAAAATAAAATGTCTGCAACGATCAGAACGGACATTTTACTTTCATTGTGCATGTTTTAGTGCGATGGAAGGATGTATGTTTTAGTGCGATGGAAGGATGTATGTTTTAGTGCGATGGAAGCATGCATGTTTTAGTGCGATGGAATAAAGACTGTTTTAGTGCGATGGAAGGATGCATGTTTTAGTGCGATGGAAGAATGCATGTTTTATTGCGATGGAAGGATGCATGTTTTAGTGCGATGGAAGGATGCATGTTTTAGTGCGATGGAAGAATGCATGTTTTAGTGTGATGGAAGAATGCATGTTTTAGTGCGATGGAAGGATGCATGTTTTAGTGCGATGGAAGAATGCATGTTTTAGTGCGATGGAAGGATGCATGTTTTAGTGCGATGGAAGGATGCATGTTTTAGTGCGATGGAAGAATGCACGTTTTAGTGCGATGGAAAATGCATGTTTCAGGAAAAAAAGATTATTGGAAATCAACTGAGATAGATAGATAGATAGATAGATAGATAGATAGATAGATAGATAGATAGATAGATAGATAGATAGATAGATAGATAGATAGATAGATAGATAGATAGATAGATAGATAGATAGATAGATAGATAGATAGATAGATGGGTGGGTGGGTGGGTGGGTGGGTGGGTGGATGGAGGGAGGGAGGGAGGGAACGAACGAACGAACGAACGAACGAACGAACTTTATTTTCGAAGGGTTGAGAATTGGGCACGCAGGCCCGTCTAACATTCTGCCCTTTCACTCTCATTTATCTTGCATCATTCTTCCTTTTAATCCCACATATTACTTTAAGCATTAATTTAAAGGCATGCAACATTATAAAGTTAACATAATAGCATTCATTTACAGTATACAATCATAATAAAAAATGAGTAGCCTAGGTTTTTTTTTTTTTTAAATAAAGATAGTGACTGAAAAAAAAAATAATAATAAAAAATAAAATAATATAAACAAAACAATAAATAAATAAGTTATGTATACCGACACTCACTTATGCGGTCAAAACGTCTAATCTGTAGTATTTTTGAATGTGTCATCAATCCTCAATACAAGAATTACAAAAACACATTCTCGCTTACATCCATACATTCTTGGCGGAAATTGAAATAATAATAATAACACTTTCTTGCGCACTTCTGTAACAGAAAAAGTCTTTCAGCAGTTTAAAAAAAAAAAAAAAAAAAAAAAAATTATATCTGCATGTACATCACCCATTTAAGCAAACGGAAACATTCACATCTCTAAAGTACAGTGGTATGCGGGTACATTCTCACATACATTACATTATATAATAGTATTACATGGATATAAAACAAATTATTCCCATTAAAAACGAGCGGAAGAGGAAAAGAAATGTTGACCTATGGATGAGATGTTGACAGGCAAATGATGTTTCTATGGGGGTAGATAATCAGTGTTTAGGAAGTGTTTGAAAAGTGCTTTGTTAAATGAATATTGTGTAAGTAGGCTTTTTAGGTGGTGTGGAAGGCTGTTCCATAAGTAGGCTCCAGAGTAGGCTCGACTCTTTTTTTAACAGGTCGATCCTAGGTTTGGGCAGACGTAACTGATGTAATTGTAGTCCCTATCTTCTACTGGTTTGAAGCAATGATCTATCGTAGGTACGGCGGGGCATTGTTTGATAGAATTGCGTGGGTCAGCTTGGCTTTGTTGTAGAGAAGACGTTTTTTCAGGGACAGTATTGTGGGTTCTTTTCCTGTCCTTGTGTGTGATATCGTGGGATTATCGGTGATCAGACGTATTGCTCTCTTATGCAGGGAGTGCAGTCTCTTTGAGGTGGAAGCAGGGCAACCATCCCATAGTGTAGAGCAGTAATCTAGATGTGTCTGTATATGTGAGGTGTAGAACAATAGTCTAGTGTCTGCGTCTAAGAAGTGTTTTATTTTGGCTAGCTGGTACGTCTTTTGAGCTAAGTGTTTGGTTAAATTCCGTACATGGGAGTTCCACGTTAAGTGCTGGTCAATCGTGATTCCTAGAACTTTGTGTTCTGTTACATGTTCAATTTGTATTGATTCCGCGTGTACCTGTAGCGATCTTTTGGTGCAGTTTAGGAGTTTCTGTCTGGTGGTAATCAACATAGATTTCGTTTTTGCTGTGTTTAATGGCATACGATTCATATTACTCCATTTTGTTAGATTGTCTACATCGCATTGAAGAGTCATTTCAAGTGCCACGCAGTCATTGTCACTAGTGTAGATAGTACAATCATCTGCAAAGAGGTCACATGTTGAATATTTTAGATGTAGTGGTAGGTCGTTGATGAACATTGCGAAGAGTAGGGGCCCAAGAATAGAGCCCTGCGGTACTCCTGTATCTATCTTCGAGAAATCTGATGTCGAGTTGTTGTGAAGCACTAACTGTTGTCGATCTCCCAGGAATGATTTGATGATGTTTAGTGGATTAGGGCCTATTCTGAGGGTTTCCAACTTTTGAACCAAGATAGTGTGGTCAATCATGTCAAATGCTTTTTTGAAGTCAACAAAAACAGCACCACCTAATTTCCCATCATTTACGTTCGACAGCCAGTTATCTGCCATTTTGGTGAGAGCTGTGTGACAGGAATGTTTGGGTCTGAAACCTGACTGGCTCTCAATGAGCAGTTTGTTTGTTGTTAAGTGTTGAAATGTGGTGTTGTAAATGTGTTTCTCTAGTGGTTTTGAAAGAGATGATAGAAGGGATATTGGTCTGTAACTGTTGGGATCGCTATGTGAGCCAGATTTATAGAGAGGATACACTTTGGCAGATTTAAATGCTGTGGGAAAGTAGTTGTGTGCAATACATTGATTGTACACATAGGTTAAGGAGTCGCAAATGATGGGTGCAGCGTAACGTAGAATCTTATTGCTGATACCATCAAGACCAGATGAATTGTTGTTTTTTAATGCCAAGATATATGTGAGAACTTCGTGTACTGTTAGAAAAGGAATATCTCTAAGATCTGTTATGGTATGTTCAGTGTTGCAGAAGGCGGTCAGTTTACTAATATCGCAGTCCATTGGCTTTAGTGTCGATTTGAGATGGTTAACTTCTGTTTTGAAGTGGTTACTAAAATGAGTAGCAGTGAGGGAGCAGCTTTTTGGTAAAGAGTTTAGTGACTTTGTTTTGTGTGTTAGTGTTCTAATGGCTGCCCAGACTTCTTTACTGTTTGGATAGATAGATAGATAGATAGATAGATAGATAGATAGATAGATAGATAGATAGATAGATAGATAGATAGATAGATAGATAGATAGATAGATAGATAGATAGATAGATAGATAGATAGATAGATGGATGAATTGGATGGATGGATTGGATTGGATGGATGGATGGATGGAAGGATGGATGGATGGATGAATGGATGGATTATAGATAGATAGATAGATAGATAGATAGATAGATAGATAGATAGATAGATAGATAGATAGATAGATAGATAGATAGATAGATAGATAGATAGATAGATAGATAGATAGATAGATAGATAGATAGATAGATAGATAGATAGATAGATGATCGGACGGACGGACAGACAGAGAGATAGACAGATAGATAGATAGATAGATAGATAGATAGATAGATAGATAGATAGATAGATAGATAGATAGATAGATAGATAGATAGATAGATAGATAGATAGATAGATAGATAGATAGATAGATAGATAGATAGATAGATAGATAGATAGATAGATAGATAGATAGATAGATAGATAGATAGATAGATAGATAGATAGATAGATAGATAGATAGATAGATAGATAGATAGATAGATAGATAGATAGATAGATAGATAGATAGATAGATAGATAGATAGAGCGGGAAAACGAACAAACGAATGAAATAATTTTCTGTTCAAACGTTTGAAAATTGGACCGCAGGCCCATCTAATATTCTGCCCTTCCTTTCTCTCCATCTTTTATACTGAATCCATTTTTCTCACGTGCGTTTTACATTAATTTCAAGTAAAGCAACGTAATAAAAGTACACTAACAGCACACTCACAATTACATTACATAATCATAATCAACAGAAAATAATCTGCATATCATTCTCAAACCAAATGTACAACAATATTTAATCGTTGGACAACATAATCAGATTAGGACGGTAATGTAATCAGCACTGATCAAGTTATTTGAAAAGTCTGCGATCGTATGAGTAGGGAGTAGGCGTGTCTTTAGATTATGTCGACGATTGTTCCCAAGATGAGCAGCAGAGTAAGCTAAGCTTTTCTTTAATAATTCAAGCCTAGGCTTTGGCACTTACCATTAGTTTAAGCGTTGAAAGCATCTTTCATTATATGTGTATATGGGAGACAGGGCTAAATAGAAAAAAAGATAATGAACAGTCTAGCACACTGATGCCGATCACCTTCCTCTGAACTGTGGAGTCAAGGCACAGAGAGGAAAAGTGAAACCTCATATGACCATCACAAGTACCATTCCTGGAGATAGAAAAACTCCACGGAGATGCAGATAGCCTCAAGCTGACCAGTGCTTTCTTTGAAAATATTCATTTAGACTTGGGAGAGTGTACGAAGAAGACTGACGCTGCATAGCATCAAGAAAAAGAAACATGATAAAGATCACGAGCTATCAAGCGATATGAAGAGAAAGATCATCTAAGTCAGGGGTCGGCAATCGCTCCGTCTTGATGTACCGGTAGATCCCAAGGCATTCTTTTTAAAGAATTCTCCATCCATCCATTTATCCATCCATCCATCCATCCATCCATCCATCTATCCATCATCCATCCATCCATCCATCCATCCATCCATCCATCTATCTATCTATCTATCTATCTATCTATCTATCTATCTATCTATCTATCTATCTATCTATCTATCTATCTATCTATCTATCTATCTATCTATCTATCTATCTATCTATCTCAGTTGATTTCCAATAATCTTTCTTTCCTGAAGCATGCATTCTTCCATCGCACTAGAACATGCATTCTTCCATTGCACTAAAACATGCATTCTTCCATCGCACTAAAACATGCATTGGTGGATTTGTGCTGAAGTGGTAACTTGCCACCCTTATCGACACCTGGTGTTAAAGTGTAAGATGTAGGTGTCTTCTCTGATTTAGGATGTTGCTGTGTATGTGGTAGTGGAACAGTTCAATGGGTTATCACACAGGCAACATGACGTGTAGAGTCATAGAAAGGGTAACTTCGTTGTATAAGTTTCTTTCATTTATTGCACGCCACAAAACAGTCATGATACTTATGACATCAACATGGTTAACGAGTTCAGCAAGATGATATGGCACATTGAAAACAATTTCTGTAGTCAGCAATGATAGCTGTTGTATATATGCGTCATAAGACATCACAGTTCAATAGATTCAGAAATTCATCAATCATCGAGTGCTAGTTCGTGAAGCTGTATAAATAATAATAATTTCTATAACTTCTGCAACAGTGTCAGCTACAGATCTTCAATGTTCATAAACAATAATAAATGCTCCCATTCTGATGCTAGCAGATCAGTTGTATACAATAAGTCCGTTCACTGTCTGCACGTGAATAGCATACATGGGCTACAGGTCAGCTCGACCTTTATAATGTTCCTAAGTCTAACCATCTGACTTGGACGTGATCTCTGATATAACGAATCCTGGAACACAGACAACAGTCTTGTTGGTCTAGAGCGACCCATATATATTTAACTAGTTCAGGTATACAGATACCGGTGACTTAATCCTAGTCAAAGTACCTCTCCATTTTGCATCACACAGGCGAGCAAATAGGCGACAAAATGACGAACCTCTAGACGATAGCATAAAGTTCGATACAAGAGGAATTACCTTATTTCGGAAAATCAACCATGAACATATGCCTCCAGGCAGGCTGCATAATACTGGGAAATAGTCTAGTTAGCTAACTAACTCACTAAGACACTGTATTTCCCTCAGAGAATCACAAGACGCAGTTGCGTCTGCTCGCTTCTTAAACCATTTCTAAACTGCCCCAACTGGGCGGAACACACAGAACGAACTCCCGGTTTGACATGCGCAGAACGACAATCTCTGAGTTGCCGTTCACAATAAGACGATTCGAAGAACATTCGAGATAAAAGTCTTACACAGTCGCGCCTTTTATGGTCATGAAAAGAAGCGTTAAGAAAGGTTTCAGACATCTACCATAGTTGACTGATACTACCAAATAAGGAGATGTGGTCACGCTTCGTTCAAGAAATTATAGACCGAACGTGTCTCTATACAAGAGAAGGCAACTCCTAACAAATTGTAGTTTCGATAACTCGGATTATGTCCCTTTGACCATAGAAAACATAATACACACTTCAGTCAAAAAAAATGATCATACATATGAAAAAATGTTTATACAAACGAAAAATAATAATGATCCGTGCGTAACATTACCGCACCCTCCCTGGAAAAAAAAAAAAAATGGGACATTTTTTTTTTTTTTTTTAAATCCTGGAGCCGGAAAAAATCTAGGCTCCTAACGCACGTATGATGCGTGGATATATACCTAACAAATTAGCTCAACGCATGGAGCGACACTGAGATCATATCTCAGATCCTTAGAGAAAAAATTTATCTAAGTATACGCTGATATATTCCAGGAAGGTGCCACCAACACACGCCACAATGATGGCAACAACATAATGACAATCAAATTATACTCATACCAATATATGAAATTAAATATATTATGTGTTATCATACAATGTGTTGCAAATAGCGGTGTAATTTACTAATATACCGCACTATATTATTACATTATATAAAGTAACAGTAATTAATAAGTAATACATGTGTTGCTCTTCGGTGACATAAAACATTCAATAGAAGAAGATGTGGACATCATCCGCTCCCAATGTAGGACAGGACTTGATATCCTCAAAGTTCCACAATGGACATAAACTCGCAGACTTCAATGATGTGCTGCGAAAATATCAATAACACAAATCTTAAAGACAACTGGTAAATTTCTTAATACAATCCTGAAAATAATTTATTTAAATGTGGCCGAGTGATCTTTTGGCCCGTATATCACTAACTAAGCCTTCTTAGATAATTACATGGTACAATGTTATAAATTTCCCTCAAAAAAAAAAAAAAAGTGAGACAAAATCTACTAACATGTCATTATAACATTGGACTGTATATCAGGAAATATATATATGACAGAAGAATCATGTGGAATCGTGTGGACATCTGGACAGAATGTCTGCCATTACATTATCCGAACCACGGATAGCTCGAACCGAGAAATGAAATGGTTGAAGAGCTATGGCATAACGAGTGGACCTCGAGCTCTTCAAGTTTTTGCTCTGAATAGCAGTAAGCGCTTTCTGGTCGGTTTCCACAATGAAATGTGCGCCTAGAAGAAATCTTTGTAACTTCAGAATAGACCATACCATAGCCAATAACTCACGGTCTAAAACCGAGTAATTCTTTTCTGCAGCGTTTAATTTCCTAGAGATATACATCACCGGATGCAAAGTATCAGAATACTCCTGCATTAGTGCTGCCCCAATCCCTGTTGACGAGGCGTCACTTCGAAGAACAAAAGTCTTCTCAATAGTAGGTAACTTAAGAATAGGTGGAGATGAAAATAGGGCTTTAACCTGGTCCAATGAGGATTGACATTCTTTAGACCAGCGGATCAGATTAGGCGACCCTTTCTTCAATAAAGTAGAAAGCGGTGCCATAATGGAGGACAGATTCGGAATGAATCGTCCGTAGAATTGAATCAAACCTAATAGACTCCTTACTTGTTTCTTCGTCTTAGGGACCGAAATGTTAAGTATTTTTGAAACATTGTGGTCCTCTGTCTTTAAAAGACCATGACCAACCCGATGACCTAGGAAAGAAATCTCGCTAAATCCTATAAAGGCTTTAGAGGGTTTTGCAGTCAAGTTATACTCGCGAAGAGTAGACAGTAATTCGTATAAACCCAAATAGTGATCTTCCCAAGAATCACTGAATAGACAGATATCATCTAGGTATGCTATGACATCTGTACGATATGCGAGAATTCGCCGCATCATGCGTACGAATGTAGCAGGGGCGTTCATAAGACCAAAAGGCATGAAATTCCATTGGAATAAACCCCTAGGTGTAGAAAAAGCTGTAAAAGGTTTGGCACGTTCAGTTAGCGGGACTTGCCAATAACCTTTAGACAAATCTAGTTTGGTAAAGAATCTAGAATTAGAAAGTTTATTGAGTAGCTCTTCTAATGAAGGCATAGGTTCAGCATCGAACTTCGTAACTTGGTTCAATTTGCGATAATCTACGCAAATGCGAATGTTATTATCCTTCTTTCGAACAATAACCATAGACGAAGAGTATGCTGAAGTGGATGGTTCAATGATTTCCAAACGTATCATTTCATCCAACTCTTTTTCGACTTGAGACTGGAAATGAATAGGTATTGGATATGGTCTGACTCTGATAGGATTGTGATCAGTTAGCACAATGTCATGTTCTATGACATGTGTGTGTCCCGGGATGTCTGTAAGAACATCCTGAAATGTTTGCAACATCGAAGAAACTTGTCGATGTTCCTCAGCGGAAAGATTTGGAGAAACGGTCACGTTTTTCCAAGATTCCGTAGAATAAAGTGGGACCATAGAAAGAGGAAGATTGACATCAGAAAAAGTAGTATCCTCATCCTGTATAACTGACAGAGATGAGTACTGACCACGAGTTGCTTGTGAATTGTCCGTAGCCTGGAAAATAGGCTGCAAATAGTCAGGTCTTTCATAAAATTCTGTGAGCATATTTATGTGGAAAGTTTTATGCTTTCCATCAATATCGACAACATAGTCGACATCAGAAATTTTGGAGACTATTGCATATGGACCTTTCCATGCAATTAGAAGTCTGTTCTCCCTTGAAGGAAGTAGAACGAGAGCTTTGTCACCTGGACAAAGTTGTCGTAGACATCTATTCTTATTTGCAAACTGCCTTGCCTTTTCTTTAGCAAATTCTGAAGACGAAGTTGCTAGTTTGCATGCCTCGATGATCTTTTGCCTAAGAGCAATGACGTACTCATAAGAAGATTGAGTCTCATCGCTAATATTATCGGCAGTGATTAGATCGTGAAGTAAAGACATAGGGCCGCGCGGTTGCGCGCCAAAGACAAGTTCAAAAGGGGAAAACCCCGTATGTTCATTGGGGACCTCTCTATACGCAAAGAGAGCCGCGGGTAAGACCCTGTCCCAATCCTGAGGATGATCCTCAGTTATTTTACCAAGTAAAGTTTTCAGAGTCCTATTTAAACGTTCGACCAACCCATTAGACATTGGGTGATAGATACTGCTGAGAGACCTTTTAATGTGTAGCATAGACATTACCTGTGACATAGTGTCTGATATAAGTTGAGTGCCATGGTCTGACAATATTTCTCCGGGAAAACCCAAGCGAGAAAATATCAGCCAAAGAGCGTCTGCGATATCAGCAGTTGAGATGCTCTTGAGAGGTATTGCCTCTGGCCAACGTGTGCACATATCGACACATGTAAGGATAAATTGATGTCCTCTAGCCGACTTAATTCTAAAAGGACCGATAATATCTATTGCCATTTTTTGAAAAGGGCGAATAGGAATGTCAGCAGCCTGGATAGGCGCAGCATGTCGTGGTCCTTTAGATTTGACCTCCTGACATACTTTGCAAGAGCGACAGTACATTCGTATGTCCTTGCTCACAAATGGCCAAAAGAAAGCCGCAAGAACCCTCGACTTTGTACGGGAAAAACCCATATGTCCAGCACATTGCGAGTCATGAGCATGTTGCAATATTTGCAATCTCATGCTCTTAGGCACAAGAATTTGTGAATGAGTGGACGTAGTCGAGTCTTGTACCATACGTACAAGTACGCCGTTCTTCATAGAAATCCAAGATTTCCTATTAGTGTTCTGATTAGGATCACCTTTTTTTGCTAGAATGAAGAATTTTTGTAAAGAAGGATCTTCTTCTTGCAATTTGATAAATGAGTCACGTGTAATAGTCAAGTGACTATCTTGGTCATTTACTTCATCATTATTAGTTAATGAAGTTTGAGGTGGATCCAGAGCATGTGCTCTTGTGACCACCGCATTGGTAGCTTCAATGTTTTGCTCTTCCCAAACAGCAATCTGCTGTGGGGTACATTCCCTAACTCCGTGAATACGACCAATAATAAGGTCCGCAATAGGGTTTGGAAGTAGACACGCGTGGACCTCTCCCGTGAAGAAAGGAGTAGCAATGTGTATTATAGCAGTAGGATACTTTTCTAACGTGCCACCAAATGTGACACATTTGATGACTTTTCCTGTAGCACAGGATGGATCTACAAGAGATTGCCTAACGCCGACAGTAGTACATCCAGAATCAAACAACACTGAGACTGGATTACTATTTACTAGCCCCTTATGTAATATAAGAGAACCTCTCCCATCATGAGCAACATTAGCAGGAAGAGCGGGCAAAGGATGACCACAGCTTAAAGTACTAACGGTTTTCGGATCAAATAAAGTACTGCATTGGATACATTTATTTGCCCTACCAAAATCAAAAGATGAGCATCCGATAGCATTATGGTCTTTATCATTATTAACCTGTTTATCTGCTCCCTGAGATTCTTGTTGAACAGAGTTTGTCTGTTGATATCTTTTTCTCTTATGTTGCGATCTACCGCGACCATTATTGCCTCTGCAATTATCATTAAAGTCCCTACTGTAATTTTTATCCTGGTTTGAGTTCCAGTTTCCATAACTGTCATTACTATCTCTATGCTGTTGAGAACCTCTATTATCTTGGTATTGAGGTCTCTGCATAAAATATTTTCCTCTATACCGATTACCTTTGTGAAAATTTCTAAAGTTAACCGGAGTAGAATAACGTGTAGTATTAGGTTGTCTCCAGTTCTGGGAAGAAGAATCACCCTGGAATTGATCACTATGGTTCTGGGCATAATTACGATTACTCTTTTTATTGAAATTTTTCTGGCTACCCTGAAATTTACGCATAAAATTTGGGCCATAAGGTGCTGCCGAAGCAACTGGCAGACCTTCTTTCACCTTAGAGTTACTAATGGTTATGTGCGGATGCGCAGTAACATACTGGCTACAGTATTCTTCCATTTCTTTTATGTTTTTAGGCTTACGCTCATGAAGAAAAGATAGAAAAGCTTCATTAACAGAAGACATAACCTTATCTCTAAGTAGTAAATCCATAAGAGCTTCAAATGTATTTTCTGTCTTAGACAACTCAACCCATCGTAAAAAAGTAAGACGGATGCCTGAGATGAATTCAGAGAATTCAACTCCAGTTTCTGGTAACATGGTTTTAAATTTAAGACGATATCCGTCCTCGTTAAGTTGGTACTTCTTTAACAATGCCGCCCTGACAACCTCATAGTTGTTTTTGTCAGGCACATCTACCATACTCAACAAAGTCAAAGCATCACCTCTAAGTATCTTGGACAGATGATACACATATAATGTTTTATCTATATTATGCACATTACATGCACTTTCAAATCTATCTAGATAAAATGTTATATCATCGATTGAGGGATTAAATGCTGGTAGATTAAGCTTGAAATCCTTAGCATTAGTCTTATTTGACACCTTATTTGCATCATTAGCATTACCAGTGTTCAATAACTTTAACTAACTTCTCTAACTCTAAAGCTAAGATTTTTTCATCATGTTCCATTTTTGCTTTTCTCTCATCAGCCTCTCTTTGTAACCTTCTTTCTTCAGCCTCAGCCTGTAACTTTCTTTCTTCAGCCTGGGCCTGTAACTTTTTTCCTTCAGCCTCTATTTCAAGTCTCTTATTTTCAGCTTCTTTTTCAAGTCTCTTATTTTCAGCTTCAGCCTGAAGCCTCTTCTCCTGAGATTCTGCTTCTCTTTTTTGTTTTTCCATTTGAAATCTTTTTTCCTCCACCTGCATCTGCAGTTTCTTTTGTTCTATTTCAGCCTCTATTCTCTTTTGTTCAGTTTGTTCTTTCATTTTCTTTTCTTCCGACTTCAATGCCTTGGCATATTGAACAGTCGCAAATTCTTCTAATTTATCACCTGTCTTCCCAAGGGCTTTACCCTGCTCAATAAAGTACTCAAATGTAGACATGATGTCCAAAATGTGAGTACAGAACCTGAAATAATTAATTATCTTATTTCAATGTTAAATAGCAACAAGACTTAATAAAGTGCTTGTATAATCTCTATGTTGAACCCAATCTCTGTGGGAAACAGGAGTTGACACCAACTTGTATTATCAAATGTATAATAATATCACAAGTCACCTCTTAATTAACAGTGCACTACCCAAATCAGTGCATAATCATCAGTTATTTATCATAACTGCACTACAATAGTGCATAAGCAAAAAACACCAGTTTGTTATGATAAGTGCACTATAGACCAATAGTGCATGAGCATATATCAACAATAGTGAAAGCTAACTATGCAAGAACTATGTAAACAATAACAAGACAATGTAAACAATAACAAAGGTCATCAACAATGTAAACAATAACAAAGATCAAAGTCAATGTAAACAACAACAAAGATCAGAGTCAATGTAAACAATAACAAAGATCAGAGTCAATGTAAACAATAACAAAGATCAGAGTCAATGTAAACAATCAACAAAGATCAAACAATACGAAAACATTCGCATAAGTCAAATACACAAACAGCAAAACTAAAAAGAAATATGCGAAGATATGACTAACAAATGACGCTACAGTGTATACACAAAAATATACGTAAAGAACTGAATAATAGCAAAGGGGAGACCTACAAATACAAACAATCGAAATCGAAACTAAAAACACAAAGAAAGAGAGAGAAGAAAAAAAATATATATATACAAGAAACAAAAATAAAGCACAACTCGTCACAACTAAACAGATATAGCAACGATTGTCGCTAGCAAATTTCACTGTAGGAAATTCGCACAGTCCCTAACGAAAACGCTAACAGTAGAACCTCTGTGACGTGGTATCTTCTACTGTAAGACTCCGCCCAACCGAGAAAACCCGCTGAAATATAAACATATAAATATACAAATAACAAATAACATATAACATATAAACATGTATCATGAAAACAATAGGAGAAAGTGTGAAAGTACAGAAGGCTCAGTTAGAACATAAGGGCACAGTTCACAAACAAAACAGGCCACTTAACTTCTATAAATCCAGCGTCAGCACGGTGCAGAACAGGATGTAATCAGCATTCTGAGGATAATGATCCAACGTTGATTAACTTCTGCTCCCATAAACAGCCATGACGAAGGAAATGAGCTTCTAATACTGCAACAGTTGTTACGGCACTTGACCTTCTGAATCTTCTAAATTGATTTAACCGGCACTTGACCTTCTGAACCCGCAACAGTACCCCTGAGACCGGAACAGTTGTTACGGCACTTGTCCTTCTTTTCACCAGATCAGGAAATCCATTCGCTCGGTACTTGTCCTTCTAATTTTACATAAACTTCAATATTGCCGAGCAGCGCCGGGTAGTTTCAAAATCAGCAACTGTCAGAAAATCCGGATACTTTCAATAAAATTTCTTGTAAGGTGGTAGTTGATGCTGTAGTTGTATCTAGTATGATGATGATGTCTGGGTTTGCTGACCCCCTTGATAGCTGGAATCAGAGTGAACCAACCTATGGCCACCAAAAATGATATGGTGCGCCAAAATATCAGATGATAGAACCAGCTCTGGCCACCAAAAATGATAAGGGTGGATTTGTGCTGAAGTGGTAACTTGCCACCCTTATCGACACCTGGTGTTAAAGTGTAAGATGTAGGTGTCTTCTCTGATTTAGGATGTTGCTGTGTATGTGGTAGTGGAACAGTTCAATGGGTTATCACACAGGCAACATGACGTGTAGAGTCATAGAAAGGGTAACTTCGTTGTATAAGTTTCTTTCATTTATTGCACGCCACAAAACAGTCATGATACTTATGACATCAACATGGTTAACGAGTTCAGCAAGATGATATGGCACATTGAAAACAATTTCTGTAGTCAGCAATGATAGCTGTTGTATATATGCGTCATAAGACATCACAGTTCAATAGATTCAGAAATTCATCAATCATCGAGTGCTAGTTCGTGAAGCTGTATAAATAATAATAATTTCTATAACTTCTGCAACAGTGTCAGCTACAGATCTTCAATGTTCATAAACAATAATAAATGCTCCCATTCTGATGCTAGCAGATCAGTTGTATACAATAAGTCCGTTCACTGTCTGCACGTGAATAGCATACATGGGCTACAGGTCAGCTCGACCTTTATAATGTTCCTAAGTCTAACCATCTGACTTGGACGTGATCTCTGATATAACGAATCCTGGAACACAGACAACAGTCTTGTTGGTCTAGAGCGACCCATATATATTTAACTAGTTCAGGTATACAGATACCGGTGACTTAATCCTAGTCAAAGTACCTCTCCATTTTGCATCACACAGGCGAGCAAATAGGCGACAAAATGACGAACCTCTAGACGATAGCATAAAGTTCGATACAAGAGGAATTACCTTATTTCGGAAAATCAACCATGAACATATGCCTCCAGGCAGGCTGCATAATACTGGGAAATAGTCTAGTTAGCTAACTAACTCACTAAGACACTGTATTTCCCTCAGAGAATCACAAGACGCAGTTGCGTCTGCTCGCTTCTTAAACCATTTCTAAACTGCCCCAACTGGGCGGAACACACAGAACGAACTCCCGGTTTGACATGCGCAGAACGACAATCTCTGAGTTGCCGTTCACAATAAGACGATTCGAAGAACATTCGAGATAAAAGTCTTACACAGTCGCGCCTTTTATGGTCATGAAAAGAAGCGTTAAGAAAGGTTTCAGACATCTACCATAGTTGACTGATACTACCAAATAAGGAGATGTGGTCACGCTTCGTTCAAGAAATTATAGACCGAACGTGTCTCTATACAAGAGAAGGCAACTCCTAACAAATTGTAGTTTCGATAACTCGGATTATGTCCCTTTGACCATAGAAAACATAATACACACTTCAGTCAAAAAAATGATCATACATATGAAAAAATGTTTATACAAACGAAAAATAATAATGATCCGTGCGTAACACCTAACTAACTACGAAACCTCTAGTCTAAAATTATTGTCTCTAAGTGAGGATGACCAACCATTGTTCAAGGTTCTCTCTAATCTAAATGTTTTCCGGTCTGACTTGTATGGAGGCCACACAAGGTTTGATGACATCATGGGTTCATGTGTGCCATGACTGATGATGTAATTGATTCTTGACTAGTGTTTTATTTATTTCTAACTAGTCATTCATAAGTACTTTACTATAAGGCTAACAGTTGTAGCGACGTAGTAGGCCACACTGTTACATCGCACTAAAACATGCATTCTTCCATCGCACTAAAACATGCATTCTTCCATCGCACTAAAACATGCATTCTTCTATCGCACTAAAACATGCATCCTTCCATCGCACTAAAACATGCATTCTTCCATCGCACTAAAACATGCATTCTTCCATCGCACTAAAACATGCATCCTTCCATCTCTAGATGGTAAGCAGTATTTGGTAGACTACCTAGAGATGACGGAGAGGGAAGAGAATTTTTAACCTAGGTAAATTTCAGACTAACCCTCTCCCACCGGCACTTAAAAGCGCCGAGCCCCTAGTTTTAAAGGTACTTTCACCGCATTTCTAATGAAAACTCACAAACTAGCTGACTAAAACTCACTTTATTCTAGAATTGTATAAGGTAGAAAGCGATATTGTACTTGAAGGGAAGTTAATATTCGGTAAAATGTTTAGTTTTAATTTTTCATCGCTCTGTTGATGGGATTTTAACGAAACAGATCGCACAGCAGAGATAAAAGTTACATATATGATGGGTTTCATTCAAATTGCAGATACTCTGAAACTTGAAAACATATACAATTTTATCAAGGTAGGTTTTTAGAGAGGTCACTGTGTGCTAAAGTGGATCCCCTCAGCTGCTGGGTTGCCCACTGCTGATATAAGTATATCTTGACCCAAATGGGCCTGCCCCCCTTATAGTCTAAGGGAGATTAAGAAGCCGAAACACTTGATCGACGGGGTGGGGAGACCCTTCTGATGATCAGATTGCTTCCTGTTGTATCGCCAGATTGTTCTCGACTTACGGCTTATGCGACTTACGACCACTCGTACTTACCACGTTTATCACAGAAGTGCTGTACACTCATGTTTCATTATTTATTACAGTGCAGGACTGTACTGTATAATAATTTTATGTTATATTTTGTACATTGTATTACTTCACTATAGACAAAGAGTACAATTTGTTTAAATATATAACAAAACAGACGTATATATACTACTGGACAAAAGTTAAGGGCCACCATTCATTTTAGACAAGGTTTATATAATTGATTGGCAAACTGTAAAGACAAGTGAAAATGTCATTAAAACTGAGCTCAGAGAAATGTGTATACATTTCTATGTGCACTAGGTTAATTTTTTTTTTAAATGTCCAAAAACTGGGTCACTTTAACCCGCACGTAAAAATTGCCATTGTTGCTGCAAAAACTCGTCGTTTTTGCAACACGCCCCACTAGTTCAAAAGGTGAAAAAGTGAGTTGAATTTGAATGCACGTGGAAAATGATCATCGGTAAAGAGTGTTCACCGTTGGTATGCAATAAATCAGTATGACAAGTGGTCGAAATGATCACTGCATTAGCCATGCCACCAAGGAGAAGTCTCAGCACTGTAGACCGTGGTCGAGCCATGGCATGGATTCAGGATGGTCGATCTGTTCGTCATGTTGCAAGACGTTTAGCAGTGTCCCACTCTACCATTCAGAGACTTCTTGAGAGATTTCGAGCTACCGGACATTTGGAAAATCGACCCTGCTGACGAAGAATTATATAAACCTTGTCTAAACTGAATGGCGGCCCTTAACTTTTGTCCAGTAGTATATTTTAGCATTCAGACATATCACTTGTTAACATATCCTTGCGGTTCATATACAGGCATACCTAGCTTTATTGCGCTTCGCATATATTGCGCTTTTTTTTCAAATTATTCATGTTTATTATAGAACGTGTCTTCTTCTTCCGATAGATTTTGGCAAAAAGATTACGATTCGCTGAAGGCTCAGAGATGAAGACTGACATTTTTGTAGCAATAAAGTATTTTTAATTTTACAGTACATTGTTTTTATTTTAGACCTAACGCTATTGCGCACTTAATAGACATATTGTAAACATGCTTTTAGGCTTTTATATGCACTAGGAAGCCACACACACACACACACACACACACACAAAATGGGTGTGATCCGCTTTATTGCGATATTCGCTTTGTTGCGGTGGTCTGGAACCGAACCCGCAATATCTCTGAGGTAGGCTATCCCTGTAGTATATCGTGATTTCCTACTTGCGAACACTTCGACTTACTACGGAGTCTTCAGAACGGAGCCCCGTCGGAAGTCGAAGACTGCCTATACTTTAACGCAGCACGTGATAGTAATGACAATACTTACTTAGTCATTCCTGGGTTGTAGAGGTTTGCCAGAGAGAGAGCGCCATATTACCCTATCGGCTGTTGACGTCCTGGCCTGGTTCCAATCTAGTCCTCGGTCCTTCAGAGATGTGTGTGTGTGTGTGCGTCTGAGGCTGGCAACCTCATCTTTCACATTTCAAATCCCAAAGGAGCATAGGCTTACAACAAACTTATGCCACGTCTTCCTGTCACGTGGCATCAGCTCAAGGTCTTTCAGTGTCTTCTTCATGCCCTTCGTGTCTGTCTCCACTTCTCTTCTCCACGTGTTCTTTGGTCTTCCTCTGCCTCTCTTACCCTGGGGATTACAGAATAGCGATTGTATCATAATGCTGTCAACAGGTTTCCTCAACGTGTCCTATCTATTTCCAACGCCTTCTTCAGATTTCCTGTTCCACTGGCGCGTGTCTAGTTCTTGTCATCAGTTCCTCATTAGTGATCTTATCATACCATTTCAATCCTTCTGTTTTACACAAGCATTCATTTATGAAAGTTGGCAACCTCGGTGTGTAAAACAAATGCCACAGAAACCTGCAAGATTGCCCGAGGGAGCGTGTGATGCTTGGTGCAGGCTTCCTGCAAAGGTATCAGCTGCAGTTGTAGCTACATGCTACACAAGGAGTGAAATGTAAATTGATGATATATATATATATGGTGGTCGTGGTGGGCTGTGGGTGTTGGTGATTATGATGTTGATGAAGATCATGATGACAATGAGGATGATGATACATTAAGCAGACTTATTCAAACAGTTCTTAACATCGTTATCGATTAACCAACCACTTAACCATTCTACAATTTCTCATCTCCTCTCCTAACACAGCTATGGAGACTAACAACCTGATGGTGAAGATGCAGATCTTTGAGCTTCTCTCAGCTCTGTGTGTCTACTCCACTGACGGCTTCTACCTCACCTTGAACGCTTTGGAACGCTACAAGGTAAGATCTAAAAACTATCACTCGACGCTTCAGTTATCAAAGCACCAATCTGTAGGACTTGTGTGTGGGAAGACGAATTGAAACAATAACTCAGCTCCAAAACGACACAAAAGGCCACATATATATACTCACACATCAGCATGAATCTAGTTGAGTAATTCATCCTGCTCTATCCCCCATTCCGAAGCTGCTATCTTTAAATAGTAATAATTTACTATCTCTGGACATATAAATTGACAGCTGCATTGGCAAATCTGCAACTATCTGTGTCCGCCTCACAACGCGTATTTAGGAAAACTCTAAACTCACAACGAAAACCAAAGCTGCGATATAAAATGCCTGCTTCACCAGCACACTTCTATATGGCAGCGAGACATGGACAACCTATGCTAAGCAAGAAAGAAGCACACTACCTTCCATCTACGGTGTCTACGCCACATCCTTCGTATTTCGTGGAAAGACAAAGTGACAAATGTCGAGGTGTTGTCACATGCTGGCCTTCAAAGCAGGTATACATTGCTTAGACAGCGCAGACTACGCTGACTTGGCCATGTCCGCAGCATGGAAGATGGTCGCATGCCCAAAGATATTTTCTACCGACAACTGGCAGATGGCAAAAGAACAGTTGGGCGACCGCAGCTGAGATTCAAAGATGTGTGCAAGAAAAACATGAAGGAACTGGACATAAATCCAGCAACCTGGGGCGGGGAGGGGGGGGGGGGGGTTGAAGCTGCAGATCGTATCAAATGTCTTTACTTCCTACGGCGCCACTGTGGTAAAATGGGATGTTATAAATATTTATAGGGGACTTAGTGTACTGACTGAGATCAGCTGTGAAGGTATCTATATCTAATAAGAGTAGTGTATTATAGATAACCTTACTTACTGCCACATATGTATACCTCAGTCAGAATTATTCTGGAATAGTGTGATGACTACGTTATATGTCTAGGGTATGTGTATGATGAAGTGTAAGTCATAACAACAACAGACAGATAAACAATTTAATTTATTCCACCACACTTGACAACACTGTGACACTCACATACATATAACACTCTAAGAGGATATCTTAAAGGAGTCACTGATAACTTTTCAAATAACAATATGTATTTATTGCTGTCATGAATGTATATGTGTCCTGATTCAAATACAAAGGGAACCAGGAATCACAATCAATTTTAATTACAAGTTATATGTACAGAATTTATTAATATGATTCTTGTAGTGACATATATTATAAATGGTATCCTATGTGTCAGTTGTGTGGTGGTAATATGAGGTAATACTGGTTTTGTTTTGTTCAAGCTCTGTTGGTATTTGTCATCATGACTTCAATAGTTTGTTTCTATGGGAACTAGTATTGGAGATGTTCTCAGTTCCTGGTATTAAAACAATTTAATTCCCCTCTTAATTTTAGTTTATATTGTCATTGTAAGATGGGGTACATAATGTTGAGCTCAGCTGGCCACATCAGCTTATCTTGCGTGATGGCGGCAGGAAAAGACTCCTCTGCTCGATTTCTCCCCTGTGCTCTGGAGACACCTCACTGATAGCTAAATGGACCAAGGAGTATGCTGTCCGACTCTGGATTCAGCAAAGCTCTGACCAGGTGCTGCTCAATAACTTTAAGACCACGGTCCCTGAAACAAGAAGGTTGTACCTTCTACGTCAGAACTAATTTACACTCTAGTTCTACACTGAGCACAATACATCACAAACATTGAGTTCAGAGCGTTAGGCCAACTGTCAGCTTCATCTGAAATACCTTATACCAGTATTTCCCTCCCTAATGGTTACTACGCCTCTGCAATTCCAGCATTATTTCTTTCTAGTTAATAATCTAGGTGTCAGTGTACTGTTTTGCCATTCCATGCAGTTTTACTTTCCTCCGACACCTTCTGTTCAGGCTGGAGCCTATAGGCTTTACATCATGTTCGCTACTGAACCACACATATATACAGACATAAATTATCAATTTACATTCAATTTTCATTAAAAGATATTGAATATTTCAAGCTTACCACAATTCATGGAAATAATAATAAACAGTTTCGTTGACCGGCAATGAATATAGCACAACTCCGATCTGCCGATGTCCCAGGCTTTATTTTATAAAAAATATACACTGGTGCTCAACGCATTGCTTCTTAGTAGGTTTATTACAAGATGTGGCAATGAACAGACGCTCTGAATGGAGTATATTTGCAGCTCTACCCAATCACACCACGTCTATACATCTTTTCAAAAAAGTACCCCTTTCTCACGTTTCCCCTGACAACACACGATAGTATTTATAGTCCGACCAATCGTGTTTAGTCTTTCATTTGTTGCGCTCCAATCACATAGGAGTTAACATGGTAGGCTATTTCCGTACGTAATGTTTTTTCAAACACGTTATAAAAAAATTTTATGAGCAGAAATGATTTCATGCTGTCAGGCACCCCCACTATTTTATTTTGGCCATAACTTGGTAATTCCTAGACTATTTGCGTAACGTTTTACATATTCTTTGTCAGCAAACCCTAAGGAACCCAAATATATATTTTTAATAGAGCTAATATGCTGCGTTCAAAATATGCAATTTCTTCTACCTCCTGTTTCGAAGATGTGCTGTCTGGGTACTGTAATGTTTTCAAACGTAAACCGGTATAATGTCATAATTCCTAATAAGCGTTTTTCAGGATTTTAAAACCTAACTCTGGGAAGGGTAGTGAATTTTATCACTGTCGATTTGAAATAAAGTTAGTGCATGTGGCCTTACACGCGTGATGGCAGCAATTGTGTATCGCGCGACGCGTGTTTAGTGTTGCACGTGTTCGGCTTTCTGCCTCTCCCTTCTCTCTATCCTTTAGTCCATCTGTCTTTAGTTACGCCGTGTATGGAATGAATGAAATATTAAATCTAGGTCATTGATCAGCTTGCGTACCTCAAGGTTTTTCCAAGAAATACAGTAAACGTTTCATTGAAGAAAGCGGGTAATAATACAGTAGGCTTTTACTATCAACGTGAAAGCGTTACAATTTGCAGACGAAGTAGAAAACAAGGGGGATTTCGAGTACAGTCATTGTGACAGCACTGTTCTTTACCATTCTTCTTTCCTTTTATTAAATTTATTTGTTAGGCTTTGCATTTACGTTTTAATTTATATATGGGGATTAGAATAATTCACGACACAATCTCCCCTCTTAAAACAGACATTATATGTCAGTCCTTTATTCTATATACACATAGAGAAATTTATTATTATTTCTGGGGTTTACGGTGATTCTCATCACACAGATGGCGGCTTAAAAAATCCGCTCCCAAATTTGTTTTTCCAGATATATACTCAATGCTAAAATTATAGGGAGCCAAAAGTAAGGACCATCGGAGTAACCTAGAGTTCTCATGCCTAGCCTGGGCTAGAAACGATAAAGGTTTGTGATCCGTTTGCAACTTAAATGCCTTCCCATACAGATAAATATTGAATTTCTTTATTGCCCATATTACTGCAAGACATTCTTTTTCGCTAGTTGAGTAGTTGATTTCAGCTTTATTCAATTTTCTGCTAGCATATGCCACTGGGCTTAATTCCCCATCCAATGCATCTGATTTCTGTAGTAGAGTTGCACCTAACCCAATATTACTTGCATCCGTCCTTACTATGAATTCTTGACTTAAGTCAGGTAATTTCAAAATAGGTTTACTTGTGAGCTTTTCCTTCAATTCTTAGTAAGCCATTTCACATTGTGGTGTCCATGTAATGCGATCTGGATGTCCTTTACGTGTCAAATCAGTTAACGGTGCACATATGGAATTAAAGTTCCTGATATACTTCTGGTAGAAACCACATAATGAGACAAAGGATCTCACGTCCTTCTTGGTTTGTGGTCTCGGGGCTTTCTTTAGTTTCTCTAAATTCTTTGGGTCAGGGGTCATGTTTCCCTGATAAACTGTGTGTCCCAAAAATTCCAATTCTTTACATCCAACGCAACATTTGGTTGGTCGGGCTGTTAAATTTGCTTCCCTAAGTCGATCAAACAGCATCTTCAGAGAGTCAATGTGTTCCTCAAATGTTTCTGTTGCTATAAGGATATCATCCATGAAATTTGTTATACATGGATTATTCAGAGGGTCCAATAACTTTCTCATCATTCTAGAGAAGACACTAGGCGCATTCTTCAATCCAAATGGCAATCTATTAAACTCATAGTGTCCTTCTGAGGTACTAAAGCTAGGTATGGTCTAACCTCAGGCTTTACTGGAATCTGATAGTATCCTTTACTCAAATCCACTTTTGAGAAATATTTAGCTTTATTTAGTCTGGCAAACAGCTGATTTGTATCCGGCAATGGATCCACCTGTCCTTCTGTAATAGCATTCAGTCTCCTGTAATCTATACAGAGTCTATGTTCTCCAGAGGGCTTCCTTAAGAGTACAACACCGGAACTATATGAGGATTCACTGTGTGAAATAATTCCTTCCTTCAATAGATAGTCTATCTCTTCCTTCAAAGCTTTCTCCTTAGCAAACGGAATCGAATATGGTTTCATACAGACAGGTGTGGGGTCTATCAGTTTCATATCATATTCCAATAGGTTTGTATGCCCTGGTCGGTCTGTTAACACCTCTGCATGATTATTTAGAACCTGTTGCACTCTCTCTTTCTGAGTTTTTGTTAAATGTGTACTGATTTTCACCTGTGCTGCTGTCTCACAGGGGTGTAATGGATATTCAAATGATGAAAGTGGTTCCTTTTTCATCTCCATGGCGATGGACAAGGTCAACAAGTGTGTCTCTTCCTGATGTTCTCTTTCCAAATATTTCTTCAGGAGATTCACATGATAGATTTTTTCTTTCCCCTTCTTATCTATCTTATAATTTGTTCTAGACACCTTCTCTAAAACTGTATATGGACCTTGCCATCCAATCTGTAACTTATTCTGACTCCCGGGGAGAAGAAGCAGTACCTTCTCTCCCACAGCCAAATCTCTGTCTTTCGCCTTCCTGTTATAATAGGCAGCATGTTTCTTCCTGGCTTGTTTCAAATTTTCATTGGCAAGTTTCCAGCCAGTTTTTAAACGAGTGGTCAGCTCATTCACATATTGGTATGAAGATGTAATGTTTTCCTCTGCCTTTTCATCAGTCCACGTTCTTAACAAAGCTTCGAGTGGACCTTTTATTGGCCTTCCAAACAATAATGTTGCCGGGGCCATACCGGTTGAACTATGGGGTACCTCCCGATAAGCAAAGAGGGCGGCGTGCAGGTACTGGTCCCATGTATCTGGTTTTTCGTGTGCCAACTTTCTCAGGATCGACATCAATGTGCCGTTAAATCTTTCCACTTGGCCGTTCCCTTGGGGATGGTACACACTACAATGGAAGTGTTTGGCCTGGAAGATCCTGAAAACTTCTTCAGTTAGTTTCCCCTTGAACTGAGAGCCATTATCAGTCAAGATTTGATTGGGAAAGCCTAACCTTGTGAAAATTGTGAGCAATGCCTCTGCCACATGTTTAGAATCAATCGATGACAGGGCTACTGCCTCTCCCCACATAGAACAAGTGTCCACCAGAGTCAGAATGTAGCTGTTCCTTCTCTTGGTTCGGGTGAGAGGTCCCACAAGATCCACGGCAACTCTCTCAAAGGGTGTTCCCACTATGGGCATTTCCCCCAGAGTTGCTGGTGCAGTCCAATGTTTAGGTGCTACTCGTTGGCACTCTGGACAGGATTTTACATATCGTTTGATATCTTCAGTTATTCCTGGCCAGAAATAATGACAAGCTATTCGCTGTCCTGTTGCGCTGATTCCCATATGACCACTGAAGGGAATCGCATGCCCTAGTTCCAACACTTTAGTCCTATATGAAGTGGGAAGGACCAGCTGTCCGTGACCATTGGATTCAGATCCAGCCTTCCTATATATCAGTTTGTTCTTCATATAAAACTCTCCCTTGCCTGGAGGTGTATGAGATTTGGGCAACTTCTTGAAACATGGCTTGAGTGTTTTGTCCTCAGCCTGTGCCTTCCTCATCTCATCTGGGTGAGTATTTATTGGATTATCCTCCTCCTCCTTTTTAGACTGTGATCTGGTCTGCACTGTTGCCAATATCACAGGTCTCTTGGGATTCCCCAAGAAGACATATCTACACCCCAATATCAGAGGGTAGATTGGCTCATTTATCACTGCTGCTTTTATGATTCCTTCCACATATCGCGTTTTCACTTTTATTCGGGCGACGGGAAGTGTCATGGTAGCTACATCCTTGGTTGCAGTTTGAATCTCCACTGTTTCTGTGGTGTATTGATCGGCCTGCACCAGGTGAGAACTCACGACGGAATCGTAATCTAAACCGGTATCATATAAACACCTTATAGTGACACCATTACAGATGACATCTTTACACACTGGGGGGTGGTATGGTTCCTGTAGTTCTTCAGGTTTGACCTTCTTTTCCTTTTTCCCCGATGTCATAGCAGCACAATGAGGAGGTTTCCTTCTACAATGGTCAGTGTCATGATTGTTCATCTTACAATTTTTACACCACCTTTTTCCTTGGTTGAAAGATTTTCTTTCATCATATTTCCTTTCATCGAATTGTGGGGTTTTATTTTTATTTTCATACCGTGGCCTATCAAACTGGTGCTTACCTTTGTTTTGATCCCTAGGATCAAATTTATTAAAGTTCTGTGGTGCCCTAAAGTTATCCACTTGTTTCTTTTTATTACTGTTACCTCTGCTTGAGCTGCTTGATACCTTTCAGCAACATTTAGCAACTCACCCAGCCTCTCTGCACCTTGTTCCATGAGAAACTTTCTCAGGTCTGGAGCCATGGACTCTCTTAATTGCTCTATAAGGACCATTTCCTTAAGATCTTGGGTTTTCCCCAGAGAAGTCCATTTCTCCAAGTATGTCTCTATTCGTGCAGAGAACTGGTGATAGGTTTCACCTGACAGTAGTTTAGCATTCCTAAATTTTTTCCTATAAAATTCTGCATTCTTTTCATATCTTAACAAAAGAGCCTGCTTTAGCATGTCATAATTTTCCTGATCACTTCTGCTCATTTTTGCAAAAACTTCATAAGCTGCCCCACGAAGACCTTGAGATAACTTTAAGCTCCACCTTTCTCTCTCTAACCCATATGTGGTAGCTAATAGTTCATACCTATTTAGATAGCTCTCTATATCATCGTCTTTCTCAACAAAATGATCTAAATGAAAATTCATAGCTGAGGTTGAGGCTCCCTGGCTAGCAGTAGCATCCGAGGCAAAGGGACTGGCACCATTTTCAGGAGCATGGCCCTGAAACTCAAACTCCCTTAGTCGTAACTCATGTTCCCTTTGTAATCTTTTATCTTCTGCTTCCCTTTCTGCAGCTAATCGCTTGTCTTCCCTTTCTGCAGCTAATCTTTTGTCTTCTCTTTCTGCTTCCAATGCTTTAGCCTCTTTGTCAGCCTCAATCTGCAACCTCTTAGCCTCAGCCTCAATCTGCAACCTCTTAGCCTCAGCCTCAATCTGCAACCTCTTAGTCTCAGCCTCTAATTTTCTTTCGGCCTCTTTTTCTAATCTTCTTTCTTCCCGTTCAATATATTTGTCACATTCAGCAGTGACATAAGAAATCATAATTTGCCCGTCCATTCCTAACTCTTTCGCAGTCTGTACAGCAGCAGATCGAAATTTTGCCAGGTCGGCCATTGTCTAACAGATAAATGTCTAAACAATTTTATCTATGACTAATTAACTTAGGACAACACAGGCACTGTGAGCTCAACCTTATTTATTTTCACCCAAGGATACCTTTTAATTCTTATTATTCCCTGAAGTGAGTTACCCCCAATATTTGTAATAGGGAAAGATTCAAAATCCCGAGGGCGAGACCCCAATATATGTGGTAAAATGGGATGTTATAAATATTTATAGGGGACTTAGTGTACTGACTGAGATCAGCTGTGAAGGTATCTATATCTAATAAGAGTAGTGTATTATAGATAACCTTACTTACTGCCACATATGTATACCTCAGTCAGAATTATTCTGGAATAGTGTGATGACTACGTTATATGTCTAGGGTATGTGTATGATGAAGTGTAAGTCATAACAACAACAGACAGATAAACAATTTAATTTATTCCACCACACTTGACAACACTGTGACACTCACATACATATAACACTCTAAGAGGATATCTTAAAGGAGTCACTGATAACTTTTCAAATAACAATATGTATTCATTGCTGTCATGAATGTATATGTGTCCTGATTCAAATACAAAGGGAACCAGGAATCACAATCAATTTTAATTACAAGTTATATGTACAGAATTTATTAATATGATTCTTGTAGTGACATATATTATAAATGGTATCCTATGTGTCAGTTGTGTGGTGGTAATATGAGGTAATACTGGTTTTGTTTTGTTCAAGCTCTGTTGGTATTTGTCATCATGACTTCAATAGTTTGTTTCTATGGGAACTAGTATTGGAGATGTTCTCAGTTCCTGGTATTAAAACAATTTAATTCCCCTCTTAATTTTTTAGTTTATATTGTCATTGTAAGATGGGGTACATAATGTTGAGCTCAGCTGGCCACATCAGCTTATCTTGCGTGATGGCGGCAGGAAAAGACTCCTCTGCTCGATTTCTCCCCTGTGCTCTGGAGACACCTCACTGATAGCTAAATGGACCAAGGAGTATGCTGTCCGACTCTGGATTCAGCAAAGCTCTGACCAGGTGCTGCTCAATAACTTTAAGACCACGGTCCCTGAAACAAGAAGGTTGTACCTTCTACGTCAGAACTAATTTACACTCTAGTTCTACACTGAGCACAATACATCACAAACATTGAGTTCAGAGCGTTAGGCCAACTGTCAGCTTCATCTGAAATACCTTATACCAGTATTTCCCTCCCTAATGGTTACTACGCCTCTGCAATTCCAGCATTATTTCTTTCTAGTTAATAATCTAGGTGTCAGTGTACTGTTTTGCCATTCCATGCAGTTTTACTTTCCTCCGACACCTTCTGTTCAGGCTGGAGCCTATAGGCTTTACATCATGTTCGCTACTGAACCACACATATATACAGACATAAATTATCAATTTACATTCAATTTTCATTAAAAGATATTGAATATTTCAAGCTTACCACAATTCATGGAAATAATAATAAACAGTTTCGTTGACCGGCAATGAATATAGCACAACTCCGATCTGCCGATGTCCCAGGCTTTATTTTATAAAAAATATACACTGGTGCTCAACGCACTGCTTCTTAGTAGGTTTATTACAAGATGTGGCAATGAACAGACGCTCTGAATGGAGTATATTCGCAGCTCTACCCAATCACACCACGTCTATACATCTTTTCAAAAAAGTACCCCTTTCTCACGTTTCCCCTGACAACACACGATAGTATTTATAGTCCGACCAATCGTGTTTAGTCTTTCATTTGTTGCGCTCCAATCACATAGGAGTTAACATGGTAGGCTATTTCCGTACGTAATGTTTTTTCAAACACGTTATAAAAAAATTTTATGAGCAGAAATGATTTCATGCTGTCAGGCACCCCCACTATTTTATTTTGGCCATAACTTGGTAATTCCTAGACTATTTGCGTAACGTTTTACATATTCTTTGTCAGCAAACCCTAAGGAACCCAAATATATATTTTTAATAGAGCTAATATGCTGCGTTCAAAATATGCAATTTCTTCTACCTCCTGTTTCGAAGATGTGCTGTCTGGGTACTGTAATGTTTTCAAACGTAAACCGGTATAATGTCATAATTCCTAATAAGCGTTTTTCAGGATTTTAAAACCTAACTCTGGGAAGGGTAGTGAATTTTATCACTGTCGATTTGAAATAAAGTTAGTGCATGTGGCCTTACACGCGTGATGGCAGCAATTGTGTATCGCGCGACGCGTGTTTAGTGTTGCACGTGTTCGGCTTTCTGCCTCTCCCTTCTCTCTATCCTTTAGTCCATCTGTCTTTAGTTACGCCGTGTATGGAATGAATGAAATATTAAATCTAGGTCATTGATCAGCTTGCGTACCTCAAGGTTTTTCCAAGAAATACAGTAAACGTTTCATTGAAGAAAGCGGGTAATAATACAGTAGGCTTTTACTATCAACGTGAAAGCGTTACAATTTGCAGACGAAGTAGAAAACAAGGGGGATTTCGAGTACAGTCATTGTGACAGCACTGTTCTTTACCATTCTTCTTTCCTTTTATTAAATTTATTTGTTAGGCTTTGCATTTACGTTTTAATTTATATATGGGGATTAGAATAAAATGGAAGATGGTCGCATGCCCAAAGATATTTTCTACCGACAACTGGCAGATGGCAAAAGAACAGTTGGGCGACCGCAGCTGAGATTCAAAGATGTGTGCAAGAAAAACATGAAGGAACTGGACATAAATCCAGCAACCTGGGGCGGGGAGGGGGGGGGGGGTTGAAGCTGCAGATCGTATCAAATGTCTTTACTTCCTACGGCGCCACCTCAGATTGGGCGAAAAGAAACTCTCATAACAAGCAAAAGAGAAAAGAATACGCCGAAAGGAACTCCAGAAATTAAAGCAGCTGAGGGCTATCACCTAAGGGGCGCATTTCCATAGTCATGATTGAAGGGGGCTACTAATTCACCGGGCTAATGTATAATATCTTGCTGAAGGATATTATTTAGTGACTAGTGTAAAAGCCCGTCATAAGAAAGGAATTAAATTCAAAAGCACCAATACCTAACGGCAATTTTACTTATTCTTCTTTTTCTTTTTACACTCTCAGACGTCCATTTGAATGTTCTCAAAGAAAGCAGTAGTCAGTTTGAGGCTATTTGAATCCCCGTAAAGCTTTTCCACGAAAGGAGCTGGCGTCGGCCATATGCGCTTTCTCTGTACCACATATAAGGGGCAACTTTGAAGCAGATGTTCAGCAGTCATTTTATCAGTGCTATAGTTACACTGATCGGTAGTTCCTATCTTTAGATTGTTGAATAGATGGTATCTCAATCTGTTGTGGCCAGTGCGGAGTCTGAAGATTACCACTTGTTCTCTTCTGTTGAGCTGGTAGTAAGCATCATTCTGTGTGTGACCTGGATGTTCTACATTCCATTTGTTTCAGTAACTGATTCTGATAATACTCTTTGCCTCCTCGAAAGTTATGCTTGCATCAGGCTGAGGTAGATGTGAATCTTCTTTTGCCATTCTGTCAGCCTCTTCATTGCCGGTGATGTTACAATGAGATGGGATCCATTAGATCACAACACTTTTGAATCGTTGACAAAGTTTGTGGAGCACTATTCTGAGGTCATCAAGGTCTGTATTATTTTGACTTTTCAACGTTGCAATTACTGACTGTGCATCAGTAAAGAAAGCACCTTGTCTCTCTGTGCTTTCTTCTGTCAATATAACCTCTGCTGCAGTTTTCAAGGCCTCTGCCTCTGCTCTGAAGTTACTTGAGAGTTGTCCTGTTGCCACTGACAGCCTTTTTTCTGCACTAGTGCTTAAGGTCAGAAAGACACCCTCACCTCCATTTTCTGTTGCATTTGTTGCTGATCCATCTGTGTATGCATGGGTCCTGGTGTTGCGTGGGTAATGTTTCTCTATGTATTTTGTCGCTATGGATTTTCTATCTGTTGCAGTTTGGCTCTTTTTTTTCCAATTCCAGGAATGTTTTCTATCATTTCAGGGAAACGATTTTGTTTCCAAACTGAAAGCTTGTGTGCACCCACGTTTGCAGTGTAGATGGGTTTAATAGTGGATATTTCATTTATGGATACTGCTCTCATCTGTGGTTAGGTTGATTCTACAAAGTTGCTTCGTTTGAGTCTTTGCCTTCTAAGAGCATTCATTCTATGGCAAATTGGGTGGTCTGTTAGTCTTTTGAATTTTTCGGCCTGTTGCTGAGCCCTGCAGTCTATTCTATCTGTCATTGGCTGAAGGCATGTAATCTTTTCGAGTTCTTTTATAGGTGTTGACTTCATGCCTCCCGTTATAATTCTCATTGCTTGATTTTGGAGTCTGCTAATTTTATCAAAGTTTGTCTTAGCTGCTGTTGCCCATTCTGCTATGCCATATTCAAGGACTGGCCTCACTCGCCCTGTGTACAACGTCTTCAGCACTTTCTCATCTACACCCCAAGTTGTTCCAGCAAGTTTTGTTCATAATTGCTATTCTTTGTCTTGCTCTCATTCGATTTCTGTCAACCTGTTTTTTTGCAAGTCAGACGGCGATAAAAAATAATGCCTAGGTAGTTTTCAAAAGTACCAATACCTAACGGCAATTTTACTTATTTAAAAGTATTTAAAAAACCCACTGTATATCACCACAGTACACGAACTACGTAGCAGCAGCGAGGATCCCAATGTGTGTATACGGGATCACACATTCTATAAATATTTTTGTGCACACCGTCATTTGCACACTTTTCTTTGTCGAGTGTTACCTATTTTCGGGAGAGTACATATAAGGGAAACAATAAAATTAATGTCTAACTTTCAACCAAAGTTGCATCCCTTAGCGTTACTGGCAGAAAAAGCTGGGATTTTATATATATTGATACTCTGAAGATTCCTATGAAGAAGTATGATTAATAGCGCTCATTTGGATATGTCACCTTAAAAGACACTGAAGACATAAAAGAACATGAAGAAATACAGAAGCTAAAATGGAATGAAAGGTTGAGAAGTGGATGGGGATCGACCCTTTTGCGAGCCTGTTCATATGTTAAATTCTTCTTGTAAGTTTATTTCTATGTCTACATTTACATCGTTCTGTGACTTGCAAATCAGGCTTTCACAATCATTACAATTGTTGTTTTCTTTGGGCGTAATGATACGTTGTGCCGTAGTTGATAGCGATGTCCCAAGTAGTTCCTGTGGATCTATGATGAGACAAGAGAAATAAGATGGCTACTGTTTCCTCGGGCAATGTCGTACAAAACGACTAATAAAAGGCTGTGCATGGGGCAGGCAACATCATCATGTAAAGCAAATTGCTTCAGAAACTACCACTGCAAGAGCATGTGAATAAGTGGTGCAGACTTTCTGCAGGGGATTCAGCTGTAGTGGTAGCTCCATGCTCCATACGGTGCGCAATGGAAAGTGATGATGGTTTACAGTACTTTGCAAAAAAAATGGCAGTCATATTTTCGCAACGCAGCACACTCATAGAAGCAAATAATAATAAAAACTGTATGTCCAGAGGAAGATTGGTATCTCCCCTATCTATTAACAGTGGTTTCAGTACAATATTAAGTTGCCTTCTCCAGCAAGGCAAGCCTGGATGCGGCGAGGCATACTTCCCACAATTGTTTGTAGGTAATTGTGAGTCAGACTGTCCCAGTATTTTTCAGTTTCCTTCTTCAATTGTTCAACGTCTCTGAGTCCACTCTTTTTTAAATGATTCTTGAGTACTGCCCAAACGTTTTCAATTGGGTTTAGGTCGGGACAGTTGCTGGGCCACTTCAGCACTATCATATTCTTCTCTTGCAGCCATGCTTTGGTGGTATGAGCTGTATGCTTTGGGTCATTGTCATGTTGAAATGTGCACCCACCGGGGTACATGACCTGCATAAATGGCAGAAGGTGTCCCTCTAGTATGTCGATGTACCTTTCTTTCGTGAGAATTCCTGTGAAAACACGCAGTGGTGTGGCACCTCTTGCTGACACCCCTCCCCAAAGATGGAATTTCTGGGTATGTTTCGGTCGCTGGTACACAGGCGTTACAGAGTCTTTCGTCCAAATATTTATTTGAGCAGGATAAGGCCAAACAGAACATTCATCTGAAAAAATCACATTGTCCCATGACAAATTTTGGTATTCGTGGCACCAGTTCAAGCGCATCTGTTTGTGAGTCTCTGTGAGCAATGGTGACGAAATTACCCGCTTTTTTTAGTAATTCATCCTGTGTAGCTCCCGGTTGACAGTAGCATTAGATACCTCTGGGCTTCCCAACTCGATCATGCTCTGCCGTATGTTTTCTACACTCTTCATTGGCCCAGCCCGAACGATTTGGGCGAGACGCCGATGGTCCATTGTGTCCAAAATTCTTGGCCTCCCACTACCTTCTTTTCGCTCGATTCCATTACCAGCTTTTAATTTACTGACAACTCTGTAGACAGTCCGCTCATGAATGATCAAGGTTTTAGAAATGTTGGAACATGTTTGATTTCCTTCATTCCAAAGCTGTGAAATTAACATACACTTTGACTTTGTATCCATTTTCTGCCACTAGCATTAGAAAATGTCGTCTGCTCTATTATCAAGGGACGTTACTCTACGCTAATTTTTTTTTACTTTTGGTAGTGTTTGCTCACTTCAGTGGAGTGCAAATTTGGGGCAGAACATGCATATTTAATTAGATTTCAGCTTATTTAGCTGAGCAATATGACTGTCATTTTTTTTGCAAAGTACTGTAAATAACAGCTGCGCTTTATAACTATGCTTTTCGGCCGTGTTAATCCGATTTCAGCAAGCATTTTTTTTTAAATTCAGGTTTGCCTTGCTTCACTTAGTCTTAGGACAGAACCAAGGCAATGACGTCGTGCATGCCAGTAGACAGCAGTACGTAATCTGAAACTAGTTTACCTTCTCCTAGATCAGTTCCACCCAATCCTTACGAGCCTCATCAACCCGGAGCATTCTATTGTGGAGCGCCTGGGATCCCACCATCGCTCTTTTTCATGTTAGTTAAAGCAGTTCAGAATCGACAGGGTCGGGAGCTAGGCTTTTGCTGTTAGAGTAAATATATCGTGCATTTAAATAGAGATAACGGTTCGTCCTTAACTCCACTCTGGGCTCTGACAGCATTTTAGGCCAAGAAGGGATCAACTGATAATTTTCAGACTGAGAACCGACCAGTCGTTTCTCAACAAATTGAAATTCGGACAGAGTTGTTTCTCTATGGTGACGACGAGCAAACATTGGTACGCGTCCTCCAAGATTCCGGCTCCACGAGAAGAGTAGATTTGACAGCATGGTCATCACCATCCTCTTGTGGGGAAGAAGCTATATGGCGATGGGAAAAGTTTATCAGGCCGCCAACTTTGTGAGAGAAACGAATGTGTGGTTATATGTGAGCGAACGACAAAGTGAAAAAATATTAATAATCACTACGATTTAATCGACTCCAGGGAAATCCCAGCCCACGGGGCCTCGCCTTAAAACAAATTGCTGCTATATTAATTTCGAGCGCTCGCATTTCGAATACCGTACTTCGATGTCACTTAATGCGTTGTCTATTCTGGGAGGCTGATGTGGGTCAAATTGCGACCTCTGTTAAACTCACTCATGACCGGATTAATGCTGCTGCGCCTACCACTGTTAACGCCATCATTTCAAATTTCCACTGTATGAACAACCACTTGAAAAGTCTATTTTAGTACCACACATCGCTATGTAAGCAGACCTTCACGGTGGAACATCAGACATAATAAAATTGGACAATGAACAATGCATTAAAAATAAATAAAAAGCCAGTGTCACTGTCTTTGTGAAGAAAGTGTGAAGCTTGAGGTCGTGTTGGGAAATTTTCAAAATGTATGAAACATGCACACACCTACATGCGTCGTGAAGGAGATATAAATTGCGAGTAACTAGTAACAAAAGGTTTGAGATGGTCTTGGAGGATCGTTGTCACTTCGTAAGCTGTATACAATGTTTACAATTGTTAACATTACATTACAAAAATATATATGTATATGTTATAGGCAATTTATAAAATATGCATTGTCCAGGCACTATATAAAATGTTTATGTCTATTGTCTTATCATTTCTGGACATCATAAGAGTATACAATGTTGCACTACTTAAGCAGAGCTTTATACTTTCAGTTTCAATGTTTTTTTTTTTTTTAATGCTTACGTAAAACATCTTACTATTTCGAAAATGTATTTATAGGCCAGGTTTTTAAAGTAAAAAAACTGGTTTTTCCTCTGAAAATCTTTTCAGTGTAGTTCCAGTGGGGCTCTAGGGGGAGACAGATAAATTAGGACAACTACTGCGTCATGCTTATCGTAAGAGGTGACTTATCGTAAGAGGTGACTTATCGTAAGAGGTGACTTATCGTAAGAGGTGACTTATCGTAAGAGGTGACTTATCGTAAGAGGCGACTAATACGAGGTTGTACATGGGACTGGCAACCTCATCATGTTAAACAACACATCGCTGCGAAAGGCACCACTACTAAAGAACAGGGGCTTCAACGTAGGCGTCTGTCACGGAATTGCCGTAGTGAAAGAGAGATCGAGAATAGGCTGCCCCAAGTCCATCCTGTGACAGCTTCTGCTAAGGGTGTCTATAACAGTGACGTCATGCTCGGTAAGGAAAGAAAAACAAATAAATCTCTTGAGATGTGTGAGGGGGAAAAAAAAATAATAGAACACGAAAAGACCGAATGAGATAAAACCTACAAGAGGCGTGACCAGCAGGACCATTTGGCCGGGGCCTCACCGCTGTCAATAATGCATTATCCTCCACTTGCTACCCCTCTTCCCAAACAATAGAAGGCCTCACAATGTTAAATTATCTGAGGCTCTTTTTTTTTAAAAATAAAATTTTGCCTCGTTTTGGCGAGGCGCGTCACGTTCAACCTTGCCGGTTATATTAGGGCGCATGTCCAAACATAAATTTTTTTTTTTTTTTGGCCAATTGTCAAATAATTTAATGCAGATTTTGAAAAAAAATACCCAGCTGTGGTAACACTGTATACAGCCATATATATATATACTGTCACATATACATACCCACACACACACATATATACATATATACATACAGACGCATTTTTATTTTTTTTTTTCACGTTCCATGAAGTTTTACTTGTAAATAACGGCCATTGCCGGCAAAAAAATGTTTAACTTTTTTTGTTTTTTTTTTTGTTTTTATTTTTATTTTATTTTATTTTTTACTCTTTATTCACATTCCGTTGAAATTGACAAAGACATATGCATGGAAACATTGACAATAATAGTTTGAACATAAGGATAACAATGAAAATACACTGTGCAGCTGTAAAAATAAAATAAAAACAGAAAAAAAAATACTTTCACACTTTGCACTCTTTCTTTACTCTTTACTTTACGCACTCTTTCTAGTACTCCAAGGTTACACCTTTTACATTTTTTGGTAAAGATAGTGTTGATTAAAAGGAGAAGGAGGAAGAAAAGAAAGAAAGAAAGAAAAGACCTTGGGTGTCAAAGACCTAGATTTAGAGTCCGTCGCGAAAGATTTCCGTCTTGATGGAAAATAATCAAAATAAAGGGTAAATCCACTTCAGCTAAAGCAAGTATCCAATTTCGCTGATTTATGATTTCAAGACTTCAGGTCCAGCTTGGCTAAAATAAAATCCGTGCTGGACCGTGAAATGTAATCTGAAAGGATGTCCCCTGGGACAAAAGAAAGAGCCTTGGTTCATACAGTGCATATCGCAACAGGGGAACTGGGATCCAAAACGAGACACTTCTTAGTGGATAGTTTTGGTTATTAAAGTGGTCCCTGTGTGACCGCTTACAACAAGCTTTATTCACATTTCATAGATGGAGAAAAGAAATATTGAACATTTCATTAAATATAAATATACATTTATACACACTCGGGCACGCTTACATACACACAATTACAAGCCCATTTCACTAAACCTTTTATTATTTTCCCTTTTTGTCGTGCAATACCAAACGTCAAAGACTTCCCACGAACATACTTAGGAATCAGTTGGCAAGGTCAAACATTGACACTTTAACGACCTCTAGAAACTGTGGTCAAACATGACCTCCCGCGAATATATGTGGTTTAAAGGTCGAGCGACTTGAGAGGATAGGAAAACTGGGGGAAGGGAGGGGCACAAAAGGCCGAAATCGGACTTACAAAAGTTAGGATATACAGAGAATGAGATAGTAGTGAGACGGTGGGAGGGCTGTTGGGGAAAGAAAGAGTCGTTTTACGAATCAAGGCTGCCTCGTTAAGGAAGAGGTACCATCTCAGGGGCTATTGATAAAAACTTTCTGACGAAAAATGTGCAGAAATAAAACCAGCTTAATCAAAATAATAATAATAAATAAATACAAAATAAATAGACTACACATGTACATATGCATTAAAATGTAAACATAATAATGACAATAACAATAATAATAATGATAATAGATATATAGAAAATAAAATAATAATAATTTAAAGGCAGGCTTTTCTCTGCGGACATGACAAAGGGGAGGATGAAAATTTTTTTTAACTTGCACACGTACACTCTCTCACATGTACTTAAGATAAAAATATTGGGTGATGGAGTCCTCACCTCTAACCTTGTGTGTGTAGGGGAGGAGTAGGGAGGATGAGGGCATGTGTTAAAGGGAGTGGGGAAGGTAGGAAAAAAAACACAGGCGATGGAATAACACGTAATTGGCAGTGAGGTGGGGGGTGGGGGAAGGGAGAGGTTATAGGACAGTGATCTTCGTATAAACTAAAGGCTTGGATTTAAGAATATTTGGCAGGTCGAGGTACAGGTAGCTGGGGATAGTGGGCAGGTTTTAAAATGAGCGTCACTCGCTGGAGGAACAAATTTAGGAGAAAAGCTGGGCGGATAATTTTGTACTCAAATACTGATTGAACGCGACATTTCCAAATTGTAAAACGAAATTCCGAGAGTAAAAGAATTAATTTAAAATGGATGTCTGGTAGTATCTTGGGAATTGAATTAAGCATAATCGCTTTGAAAATATCTGTTTGTTTTTTTCGTATGTGTGTCCAGTATGTCTTGTAAGATTCTCTGTGCTGGTATAATTGTACTACATTTATAGAAAATGTGTTCCTCATTTTCTTGTACATTTGCCTGGCACATCTTGCATCGTGATTTTCGTTTTAATCTGTGTGCTGCTCTTTCTGTGGTTGGTGTCATGTTATATAAAAGTCGATATGTGACTTCTCTGGCATTTGGTGCAATGCTTTTGTTGTGAAGATCGGTGAAAATCTCAGTGTAATCTGTTATAAAGTAATTGTAACCTCTTTTAATTCTTAGGTGTAAAAAGGTGGTGCTTGTAACCTGACTAAGTGTTTGTAAATTTTGTTTGTTTTCTGGTTAATTAAAATTTCGTGTCCTCTGATGGCTTCTATGCATGTCCTGTAAAAGTGTGGTAGTGTGCCGTAATGGTGTGGGACATTGTTCTTTAGTGGCCTCAGTCTAGCAAGTCTAAGCCCTTCGTAGTAATGGGCTAATGTGTGTCGTTCTGGGTCTCTTATTATATTTCCTACATGTCTGATTCGAAGTGCCTTTATTTTTGTCCCTATATCCTGGAGGGCAACTCCCCCGAATCTTTTCTCTTGCATGAGTGTATGATGTTTAATGCTAAATAAAGTGTGCCCAAAAACAAAACGCCTAATCTCCTTGTTTATCTCTGTCACTGTATGTTGTGGAGGGTCAAAGACTGTAGCAATGTAAATTATTTTTGGAATAATAAAACAGTTCACTATTACACTTCTGGAAAAAATGGTTGTATTTTTGCATTTGCAGCGGTGAAGTATATGCGACTAAGTTCTGCCATGTGACTTTGTGTGTGCGGTTCGGGTGAGATGGGAAATATATACCATACAAGACTCTAAGGTCGGACGAGGTTTATTTAATTAATAGTATCCTTGTTGTTGTTGTTTTGATGAGTTGATGGGTGGAGATCGGGCACTCAACATCTGATCATTGTTGCCTCTTCTCGTTCCATCTTGGTCTACCCTGTTCAACCTGAAAGTTGGTTATAATTGGGGTATTTAGTGTCATTTTATTTACTAATTTTGTATTCAATTTAAATAACTGTTGTCTTTTGCAGTTGCTGATTTTTATTTATATTAGTATTTGTCAATTTTATTTTCTCTTTTGTATTGTTTATAGATAACTATTGTCCTTTACACTTGGTTTTAGTTTGTATTAGTATTTGTTCTTTTTGAGTGGTTGTCCCTTTTTTTAATACCTTGTTGTCTTTCCTTGTCCTATGAGTAGTTATTTTTTTGTTAATGCTGTGTTAGTTCTTGCTGCTTAATTTCTATTTAGTTGGATGTTTTTCCTGAAGTTCTAACCTTATATTTTTTCCTTTGTTTTATGTATATATCTTTTAAGTATTGATTGGGCATCTCTTGGGGCATCTATACTTAAAACCTTATCACCTGTTAAGTCTATATTGTGATTTCTATAGTAAGTTTTTAATTCAAGCCTTTGTTGTTCATACTTTTTACAGTGGATCAGGTAGTGGTCTATGTCATTCTCTTCCTGACATTCTTGGCAGTGTGGTTCTTCTACCATGAAGTATGCTGCGCCGAGTCGGAGACGCCACAGTTTTTTGTTCGATTGTATTTTTAATTCTTCTCTGACCTGGCACGTCCTTGTTGGTTCTTTCAGCAGTTTGAACGCGTGTCTGCCTTTTCTACTTTTCTTCCATGTTGTCTTCCATTCCTCATTTATAGTTATCTTCACTTGGCTCTTGATCTCTGACCTTCCCAGTCCTGCTTTTATATTGTTTTTACTTGTTCTTCCATTCTTGGCGTTCTGGTCTGCCAACTCGTTGCCAGCAATACCTATGTGTGCTGGAACCCACACTAGCCTCACCCTACATCCTCTGTTCCCTAGTGATGTATTAATTGCTAGAATTTCTTCCTTTATGTCTGGCCGCTACATTTACCTGGGTGTTCTAGTGCTTGTAGTGATGATAGCGAGTCTGTAAATGCCGTAACAGCTTCTGGGGGGTTATCTTCAATTATTTCTAAACTTTTAAGAATTGATACCATCTCTGCGGTAAAAATCAAAGCCCCTTCAGTTACACTGTAGCTCTTTTTAATTCCCCATTGTGGTATTACAACTCCGGCACCTAGTTGCCCATTATCACCCTTGGATCCATCAGTGTAGACGGCCAGACTTTGTTTAGTTAGTTGGTCTATGAACATTCTACTTATCATTGTGGCTTCCTTATCTTCTATGTTTTGTTTGATCTTTTTAGTCAGTGAGTAGGGTATGATTGGTGTTTTTAGTTCCCAGGGTGGTATTTTGCTTCTGTATTTATTACTATTTTCAATTGTGTTTGATAGTTCTTTGAACTGCGTTAGGTCTTCTATAGTTCTCCACCCTGTTGGATATCTATCTTTATTTAAGGGGACGTCCCATACACTTGGTTGGTTTTTGACAAATGCTTTATGTGCTGGGTGGGTCACTTCTTGTGCTACTTTACTCCAATAATTTAATCTTAGTTCTTTTCGTCTTAGATCAAGGGGAGGTATGCCAAGAGCTACTTCTAGCGCTTCTACTGGTGTCGATATAAATGCACCTGTAATGGTTCTCATGGCTGCATTTTGAATCCTGTCCAGTTTTGCTTTGTTAGAAGCTGCAGCTGAATCATAGACTATGCTGGCAGAATCCAGTTTCCCCCTGATGAAAGACTTGTAGAACATGAGCATTATTTTATTGCTGGCCCCCCATCCATTACCTTTTACAAACCTTAGTATATTTAGGGGTCCCCTACAGCTTTCTACCAAATTGTCTATATGTTTATTATAATTTAGTTGTTTATCTAAAGTTACGCCCAGAAATCTTGTTGTTGAGGAGGTACATATTTTCTGTCCTTTAATGGTTATATTGATTTTGTTTTTTTTTTTTTAAATTTCCTTTGCTGAAAATCATACCTACTGTTTTGTTTACATTAATTTGGAAGCCCCAACTATTCATCCACTCTGAAACTTTGTCTATTTGATTTTGAAGTTTTTTGTAAACATGGTCCAAGTTTTTTCCAGATCGCCAAATGGCACAGTCATCTGCAAACTGTGATACTGCATTCTTAATGTCGTTAAATTCCTCTGCTAGGTCATTTACAGCTATAGTGAAAATTGAAGGTGAAATAACTGATCCCTGAGGAATCCCATTCTGTTGTTCATATATATCTGACTTATCATTGTTTACCTGTACAGCAAAATACCTGTCCTGTAAAAAGTTTTCTATATACCTATAGATTTTACCAGTTATGCCAATATTTTTCATTTTGTAAAGAGCTCCATCTCGTCAGCATTCATCATATGCTCTTGCGACATCTAGAAAAACTGCTACTGTTTTCTCTTTTCTCTTGAACCCTAGCTTTACCTCATGTTCTAATCTTACAAGCTGGTCTACTGTACTTCTGTCTGCTCTAAACCCTGACTGGTTTGGGCTATATAGCTGATTTTTTTCCAGGTAGAATTTAACTCTTTTGTTAACAACAGTTTCCAGTATTTTACCTAGTTGTGATGTTAAGGAGATAGGTCTATATGAACTTACATCATGGGCTTCCTTATTGGGTTTTAGGATGGGTACTATCATAGCTATTTTTCATGCTTTTGGTATCTTCCCTAAGCTCCAGATTTTGTTATAAAGGGAAGTTATTATGTTTATAGTTCTTTTGGGTACTTTCTTGAGGATTTCATAACTAAGTATATCTTGCCCTGAGGCAGTATTAGATTTATCTTTTATTGCATTAGTTACTTCTTCCTCTGTTATGTCAGCATCTAAATAGTTTGTTTCATCTATCTGGTCTGGTAGTTCTTTTGAAAACTGTATCCTAAGTCTTTCTCTTCTCTCATTTTCTTCCTGTCCAAGGCTACTTTTTGCACTGACTTTATAGAAATACTCGGCTCTCTTTGGTAGTTTATTGTTGGCATTATTGTTTTCTTATTGTTCTCTTTGATTGCCTTAAGCTTTTTCCATACTTCTTTAATTTGAGTGCTAGGTTTAAGTGACTGACAAAATTCCTTCCAGTTAGTTTCTTTGGCTTTAAATATTATTCTGTTAGATTCATTCCTAATAAGTTTATACTCATCATAGTTTTCTTCTGTCCTGTTATTTCTATATTTTTGTAATGCCCTTTTTCTTCTCTCATGAATTTCTGCACAGCTTTTATTCCACCAGGCAACTGGTTCTTTATTCCACTGAGTTTTTCTTTTCTTAGTATTGTTATTTATTGGTTTAAGGTGCTGTGGCATATTTTTATTTGGTATATATTTTATTGATATTTTAAGAATTTCATTGGTCAGTGTTTCCGCCCACAAGTCAGTATCATCTGATTCCATGTCTTTATATTCCATCCCCTCCAGCTCTGATTGGAAAGCTTCCCAGTTTGCTTTTTTATAGTTGAAAGTCGGTTTCTCTGGTTCTGGGTTCGGACTGACCTTTTCATGCATGGTTATTATGATGGGCAGATGATCTGAGTTTGTGTCTTGTAACACTTCCCAACTTACATTCGCTAGGTTGTTAGTTGTTATACTTTTTTCTATTGCTGAGTCTGCCCTGTTAGCTTGTGGATTAATTCTAGTTGCAGTTCCATCATTTAGAATTAGTAGTTCATTGTTTTCTATAAAGTCAAGTAGGCACTTTCCTGCATTGTCTGCATGTTGTCCACCCCAAGCATAATGATGGGAATTAAAATCGCCTACTATGATTGTTTTGGGGCCTAGTCTGGTGCTTATGGCTAGTATTTCTTCATCTTTAATTGTGCCATCTTTAGCATATACATTTAAGATTGTTAGATTGTTTGGTTCAGCTGCTATAGTAACCTGGATACCTTCTATATTGGTTGTATTAAACACTTCCCAGTCTATAATATTTAATTTTTCGCTAACTAAGACTGCGACACCACCTCCTCTACCTTCTTTCCTATCGTGTCTAAGTATCTTAAAGCCCCTACAACTATATCTATTATTAGGGTTTAAAAGGGTCTCTTGAAGAGCATATATATCAGTAGTTCCTCCTGTCTCTGCTAGTAGGGGTGTAAAATTCTTTTTGATACCCCTACAATTCCATTGTATAATTCTAAATCTTTTTAAAATGGATTTTAACATCATCTAGTATCCCTTTTATTTTGGTTAACTATCAGTTTGCTCTTATTCTTTATTTCCTGCACTCGTGGACCCATTATCAATCAAGTTCTCAAGAAAAACCTTATTTAAACTTGTCATTGTATTCATAACTTTTTCCACTATGTATGGTAAAAGTGCCTCAACGTGTCCTTTGATAGTTTCTTCTAGGTTGACCACTTTCCTATTTTCATCCAATGCTACATTCCCTTCTCTCCCTATGTTAATCTCCTGCCTTTCACTTTCCATTCTTTTTAGTATTATTTCACTTTCTTCTTTTAGTTCAGACAGTTTGACTAGTATTATTTCATTTTCTTCTTTCAGTACAGTCAGTTCAGCCACATCCTGGGAAATTTGGTACTGTATGGCTTTCACTTTTTGAAGCAATGCCTCTGCACTTTTCAGTGAATTCACATTTTCCAGTGTTGTAGTTGAACTGTCTGGCTGGCTGTTTTCTTTTGTTTTGTTAGTTATTTTCTGTTCTTTTGACTGCTGCGTTTTAATAGTTTTAATTTCTTCTTTAAGAGACTTGATTTCTTCTGCAACTTTACTGTTTGTGTTTTTTTGTGTTTTCTTTTATTTCTTTCATTACTGTTTTAAATGGTTTTCTTGTTAAGATGGATTCTTTTAGTGCTTGTTTTGTTTGCTGGTACACTGGACAGCCCTGAAACCTGGCATTGTGGTTCCCTTTACAATTGATACACTTTCTGTTTCCATTCGCCTTTTTGTAGTCGGTATCTTCCTTTGCCTTTTCACACTGTGTAGAGGGGTGATTACTGGAGCAGTACCTACAAACTGTTTTCCCCTTACAATTGTTCCTTCCGTGGCCGAATTTCAGACAGTTGGAGCACTGTAGCACAGGGGGAATGTAAGCTTCGGTGTGCTTCTTGGTTTTCCCAAATAGTAGCGTTTTAGGGGTTTCCCTCCCTTCTGCCGTTATTATAACCACTGGGGTTACAATACTCCCTTTCACCATTATTCTGTCCACGTGTACCAGCTTAATGTCTGGGTTATGTTTTGCGAGGATGTTCATAACTTCCTCGCTTAAAAGGGTAGTGTTTATCCCTTTTAACACACATCTACTGGTCTCTTTTGCTAGCTCTATCTTTACTTCTATGTCGTGTGCAAGAGTCACTGTTTATGCTTCTACTTTGAGTTCCTCTAACATCTCTTTTATTCTGTCACTCTGATTTGGGATAATTATTATGCCAAAATGGGTTTTTGAAATTTTGGCTATCGCCTTTTTGCCTAACACAGGATCAAGGATGTTTATAATTTTGTCTTCATCTAATGCCTTGATCTTGACAGCCTCACCAGCTACTTGCGTTATCTTTAAACGACATATGTTTACTACATCTTTATTTTTGGGAGCTGCCTGGGTTGCTAGATGTCTTGAGTCTTTTTTTGGTACTTTCATTGCTATTTTTTTGGTTAGTATTTTCTTCTAGTTTATCATGCCTGGTGTCCCTACCTTGGTTTTTAACTGCTTCTGCCCACGTTTTGCCTTCCTTTGTTGTTATTACTTCTGAGCCTCCTTTCAGTTTTTCCCCTATTGTCTCTATCCTGTCCGTTATTTCTGTGTCTCTGACTTCAGGGTTCGTGGTCCTGTTTTTTTCTGTCCGTTTTGATGTTTTGTCATTTTCAGATTTCTTGGCCCAAGCTTTTCCTTTCCCGGACTGTGCTCTGGTTATTGTTGGCATTTTTCTGCTTTTTAATTTGCTACTACTCTTTTATTTTGATGGTTAAATATTATTTTATAATCTAAGGTTTTTTTTTTTTTTTTTTTTTTTTTTTTTTTTTTAATCCTCACTACACTTCCTAAATTATACAGATATTTATAGCACTAGTTAAATAGTCCCTTAATACTTGATATTATCAGTAATAATCTAATACTTACTACAAACACAAAGGAATTCACCACTTAAGTTATGTATATCAAGATGGCTGCCCGATCTCACACAAGCACTTGCCACGTGGCGCTATTTAATTTCTATTATTTTTAATTATAATTCCTAAGTTATATTAATACTTCTAGCTACCAACTGTCTAAAACTACCTGCACTAAGCTAATACTGAAGATAGATTTTTTTTTTTTTAAATGTCAACTTATCTGGAAACTTGGGTAGTTCGAGGAATGTCTCCACTTTGTCTCGGTTTTTTTTTTTGTTTTCAAGGAGTTTAAAACTTGAAGTCAAAAAATGTAAAATCAAATTGACAAACAGCCTGGGGCGCTTAAGCGCTTATCATATATTTTATCCATAAGTGTGTAATGAAGTATAATGTCTTTTTTTTTTTTTAAACTTTTATTTGTCGTTCTTTCACTTTACAAAAAACAGGTACATTGCATGAAATATCAGAAAAATACATTGTATATTACATATAAAGCTTCCTTCGCACTCTCACAAATAAAGTTACACAATTATTTTAAATAATAATAATAAGGTAATATAATAAAAAAATTTAAAAGTAAAAAAAATAATAAAAAAATAAATAAAAATGATTTATAGCTAATTCAAATTTCTCAACAGTTCCTAGTATTTTACATATGCATAAAGTAGCTTACACTTGCTCACATTCCACTATTTTCCATTAAACTTTACCAACATTAAACATATAGAAAAACCATATAATCAATGTTTACATACATAGGAAAATAACCCAATAAGTGCCCTCCCCCCTTGCTGAGAAAAAGGATCCCAAAAGAAATTTAAAAAACACAAAGGTCCAAGAGTAACACTATGTTATAGAAGAGACAGAAAGAAAAGAACAAAGTTCCTTCTTAAGCTATCCAATAAAATAACAATATTTACAAAGAAAATAAAGGATGGTACAGTTTCCGTGAATAGAACATATTCACTATCACTCTGTTGTCACCTTTTTTTTTTTTTTTTTTAAGGCGCTTTTTTTTTTTTTTTTTTTTTTTTTAACTTTTATTTGTCGTTTTTTCACTTTACAAAAAACAGGTACATTGCATGAAATATCAGAAAAATACATTGTATATTACATATAAAGCTTCCTTCGCACTCTCACAAATAAAGTTACTCAAATTATTTTAAATAATAATAATAAGGTAATATAATAAATAAAAAAATTTAAAAATAAAAAAAAAATAATAAAACAATTAATAAAAATGATTTATAGCTAATTCAAATTTCTCAACAGTTCATAGTATTTTACATATGTATAAATTAGCTTACACTTGCTCACATTCCACTTTTTTCCATTAAAACTTTACAAACATTAAACATATAGAAAAACCATATAATCAATGTTTACATACATAGGAAAATAACCCAATAAGTGCCCTCCCCCCTTGCTGAGAAAAAAGATCCCAAAAGAAATTAAAAAACACAAAGGTCCAAGAGTAACACTAGGTTATAGAAGAGACAGAAAGAAAAGAACAAAGTTCCTTCTTAAGCTATCCGTTGAAATCCAATGACAAAGAAATCCATATAAACAATGTTTACAGACATAGGAATATAACCCAAAAAAAAACCCTCCCCCCTTGCTGAGAAAAAGGATCCCAAAAGAAGTTAAACAACACAAAGGTCGAAGATTAAACTAGGTTATAGAAGAGACAGAAAGAAAAGAACATAGTTCCTTCTTAAACTATCCGATAAATTAACAGTATTTGCAAAGAAAATAAAGGATGGTTCCGTTTCCGTGATTAGAACATATTCACTCTCACTCTGTTGTCACCCTTTTTTTTAAATATAAAAGAAAAAACTTCCACGTATTCACACTTCCCTTACGTACTTAATCAAAGTGAAGTATAGAAAATGATAAATTTAAAAATAAACATAGTAATACATCCATACATAAAAAAGAAAAGGAAATAGTTATTTTTTTAAGTTCTCCCTTGTTGGTTCTATGTTCCTAAAATATGCTCCATTTTTTTTGAAAATATGTAGAAAAACAAATTTTGACTGAAATATTTCCCTTCATAAACTGCTTTGTTTCTGCATTTCCAAACGGTGTCACTGTATTCTGCTAAAATGCGTAATATTTTTTCCCGCAAGGGCGGGTCAATTTTTGGAGTTAAATTTAGCATAATTGCTTTATATATGTCAAATTTTCCATTTGTGTATCTACTAAAAGCTTTTCCCAGCTCTTCTACTGTTGATTTGATCGTATTACAACGGAAGAAGATATGGTCTTCTGTTTCTTTTGCTGTTGTACCAAACCAGAGTCTACATTTTTGCAAGGTCATATTCCTGTGTTCTTTTTTCTGTGTGAGTGGTGTTAAATTGAATAATAATCTATAGGTTATTTCCCTTGCCGATGGTGGTATGTTTTTTATGTGTAGATTTGCGAAGATTTCCGTATAATCTGTTATCCCATATTTGTATCCTATTTTTATTCGTTGGTCTAAAGGTGGTTCTTGTGTCTGTATCAAGTATTGATATATATTTTTGGTTGACTGGTGTAGGAGTTTTTCATTCCCTTTTATGCATCTGTTGTAGTGTGTATGAAAGAAACCGTGTTATTAATAGTATCCGGAGTTGAGCTTTGGAGTTAATACAGAAGTTAAGTATGGAATTATGCTTTATGAAATTTGACTGGAAAATAATGTGCAGTTATATTTTGTTGACATGGGAAATAATAAAGTAAAACTTTGTGATTTTTTAACTAAGGGAGCTTACTCTGTAAGTTGCGCACCGTAAGAAAAGGATTAGATTGTTAGTATAACAACTGGGCAGATAACAAATTATGCTTTACAATTGTTGAATAACGTTATAGAATGGTAGTAAGGAGAATAATGGTGTATGGAATAAGGACTTAATTAGCAAAGGGAAGTAAAAATATTATGGTGTCCCTTTTCTTGGTGAATGTTCTTTTTGGATAAGAATTTGTGAACGAAGTAAGATGCACGAGATTATGAAGTCCGTGACAATGAATGAGTTGTGAGCTTATGAAATTGTAATACGAAATCGAGGAAAATAGGATAGTTGGATTTGAGATGTCAAGCGTAGCAGTAGCATAGGTTTGGGAATGTTTTCTCCTATGTGTTTAAAATGTTAGAATGGTGAGCACCACAAGGAAGATCGTAGACAACAAGCCATAGTTTTGGTTGGCTCTTGTGTTCACAAGAGATGTACAGTTGTCTAAGTCCTTGGTGCCTCAAATGCCATCTTTGTAGAGAGAATTGCTGTTTGAAGCAATTTAGATATAGTTTTGATGATGTGTGTTTTCCATTTCCACGAAGTGGGAACCCACGCAGTGGGCTTGAGACAAGTATGTTTTTTCAAGCACAGAGACAGCAGGTATGAACGGTTAGTTTAGTAGTGTGTAGCAAGAACAGTTGGTAGAAATAGAATGATTAGTGATACCCTGGCGGTTTAGGCCAGTCTTCGTCATACGAGATAAACCAACCAGCTCACACAGAAATAGTCCAGGAAATTTTATCGTCAGAAAAGAATAGAAGAAACCAGTAACAAGAAGTATTCAACGTTCTAGACTCAGAAATGAAAAAAAAACAAAACAAAACAAAAAAACAGGTTGGGCAGAAAAAGAATGACAGAGAAGAAGAAAATAGAAACAGGGACAGTTAACCGGAACCCATGGTACGAGGAATGAAAGGTCGACTTTGTAAATAATCAACCTATTGAAATGACTGTATGAAAAGTTTGATTACTGCAGCGGCTAGGCGGGATAGATTGAATCCCCTTCCACTTGATGTATCATTACATTCCTGAAAACATCATATAAATAAACTTGACTACTTTTGTTTACTTCACCGCTGTTCTAGTGAAGTCCATTACCATCGAGTTCATCATCCTGCATCAGTTCTTCGTGTTAAATGTATGTACTCGTACGTGAAAAATCATCATGTGCAACCATCCACTGTTGGGATAGTGATCGGACTTACCACTAAACAACATCAACACACACCAGCACGCACGGCCACATAATGTAATGATAGGCGAGCAATCATCTGGTTTACACACCTACAGAGGGGCCACGATCAGCTTGCAGCACTGGTGTAAACAATGGTAACGGTAGTCCTATAGCAGATACTGACGTAGGGGAGTGAAGTGTTAGAGAGGGTGGCCAGTTTCCTTCCTCGCTGCCTTTTGGTTCCCTTACTCAAAGTCAGGTACCCAATTACTGCTGGGTAGACAGGAGCGTGTCTGTACCATGATTTGAATCCAGTACCTTTGCCGCGACAGATCAACTCTGTCAGTCGGAAGCACTGGTATATAACTTCTTAATGGAGGCAACCAGGGATAGAAGACGACCTAGGAAAAAGATGGACAGAGCTGTAACAAAGATCAGAAAGAACCACAGCATGGTAGAACACTAGGCCGCAGTACGTGCACTTAATCGGAAACCAACAATCAACCCCACGAGAGAAGCTTCACGTAATACATAAGAGAGAATGACAGATGATTATATTCCACTTTAAAAAAAAAAAAATTACCCTCTCCTAATGTATTGTTCATGGACGTCGGCACTGCGGTCTGTTGTGTAATACAATACTGCATTTCCATACACCAGTACCAAATACCTTTAATGCGCGTAACGTGCAAACGTGACCTCTGAATTTATCACGCTTTGCGCCAGAGAATACCACACACCGACGCTGCTACCCAGAGAGGTTGAGTCGTGACATCCACGCTTAGCTAAAAAGATCGAACCATCAGAGCATTTATTTATTTTTTTGTAACCACTTGAGAGACTTGTTGTTATTCTCTCAACTAAACTTAAGCCTGTCTGTGGAATAACATACAGAAACTAGATACAAGTCATATAGACTAACTAATTTTGATTGACTTTTTAAAGACCGGCCTAACAAATATTACAAGAGATATTCAAAGGCACGACTGGAAATATACCATATTTTTGAGTTAACCACCTCACGAACTTGGATCGGAATGAAAGTGTGACGGTATTGCCTCCCCTGCTTTGCAGTAGTGGTCCAACAGTGGTTAAAACTCAAGAGTATCTAATATGGGCTTCAAAGGTGTCTACCTTCGCACAAGATTAATCTTGGCAGAGATGTAGATAGAAGGGTGATGACACTTCTATTGCAAAGGGAATCTTCACAAGATATTCAGAATACGCGAGAACAATTCTGCTTTGGCTGAGTATGTTAACTCTGTAATTCTGCCGACGCTTTTGTGAAGGATTAAAGCACATTACTTTCAGCTCGTTTAAGCCCCCCACCCCTGATTTACTCAGTGGAATTCTATTATTTTAGTATAGCTTTGTTTAGAGTGTGTGTAGTACTTTGACTGAGACAAACATGCAGTAACTTTAAAAGGATTAAATCGAAACTTAAATTTGTAACATTACAAATAACAAAATTTAATAATCACTTTAGGTTTTAACTGAAATAATTTGAATAGTTATGGATCAAGAAAAGTTATTATCACAGTCTTTAGGGAATGTGAGATATTACAAGAAGTTCAAGTGGCAGCATAGATTTGAATTTAGCTGCCAATGACGGTTCTGTTCCTTCTTATGGGTTGGTTCTTTTCACTCTGCTCACGCTCGTCTCTGATCAAAGTTGTCGGGGGTAGCTCGTTTCCCAGAAACGTCAAGGAGAGTCTACCACGTGGGTCCTTTGTCTTAAAGCTTAGGCCACGGTTCCCTTCTTGTTCCAGAGATAGTACTTTCTGCTGGTACCACCAATAAGCCAATCCTGACTCACATACTTTTTGCTCAGATGAATAAAAGAGACTTGAATCGGCCTCTTACACGCGTCTGGGGTGTCGTTAATTTTAACTTCAATTCCCTCTGACTCAGTGTCTTTCTTCGGTTTCCTAGTCCCGGTGTTGCTTTGTAAGTCTTATTTGGTTATCCAATAAAAAGTCCGGTTAAAAAAAAAGGAATTATGGATCTAGTCTTTACTCTGGAAAAGTTATGATGTTATCTTGGCAAGTGTGAAATTCACAGTGAAATAAAACTGCGAAATGGTCAGACTATATTCCTATCTTCCCAAGCATTGTTGTTATGAATCTAATCAGAAAGATCCAATCATTTCAAATCATGCAGATAGGGTGTGATATTTTCAAAATAGTCTCACGTGAAATAAGGTGCGTGCCTGCAAAGGTCACACACGCTCACCGGCAGATCGGTGTAGACACATGACAACATGGGTAAGCTGTAATACTTATTACTTTATTAAAAAGTAATATTGGTGTATCAAGGATGACCAGGAAGCGCTTATGTCACACTTGTCTGCCCACGTGTCACACAGACAGTAATCTCGTTATCTGTCGTATGAGTACGCAAAACTTTTGTGTTTGCCCAGCTTGTTTACAAACGAGTTGCTTATCAGCGGTTTAATCTAAACACGCCGGCGCTCATCTTATCTAGTTGCTTCTCGCAGGCTGTGATAAACATTATCTGCAAGGAGTGCCACAAATGTTTGAACATACAAACTACTTGCTCCTTAGTCGATAATGAGAAGAAATTGGTACTTTTAAAAGTACACAACTAAAAATAAGTACAAAATATGTCTCTGATCCTGTTGGAGTGAAACCGAGATCGTGAAGAGGTCGTCCATTTCGTCACAGTAAGATTTAAAGAAAAAAAAATGTGCCTTACTGTTTTTTGTTTTTGGTAAATCTACGAATTAAAAATCTTCATGTGCATATGTCTTTCTTGTTCGTTTCTCCACCCTTATAGAGCCTACTTCATTCATCCATTTGTCAATTTTTTCCCCGCAACACGTTTAATCTTTCTTGTACACACGATACTATAAATACCAATGGAAAAAGAGATGAGGAATATACGTTGGCGTTGAACATGATACACATTGAGGAAATTAGTTCGTAGCATTACAAGGCATTCCTTGTTCTGTAGTCCCTATGATAAGACAAATATAGGGATACCGAAACAACACACGGAGAAGGGAACTGGGGAGAGACATACAAGCGAAAAACATGGAAAGACCTTTAACGGATGTCACAGGACAGAAAGGCATGACGTGAATTTGTTGAATGTCTGTGCTTCATAGGGGACTGAAGAGTAATGAGTGAATACTCACATTACAGCTAATTTGTCGTAATCACATTACTTGTAAAGTACTATATTATTATGAAATCCAAGTACTCATAATGGGATCTTTCTGAATCGCAGCGTGTTACAGTTCAGTTCTTATTCTCCTAGTCTCAGTAATTCACAACGTAGTTCATATTTTCTTAATCTAGTCTGTTTTTCACAACATAGTTCATATTTTATTAGTCTAGTTTCAGTATTTCACAACATAGTTCATATTTTCTTAGTCTAGTTTCAGTATTTCACAACGTAGTTCATATTTTCTTAGTCTAGTTTCAGTATTTCACAACGTAGTTCATATTTTCTTAGTCTAGTTTCAGTATTTCACAACGTAGTTCATATTTTCTTAGTCTAGTTTCAGTATTTCACAACAAAGTTCAAATTTTCTTAGCACATTTCATCTGTATTAGCCTTATTACCTGGCTACACAGTGAACTTTTCTTATCTCTGTTTATCTTAATAATATCACATTTATCTTTCTTGATTCCCAGACATGGAGAAAACAGAGGTACCGCTTCAGCCTGCTAATCACAGAGCTCGGTAGTTCTGACCTGACCACGTACAAAACTTCGGTCATGGCTCTCATCAACTCCATCATTGTGGCTAGCGAGAACCTCAGGGACAGAATTAGGATCCGCAGCGAATTCGTTGGTCAGTAAATCCTTGTCTTTTTCCAATGTATTTCACTCTTTGTTATTACTGTCTTTCTTTATTCAGTTTTTTTCCCCTAGTTCATTTATTCTTTCGTTTCCTTATCTTTTACAATATTTATGTCTCTCTTTATCTGTTAAATCATTATATACTATTGTATGTAGGTTTAGAGGATGATCTTTGCCCTGTTCAATATATTTTATTTCTTGATTATGATTAGACTAGCAACAACCCGCCAAAATTGGCAGGTTTTTAATTATAGTGCGTTGTTTCTGTTACACGTATTACATTGCTGCTTCTTCTATATTCTCGCTTGCTCGCTGTGAATGATGCGATCGTCTCTTCCTTTTAGCCATCTTATCATTGTGGTCCATAATAATAAGTCTGCAATACTTTAAATTAAAGTTTTGTCTTGAAGAAACAATCCAAAAACTTACATTTTTAAGAAAATGATGAGTTAAATCCGTTTCCCGAATGAAACTGGACAGAAGAGTATCTTGATTGTCTGTTGATTTAATCTGCATCTCCGCACCTTCCTGTCTCCAGTTCAAGTAGTTGGCTTCTTTCCATAATCAAACTGTTTCATCGCTGTGAATGACGCGATCGTCTCTTCCTTTTAGCCATCTTATCATTTTGATCCATAATAATAAGTCTGCAATACTTTAAATTAAAATTTTGTCTTGAAGAAACAATCAGAAACTTACATTTTAAGGTTATTTTTAAGAAAAATGATGAGTTAAATCCGTTTCCCGAATGAAACTGGACAGAAAAGTATCTTGATTTAATGCACACCGTCACACTTTTCTATTTTCTGGAGAGTACATATAAGGGGAAACAATACAATTATTGTCTAACTTTCAACCACAGTTGCACCCCCTTAGCTGTGGTCGAAAGTTAATGTACTCTCTCGAAAATAGAAAAAAATGCGCACATGAATGTGCGCAAAATGTGACTGACCGACCGAAGTACTTACGGGAATTATGGTATTGGATACTAAAAATGTGAGCATGCTGTTGTTGTTCTTTTACAATGTTGTAGTTTTTTTTACACTTACATTTAAAACACATGTGAGAATAAATTGATTCAGTGTATAACATGAGAGAAAGGGACAGAATGTTAGACGGGTCTGTATTGTCCGAGTCCCATCCCTTTGAAAATAAAGTTCGTTCATTCTTTCTACGAAAAAAATATTTTTAATCGAAAATTAGTGCAGTCATGGAAAAAGTGAGACTGCTCAAGACTGTCCTTAAAGGGAGCATCCACGAAACAAGAACAAAGGCAGACGAAACCCATGCAGGGAAGGATATTCAGAAATTGCCAGGAACAACTTTTACAACACCCAGACAGAAGACAGACTATTAAGGAAGGAAGAAATAAGGCGTTCAGTTGACAGTGATACCAGAAGGACCGTCTTCTATGCTAGGCCTAAAATGGTAAGGAAGGAACAAATATCTAATTATCGTGGTTTTATTGTTATTGTTAATCAGAATCGACGTCATTGCACTCCGGGCAAACCCATAGGTGCTCAGTCTCCCGCAGCAAATGTCGAAGGGTATGAATGCTAATTGTTCCTGTTGCACACTGGTTGTATACACGGCGGATGCGTCCTCTTATACGTCCATCCCTGCTGGTCTTACGTTTTATAGTGGTTTACACAGTAATAACTTTGGAGGGTTTTGGCTACACACTTACAGGTGCGTCTGGAAAACCTGATGATAGCGGAAATATAGAAGGGAAAAGGAGAAAAGAAAGACATGTAAGGAGAATCTGCATGACAGCATGTATGAGACAACAGCGAGTATGTGAACAACTGGAATCTTGTTGAATTTTTTTTCGTATTTCTATTTCACACTTTTGTTTAATTGTATAAAGTGCATTATCTGTTTTGTCTCCCAAGTGTCACCAAAGTGTCACCCACGTATCACCCACATGTCACCAAGTGTCACCCACGTGTCACCAAAGTGTCATCCAAATGACACCCACGTGACAAATGTGTTTCCCAAAGTGTCCGAGCTGTATTCATTCATCACCCTTCAGCTCCCAAAGGAGCATATGCTTTCAAAAAAACTCACGCCACGCCTTCCGGTCACGTGCCATCAGTTCAAGGTCTTTCCGTGCCTTCCTGTCACGTGCTATCAGTTCAAGGTGTTTCTATGCCTTACTCATCCCTTTCACTTATGTCTCCATTTCTCTTCTGCACGTGTTTTTTCCCCACCTCCTTATATCTCTCTAACCAGTGGGATTCCAGAACAAGGACTGCCATGTAATACTATCATCACATTTCCACACTGTGTATCCTATCCCCTTCGGGTTCCAGTAACACTTGAGTGCCGAGCAATATGGACATTTAAAATACCATGGATAACGAAAAAGAGCAATAACGTTTGCCTGAAAGAAACCAGTGAGATCGGGGGGGGGGGGGGGGGGGGGGGGGGGGGGAGAGAATCTTATTAATCATATTAGAAGGAAACAATTCAATTTGATAAGACAAGTTATGAGAAAAGTTATAAGACAAGTTATGAGAAAAGTTATAAGACAAGTTATGAGAAAAGTTATAAGACAATTTATGAGAAAAGTTATAAGACAAGTTATGAGAAAAGTTATAAGACAAGTTATGAGAAAAGTTATAAGACAAGTTATGAGAAAAGTACAGCTGAAATATTTTGTGACAACAGGAAAGACTGAAGGAGAAAGGGATAGAGGGCGACAGGCAGGGCTGGATTAACCATTAAGCAAAATAAGCACGTGCTTAGGGCACCAAGGGAAGGAAGGCACCACAGAATTTCCTTAACTCTCATCTCTTTCACTGCCACAGTCGTCTTTTGTCGAATGGTGTTAAAAACAAAAAAGTTTTCTTTGGTATGGTGAGTGATTGAAAGTGTCAGAGATAGACCTAGAGTTCAGTATATTTGCCTGTCTTACCGACGTTTTTCTGCATGAATTTCAGTGGAGTCCGGCCAGGAAGAAAATTGAATTTTCAGTCTCTTCAGCATTTATTGAGTCTTAATGTCTTGTCAGTTAAGCAATTGATGCGCCGGGGAAAGGGGGGGGGGGAAGGAGCAGCATTGGGGGGCTGTGCTTAGGGCATCAGTTGGCCTTAATCCGGCCCTGACGACAGGCAGATAAGATACTCAGAGGTATGAAATTCTGGCATGGAGAGAAGTCAGTAACAGAATTGATAAACTTGCAGTGAGGACAGGAGGTCATGATCGCCCACGTCACCTGGCATGGTACTTGAAGAATTGCTGTTGTTATTTATGACGTAAAATATCCCGCTCAACTTCTGACAGGTTATAATTAGGATATTCTTCTTCTTCTTCCTCGTTCGTCCTGAAAAGGACGTTGGTTGCGTTGTGTCTGTTTACAGCAGAGCTGCGATATCTGCGCCTTTCGACTGGCACATCCGACTTCAGCACGGCATTTTTTTGGGACCGGGTTTGCCTTTCCTCTTGGATCCCTACTCTCTCAGCCAGACTGCAGTGATGCAGCCTGTTTCCAGGACCACCACGTGGAGGTGGAGTAGTGTCTTGGTCAGCTCTGGTTCGCTGACTCTGACGCAAGCAGTCGCTGACTGCATTCTCTATTGCTGCATCTTTGGGTCCCTAATTAGGATATAGTGTCGCTAATTGCAACTAAGCCTCATCGTCTATAACAAATTGACACAGAAAACGCTACTGCAACAGCATGTAGCAACTTGGTACAGAATTTATGAGGGGCCAGCTTCAGTGGAGGCGCCTTGATCCGTAAGGAGAGCAAATGAACATGATGATGAATCCCAGATAGTAATTTCAATTGCCAATACCTGTAAGAAGAAGAAGAAGTAGAAATGCAGTGTTATACTTTCCGCGCAATCTTTAAGAAAATGCTTACAAGCTGTCCTTGCCTTCCTACGCGCCATTTGTGACGTTGCTATGTTTGGGTGTGTCCATTGGTTAATGTGAACATTAAAAACTTGGAGTGTGATCAGAGAAATATATGTGTGGTATGGAGAACAATGCCTGCGACGGATGTCTTAGTAACTGTTTCACCATCTTCGTCGCTGGCTCCATTAGGGTTGCTTGTACTGTATGGCTAAAGTTTGTCCGAATTGTGGGAGGTAAGACCAGAGATGGATTTTTAAGTCACAGAAAAGATTGAATTTACAGCATCCTAGACATCTTGCCTTGAATTATCCTGTTGTTGGCACAAAATAGTTTAGCTTCCATATTGATATTTGGTTCTTTGAAAAGTGGTAGCAGTTTTTATTGTTATTATTTTCTTTCAGTTTGATGATGAGAAATATCCCGTTCAACCTCTGATGGGTTATAATTAGAATATATATTGTTTTCAATTCCAAATAATATGAATAATTTCCGATACTCGAAAGTGGCATCTCTGTCAAATCACTGTAAATATGGTAAATCAAAATTTTTAATTTGCTGTGCAAGTAAAACAAAACAAACAAACAAAATAAAGAAACAAGCAAAAACAAAAACAGAGATAAAACAAAAATTGACTTTCACTTGTTATAAGTCATATGTAGTGTAAGAACATCGTCAGACCTTCACATTCCCAGTTACTATATATTAACCTTTGATCGTGTTAAATATTGTTTGACTATATTATGCAGTTCCCTGGGTCTGTCTATTCTTTTTTTTTTTTTTTTAAATTAATGTGTTTGCTACTTTTCTTTGTAGCACGCCCCTTTCAACCATCTACCATGTACATGGAGTTATCAGGTCTCCTGCATTCTCGTAAGTATCTCAGTGCTTGAATTGTTGACATTGAGTCTGTTATAATTGTTAATTTCTTGGGAGAGTTATTAGAGAATGTTTCTAGAGCTTTTAGTAATGCCATCATCTCTGCAGTGAAAATGGATGTATATTCTGTGATACTATATCTTGTTGCCATTTTCCACATTGGAATATATTTTCCACATCCCTAATTTGCTATCTTCTCCCTTGCATGCATTTTTGCACTGGCTTTTTTTGACATCGTTTTTCTGTATCTCCATCGAGTCTTCAGTTTTCTGCATCTCCATCGAGTCTTCAGTTTTCTGTAAAAATGCTTCCTAGAGACTGAAATTTTGAAACCTTTTTGTACTTAAGCTGTTGGCGTTGTGTATGTTAAGTAGGCCTGGTGAACTGCAATAAATTGTGGATCGTTTTACTGAAATAAATAAATACATTCATCAGTCAGGCACATCATCGAAAGAAAGAAATTAAGTTCTGTCGGTCACTTTACCCATAGAAAGCCGGTAATCTGACAGTAAAGTTAACCAAATAATTTCTTATTTATCTCTCTGAGCTAAGCGATCGACAGTTAGTTGCATTTCATTCTATAGATATCGTCTTTAATTTGGAGAATGTCTGTAACCAAATTCTCCGTCTCCCAATATTTCCTCGTATAGTCCATACCATGTTTTCTTTAACCATTCTTCCCTCTATTTATCCTTGGGGGAACTGTGAACTAACTGCATTTTCTATGTTCAAACTTGTTGCCAACAAACTAAGTCTTCATTAGTTCCACTATAGCTCAGCCTCTCATCTGAGGTGACTGTATTCTTTGCTGTCGAGTACCAGCATGATTTTTGAAAGTACTTTCAGTTATTTAAAAAAAACATGTCTTGCTTGCTGATTGTGTTTGGTTCCCGTATGTTGCAAATTAAATTGTCTTATATTGTCAAACAGCAAGCATATTCATTCAACCGAGTCTTTAATTTATTTTTATCAGCAGAAATTATCGTTTTGTCCCCGTTAGCTATCGTTTCTCATTGTCTTGTTCGTTATTGTTGTAAAAAATAACCGATTCGCTCGCTCACCCAATCCTTTAATACCATTTCGTGGATTTTCCCCATTGACGTAACGAATTATATATTTGGAAGACCAACCCCACAGGTGGCGGAAAGAAGGGGAGAAAAGGGAGAGGGGAAGACGTGTGAACACTTTTTGTAGATCGTTTATTTTTTCATCCTCAATGCTTTTTTTTGTTGCAGAAAGCCTGCACTAAAGCATTCACGTGCTGTTACAGTGATAGTTTCCATAGCAATGTGTTTAACATGATGAGTTTGCCAGTCTTAGTGCAACATCATGTTAGTCGCCTCTATCCACATGCCTGAGGTTGCATTAGTCATATTCTTTCTTTGTCTCCCAAAAACCCCCGGGAACAACCCAAGACTTTTTACTTTCTACGCAAAGCGATTCATAAAAGCATATTAACTAAGTGGATGCAGTCAGTCCTCCCTATTCCCGGGGTAGGTTCCTTGAGAACTCCGTGAATACGGAAATCCACGAATACAGAACCATTGATCCAATGGGAAAAGGGGGTTAGGTTTCTGCGGGACCCTGTTCACTAAACACTTTTGCTACCTATCAACATAAACTCATCATTTCGTATACCCTTCGTGTAAAAAACAGCATTTATAATAATATGTATTTTATCAATGTATTTTTATACACTGTTTTCTTTGTAACAGTACAGTATGTACAATCTGGTGTACCAATACTCAGGGAGGTAACCTTTTTCCTCGATGAGGTAAAGCAGGTATTTTTTTAATGTACTTCAGCAGCTTCCGCGGCAGGCGTCTCGAAATTGTTTGCCTACTGCACATGGCCGCGAATACCCGCGAAGTGCCCACGAATGGCAAAAATGGGTTACATTTTATCTCTCGCGAATGAGCGAATCCGCGAACACGGAACACTCGAATAGCGAGAATTGACACAAGTTCTTGTCCGTTCCTATTTCTGCTGCAGCCATCCATTTTGAACTTTCCGAAGCACGGCTTGAGAGTCTGACAATATAACTGCCCTGGTTGATGGAGTTTCAGACAGCCACCTCAGTGCTGCAGTAACTGCCTCTACCTCCATTCTCATGCTGGAAGTTGTTGTCATGTAGGCTCCACTCTGTTCATCGACGACCCTGCACTTTATTCTCGCAGAGAAGCCCCGTCCTGATTTCTCACCACGCACTACAGACCCATAAGTGTAAAAAATGGCGTCATCGTCCCCAGCATGATCACTTATTAGCTGATTATTCTCCAGCTCTGCTTTTCCACTGCCCCAAAATCTGCACTCGCTGCCAAGGCTAATGACGACCTGCTGGTAGTTTATCCAGTTCTCCTCAGACTTACTCCACTCTTCCCCTTTGGATATATTTTCAACCCTGGTCACTTGACCAATCGTTGCCTCTGCCTGTGCCATCCATGACATTCCCCTCTTTATTCTTGCTCCTTTGATGGGATCCGCGGTAGCATAGTGGTTAGTTCACTGGCTTCCTAGCTCAGTGGTCTATGGTTCGATCCCCAGATGAGGTGGGATTTTTTTAGGCCCCAAACATCTCCTGGGTCGACCCAGCCTCAACTGGGTACCAGAGCAGCTCTGGGAAGGTTAAGGCGGCCGGCGTGATGCTGACCACATCATCCCTAGATGGTCAAGAAAATATGGGCCTGTAGTGGTGTTGATGGTATTGTATGATGGTGATATTACTAAATGTAATTGTATGAGGCCAGCTGTGAAGGCTCCTGAGATAAAATGTAGTTGTGAATTGTCAGAAGGCCTTTCTTGCTACCACTACGACCTCACACTTAATTTTTTTTAATGAATGTGGCTACGTAAAGTGTCTAGGGTTATGATATGTAGTGTGGTGTAATAGGTTATAGATATACCCACAGATATTTAACAAGACTAATAATATTAATAAATGTTAAAATACACTGAACTAACTCACGTGTGTAATTTTTTGATAAAATTATATTACATTTATTTTGTTCTGGATCAATTTTTTAGGTTGACCAGAACTTAAAAAGATTTAGAGATTATGAAAGAAATGCATGGAATATTATATCATAAATGCAATAGTGTACATATATATGTACTATACTAGTTAGTTTTATTAAAATGTTCTAGTAGTCATCTACTTGGGAGGATATTTAATGTTTGTGCTGTTGGGGTGGCCTCATCACACCTGTCTATATTGACTACACAGTGTCCAGAAAATGGTGGGAATTTTTATGGGGGTATTAGTAACTAAAGGGCTTTGGTGAAAGTCCAGCAGACCAGAGGCTCACTCATCTTGTCGTTGTAGCTCTGGTGCTGAAAACTGATGGTCCCACCTCTCCGTGCTGGCGGGCAATAATGGTGGTCTCTGTCACAAGTACTGCACAGATACACTCGAGTAAAGTCACCAACTGAATAGTCACTGCTTTGTTGACAACAGAAACTCGCAGCTCTGCAATCAAAGTATGGGCCATGTGTCAAAATCTATTCTCTACCCACGTCTGGACACAACACTGACACAACAACCACATCATACAGACAGGTCAGATCTCTCTGACCAAACAGCACATTTACCATGGTGGTTTTACATCAGATAGATCCTCCCAGACTATAGATTCTGAAAAAATATTTATTAGTTGTCTGCCCTAAAAGAGGATAGGTAATATGTTTCATTATTCCCAACACTTGATCTGTCTTGCCTAACCCTTGCTGGAGTTTATGTACATTGTTGGTCCCTAGACCCTGACTAGGGCGGGGGGTCTAGAGCAAATCCCTACTTGTTTGTAAGGCTAGATTTCGATATGGCAGTATCAAATCACTCGAACATGAAACAATATTCAAAATATATAAGGAAATAATTTCAATCTTACCAGATTATGAATAAATAACACAGAACTGCTAGCAAAACTCAGCTGAGCTGCTGGCTATAGTATGGCGTCCCTAAATTTATTACACTTTCTTTCATATGGAAATCACCACACTTTAAAATCTGTGTCTATCACTGAACAACTATTGAGAAATGACCCAAATCCGCGTCTAAGCGCCGACAATATGCTTGTCTGTGGCCAATCACTGCCTAGGTTTATTTGAATTTCAAATTTCCTACACTAAAGTCATTTCAGTCATGCTTCAGTCAAGTATGGATGTTTATCTGTTAGTCTGTCCGTCTCTACTTGTGTTTCTACAAAATGTACTTGATTTTTGAACCAACCTTTCTCTCCCCTCCAAAATTTTTTCGTTAAAAGTTATATTTAGACACAGCTACCACCCAAAAACCCTCTCCTCCATACTAAGTAAATTTGAACACCTGCGTTTCGAGGTCGTGTTTTTTTGTGCAATTAGCGACACTTTTAGATTCAATACAGTCTGTCGATGATGTGAACAACACTGTCTTTTGTCATTATCTTCAATATTATCTATCCGTCTGTAAAATTAAGACCATATTAGTTCACTGCTCAGAATAGGCCATCCGGCCAGCTAATTTTTATATTCCTAACATTAATATTAAGAAAAAAAGTACTTTTTAATTTTTGTAATATTCCTAACATCTGCGTTTTAGCCGCTGAATTCAAATCAAGGCCTTGGTATCGCGCAAAAGCGTCCAACAAATGACTGTGGCGTAACATATCTATGGTCCCTTCTGTCGAGTTGCTTACTTTTTATGTCAACTTGGGAAACGTGACTTTTCTCCGTTTCCCCCCCAATTGCGTCTCCTTAGCCTTTCTAGTCTCACGCAATCTTTCCAGTCATATTTTTTTCCTTTTTGATCCGCCGTTCCCCTCCTGTCTAGCAAGTCAATTATTATGGAGGATGATGACCCGCGGTCTAGGCGATCATGTACTATTCGCAGCCTACGCATTATGTTTTTATCCTTAAATGTTATCTTTGGAGATATTTTACCGTTGTATCTCTGTCAATTTCACTACAGGGCCTAGCACCATATTCCCAATATGCCTCAATTGGCGTGTAACGGGATCCTTTACTTTTTTACCTTTACATTCTCATGTCTTTTGTCGGTGGTTACCCGCATATAGGCTTTTGTCTGGGCCATCGCATATCTGGATCTAATCGACAGCAATCCGAGAATGTATCTCATTGTCACAATGGGAGTTTCACGCGTACAGCCCAAAACTAGTCGCATCCCTTCATTTTGAATGCGTTCCAGTCGTTCACATTGTGACACTGACAGCGTGAGTATTCCTAGCCCATACTCCATTACTGAAATCACGAGCTGATACACGAGAAACAGTTGTCTCTGTTCCAAGTGCGCAGCAGCAATTGTTTTTAAGACTGCCAGTTTTCCTACGGTATTTTCTAGAATGTCGCTCTGTTGTTTTTTTCCAATCAAATTAAACTTCTATCAGTTTTCTTGCTGGCTTTGTGGTTATGAGTTTTTCTTCCCTGTCATGACGAGGCAAAGGGTGTCATTTTAGAGTTGATACGTTCAGCTTCCATGTTTTGTTTTTTAAACGCTGTCGCTTTTTGTCTCTGCTTGTCTGTTCCATTTTATTATTATTATTATTTCTAAGTGCCTGGTTTGTTCTTTGAACGGTGATAGCCTACGTGTCGTTTGCTATCAATAAATACCGAAAATTGTTGATATAATTGGACTAGCATCTTACTACAGCACAACGAGTGGACCCTGGTGATTAATTGAATTAGGTGTACTTCAGCTTAATGGGGCTGAATGTACGTGAAGGTATTCTTACATACAATTGACATTATCAAGTTACTTGACCTTATAAGCGCGTGACGCACAAGCTCTGGAAAGCCATTCTGGTTCTCTTCATCTGCATATGTCTATTGTTAGTGTTTTGGAATGCGTCTACTTTTCTTGATTTTACTTTGGAACAGCGAGTTAAAGCCATAAATCATTAACTTTTCTGCTACTACTTCTGCTACATCTGTTGCTACAACTACTACTGTTGCTGATACTACTTTGTTTCTTTTTCTTCTGCATTTCCTTCGTATTTTTCTCCCTTCTGTATCCTTTCATCTCTTTATTGTCCTTCTTCCTCTTTTTCGTGTACCTCTTCTTCTTATCCACATTCTACTCAGCCACTCAAATGACCACCTGCTCCTTCTCTTCATTTGCTCATCCACTTTCTTCCGCTCATCCACATTCTACTCCACCAGTAACCACCAACTCCCTCTCTTCTTCTTTTAATCCCTTTCTTCTGCTCATCCTCATCCTGCTCCACCGCTCTACTAACCACCTACTCCTTCAGTTCTTCTCATCAACATGCTACTCTACCAATCCACTAACTACAAACTCCTTCTCTTCTTCTGTTCATCCACACTCTTCTCATCCACATCTACTCCACCATTCCACAAACCACCTACTCCTCCTTTTCTTATCGTATTCTGTTTCTTCCTCTGGTGACTTCATGTTGTCGATCATTCCTGTCAGGGTTGCTATTTCTTGTGAGATGCTTTCATCCAGCGGGTGTTCCGACCCTTTAAAAATATATAGTCTGTTGTAAAATTTTCCAGCATTCATTTTCCTGTTTTTACATTGTAGTTAAAGTGAGACGATTGACTCTCTGCTGTCGTAATATCACCTCAGTGAGATGACTGACTCTCTGCTCTCGTAATATCACCTCAGTGAGACGACTGACTCTCTGCTCTCGTAATGTCACCCCAGTGAGACGACTGACACTCTGCTCTCGTAATATCACCTCAGTGAGACGATTGACCCTCTGCTCTCGTAATATCACGTCGTCGAGACGATTGACTCTCTGCTCTCGTAATATCACGTCGTCGAGACGATTGACTCTCGTAATATCATTTTTTTTTAAAAACAATGTGATCTACTTTGCTATTCCCTTTTGCTACTTCTTTCAGTTTCATTCCTTTGGCCTTTAAATTCTGAAACGGGCTTTATCAATTATCATGCCTCGTGGCGCAAGCTATCATGTCTCTTCACAGTTTCCTGTCTCCAGTATTGTTTATCAGGTCTGTTTTTGGCGTTTTTCCGCAATGTCAAACTGTCCATTATCGTCTCTCTTTGTCGTCCTCATACCTCAGTTTCCTTCAAACTTTGCTTAATGTCACTATATATCCCAGCTTTCTTCTTTTCATTACATGCTCAAGAAAGTGGATTGTGTCTTTCTAATGTGAGTAATTAGCTTCCTTTGCACGTTGGCTTCTTTCAGGACACCCTCATTACTTTTTCTAGCTGCCCATTGTATTTTTAACATTCTTCTGTAAGGCTACATTTCTTTGGCCTCTAGTGCTTTTCCCGCTTGTTAACTAATTGTCCATGACTTACTTTTATATGTCAGGCTTGGTTGTATATAGCATTGAAGAACTCTCTTTCTTAGAAAGGCGCAGAGTGATCACAAATGAACCGTACACTTTCAAAATGAAGCAGTAAGGAAAATTTGGCACTTTTAGCTTACAGCTAACATCCGTTGACTGTAACTTTAAACGTGTCGTTTGAAGTGACCCAAAAATTACAATGACACATCTCTGCCTCCTGCCACAGTCTGTTGCACAGTGGAGACTAAAAAAATCAATGCTGAAACAGAATCAAGAACTAGGAACAATGCACCACGTTTGGACGAGTTGGAATATAACCTTAACCTAAGCCAGGCCACGCCCCGTGTAGTTCATGTCAGCCAGGCCACGCCCCGTGTAGTTCATGTCAGCCAGGCCACGCCCCGTGTAGTTCATGTCAGTCTCTGAAGAGACAAAGAAAGAATAGGAATACTACACCCTCAGGCATGTCGTACAAGGCGACTAATATGAGGTTGTGCACGGGGTTGGCAACCTCATCATGTAACACAAATTGCCACATAAACCATTACTGCATGAGGATGTGAATGATAACTGCAAGCTTCCTGCCAGGGGACCAACTGCGGTGATGGCTCCGTGCTCCGCAAGGAGCACACAGGAAAACGATGATGATGATGATAAGCCAGGCACGTGACTCACTCAAGGAGCTCACGATGATGTTGATAAGTCAGGCACGTGACTCACTCAAGGAGCTCATGATGATGTTGATAAGTCAGGCACGTGACTCACTCAAGGAGCTCATGATGATGTTGATAAGTCAGGCACGTGTCTCACTCAAGGAGCTCATGATGATGTTGATAAGTCAGGCAAGTGACTCACTCAAGCAGCTCATGATGATGTTGATAAGTCAGGCACATGAATCAAAGAAGCTCATGATGATGTTGATAAGTCAGGCACGTGACTCACTCAAGGAGCTCATGATGATGTTGATAAGTCATTCACGTGACTCACTCAAGGAGCTCATGATGATGTTGATAAGTCAGGCACGTGACTCAGGAGCTCATGATGATGATAAGTCAGGCACGTGACTCAATGAGCTCATGATGATGTTGATAAGTCAGACACGTGACTCACTCAAGGCGCTCATGATGATGTTGATAAGTCAGGCAAGTGACTCATTCAAGGAGCTCATGATGATGTTGATAAGTCAGGCACGTGACTCACTCAAGGAGCTCACGATGATGTTGATAAGTCAGGCACGTGTCTCACTCAAGGAGCTCATGATGATGTTGATAAGTCAGACACGTGACTCACTCAAGCAGCTCATGATGATGTTGATAAGTCAGGCACATGAATCAAAGAAGCTCATGATGATGTTGATAAGTCAGGCACGTGACTCACTCAAGGAGCTCATGATGATGTTGATAAGTCAGACACGTGACTCACTCAAGGAGCTCATGATGATGTTGATAAGTCAGGCACGTGACTCACTCAAGGAGCTCATGATGATGTTGATAAGTCAGGCACGTGACTCAGGAGCTCATGATGATGATAAGTCAGGCACGTGACTCAATGAGCTCATGATGATGTTGATAAGTCAGACACGTGACTCACTCAAGGAGCTCATGATGATGTTGATAAGTCAGGCATGTGACTCACTCAAGGAGCTCATGATGATGATGATAAGCCAGGCACGTGACTCAAGGAGCTCATGATGATGTTGATAAGTCAGACACGTGACACACTCAAGGAGCTCATGATGATGTTGATAAGTCAGACACGTGAATCACTCAAGGAGCTCATGATGATGTTGATAAGTCAGGCACATGAATCAAAGAAGCTCATGATGATGTTGATAAGTCAGGCACATGAATCAAAGAAGCTCATGATGATGTTGATAAGTCAGGAACGTGACTCAAGGAGCTCATGTGGCCGGGTATGCTGATAAGGTGAAATGATGAGCCCAACCTTCACCTGAGGTTGGCGGTTTGGTACAGCAGTAATTTCAATTCAATTTATTTATACAGATGTCTCGCTCTGTCGTTCAGTCATGCTGCTTCCGTAGTCTAACTTTTCTCTATTTTGTTCTGGTGGTCATGACTTGGAAAACTACTGCTGCCAATATTATACTGCCCTCTAAATTCTTCAATGCAACATTGTCTTTGCAAAATGTTCTTATATTCTTCCTCTCAACTTGGCGTATCTTAGGTGATACTGGCCAGGGATGACTATTTAACCAAGGTTTATTATTTCCTACTCCTCAGGACTAGCTGCTGTCTATCGTTCTTTTCATGTACTAACCAGTTTATCATGTTTGTAAAAACTCAACGTACCTGTTAGTCTTGCAACAAACACATATTCTTGAAATGGCAGCAGTGTCCATCTGTCCTCAGAATATTTCACACAAAAACTGTCAACACTCGGGGCTGATCTTTCCTTTGACAACCTTCCCCTATAAAGAAACACTTTTGCAAGTACATTTTTAACAGTAAGTACTATCATAATAGTGTCCGACGACAGTCCTTTCATGGCTGTCACCCGAGGCGGACTGCCCCCCCCCCCCCCTCGCACCCCCTTATTACGTCACTGCCATCAGACACAATTGTACTAGTACTTACTGTTAAAAATAGTTGAAGTACATTCTGCTCAATGGACTGATGAGAATGGGAAGTGTTCTTCTTCTTCCTTCCTCGTTCGTCCTGAAAAGGACGTTGGTTGTGTTGTGTCCGTTTACAGCGAAGCTGCGATATTTGCATCTTTCGGCCGACACATCCGACTTCAGCACGGCATTTTTTAGACCGGGTTAGCCTTCCCACTTCGATCCCTACTCTCTCAGCCAGACTGCAGTGATGCAGCCTGTTTCCATGACCACCACTTGGAGGTGGAGTAGGGGGTCTTGGTCAGCTCTGGTTCGCTGACGCAAGCAGTCAAGCTATGGGTCGCTGAGTTCTTTGTCTGACGTTAAAGGCATAAAGTTGTGTGCTGTTTGTGTGTTTTTTTTTTTAGTGCTCATCCTGCCTATATTTGACTTTCCTAGACATGTTTTTTTCCCCGTCCCGTGTATACCCCCTTGGAGCCTCACCAGTCCAAGGTACAATTCCTCTATACCCAGTTTCATGTCAGTTTTTGTCGGGCAGCTCTGAACATCCTAGACGTCATCAACTGCTTGCGTCATGAGAAGGACAGCGATCTGCAAGTCCAGCTCGATGTCTTTGAGGAGGAATTGTCGGCTGACACGGACGCGATGGTGGAATCTAGCAAGGAGTCCATAGACATGAACAACCATTTTGATCTGTTCAAGGCAATTTACAACAAGGTAATCATCATCACCATCATCATCAACATCATCGTTATCATCATCATCAACATGATCATCATCAACATCATCAATGTCATCAGCATCATCATCAACATCATCAACATCATCATCAACATCAGTGTCATCAGCATCATCATCAGCAACATCAACATCAGCATCATCAACATCATCATCATCTTAATCAACATCATCAACATCATCATCAGCAACATCAACAACATCATCATCATCAACATCATCAGCATCATCAACATCTTCATCATCAGCATCATCAACATCATCATCAACATCATCATTATCAACATCATCATTATCAACATCGTCAACATCATCATCATAATTTTCTTTTGCACTCCTTATGAGGCATGGAGCCACCACTACAGCTAGTCCACATACAAGAAGCCTGCACCAAACATTGACATGCTCGGGCAGCAGTTTCTGTGGTAATTTGTTTTAGATGATGAGGTCGCCAGCCTCAAGCGCAATCTGATATTAGTGGCCTTGGACGATAAACCTGAGGGTGCAGTAGTTTATTCTACAAGATAATAGAGAAAGAGAGAGAGAGAGAGAAATTTATAGATGAGAGAGTGTGTGTGTGTGAGATATATATAGATGGAGAGAGAAATTTATAGCTGGAGTGAAAGATATAGATAAATTTATAGATGCAGAGAGAGAGACATTTATTGATGAAGAGAAATAGAAACTTATAGATGGAGAGAGAGATATAGAGAAATTTATATATGGAGAAAGAGATAGAAAAATTGGAGAGGGAGAGATAGATAGAGAAATTTATGGATGGAGAGAGAGATAGACAGATAAATTTATAGATGTAGAGAGAGAGAGATAGATAGAGAAGTTTATAGATGGAGAGAGAGACAGTGTGTGTGTGTGTGTGAGAGAGATACAATGAAATGAGAGACAAATGGTTGGACGAATGAGAAGATGGATGGTTGTGATAGGCGAATATGTAGCAGGCAGGTTGGTCGGTGTTTAAGTGGGTGGGCAGACAATGTAGCATTAAGACTGATCAATTTAAGGGGTTTCCCTACAGTGAAAACTAACTTTTGTTCTAATAACATTTTCAAACTTTTTATGTGCTCAATAGACACAGTGTATGTTCATGAACCAAATTCCACAGTTTATTTTGATAAAAAACATGTGGTTACCATGGTAACAAAAAAAAAACATCTGCCATATTGGATTTTCACCACTTTTCGAGAGCTAAAAACTTATGTTTCCCATTGACCAAACTTTATCAAATTGCACACACATGTTGTGACTGACAATTAAAACAATTTGTCACATGCTTTTTTTGATAAGTTTAAAATTCTATTTTTAATGATTTTTAAACAAAATTACACTTTATTTGTATTAAAAAAAATGAAAAAAAAATATTTAAAAAAATATATCAAAGCAAATTACTAAAATATCAAAAAAAGCATGTGATAATATAAAGGTACATATGTGTACTACATGCATGCCAAATTTCAGACTGATCTATTAGATAGTTTGTAAAAAATAACATTTTTTTGTTAATAAAATGTTAGTTTTGAGAAAAATGCATTTTAGTCACCGAGTTACTTGTCTTGTCCAATATACTCCATTCTGGGAGGCTGAATGTGTTTAAAATTGTCCAGCACTATATGCTGCACCTCCTTCAGCTTCCTGCAGCTGCTCCTCTTGCCTTTATCTTGCCTAATTTTTCTTCTTTCCTTCTACATGGTAACCAAAAAAAAAACCACCGCCATATTGGGTTTTTCACCAACTTTCAAGAGCAAAAACTTATGTTTCCCATTGACCAAACTTTATCAAATTGCACACACATGTTGTGACTGACAATTAAAACAATTTGTCACATGCTTTTTTTGATAAGTTTAAAATTCTATTTTTAATGATTTAAAAAAAAATGCACCTTATTTGTATGAAAAAAATGAAAAAAAAAATATTTTAAAAAAATATATCAAAGCAAATTACTAAAATATCAAGAAAAGCATGTGATAATTTAAAGGTATATACGTGTACTACATGCATGCCAAATTTCAGACTGATCTATTGGATAGTTTGTAAAAAAAAAACATTTTTTGTTAATATCTTGTTTCCCATTGACCAAACTTTATCAAATTGCACCCACATGTTGTGACTGAAAATTAAAACAATTTTACTCATGATTATTTTAATAAGTTTAAAATTCTATTTTTAATGATTTAAAAAAAAAAAACTATATTTGTATGAAAAAATATTTTTTTTAATATTTTTTTTTAATTTATAAAAGAAAATTACCAAAATATCAAAAATGCAGATGTGTTACTTTAAAGATATAGATGTGTACTACTCATGATTATTTTTTATAAGTTTTAAATTATATTTTTAATGATTTAAAAAAAAAAAACTATATTTGTGTGAAAAAATATTTTTTTAAATATTTTTAAAAAATTTATAAAAGAAAATTACCAAAATATTAAAAATGCAGATGTGTTTTTTTTAAAGATATAGATGTGTACTACATACATGCCAAATTTGAGACTCCTCTGTTTGATAGTTTTAGTGAGAAATCGTGCATTTTCGGCACAAATTTGAAAATCATAGCATGGGGGTGGTGCCGACAATATGCTTTTTGATACATCAAATGCATTTTTTATGTTATAAAACCTTGCTCAATCGATTCCTCGATGATTATTTAATAAAATAAGCTCAAAAGTAAAAAATCTATATTTTGTACGTAAAATTCAGTTTTCATAGTAGTGGACATAGTTAGTCCACAGCAGACATTGCCGTCAAGGAATGGCTTATTAGAGACTTTATTTTACTAGGTCTCAAACTGTCTGGTAGTGGGGTGATCAGTTCCCTTCCTCTCTGCCTCTGCCTTCACTAACTCACGAGCAGAGTCAGGTATCCATTTACAGCTGGGTGAGCTAGAGCTTGGTGCTACCTGGTTTCGAATCTGGTTACTGCATCAGGAAGCAAAAGCTCTAACCCCGTTGCCACTCAGAGCTCAAGACTGATCAATTTAAAGAAAAGAAAAAGTCTTAAAGTACTAACCAACAGAGTGCTTCCCTCTCGCAGCATAGTTCCTAGCACCTGTTAGCATCACGCTTCAGTCTACCCAGCTGTAAATGGATACCTGACTGTGCTCTTGAGTTGTTCTTGTTTTTTTTAACATACATTCCAGTATCATCAATTCTATTTTTGTTTTTCAACAAGCATTCCAGTATCTTCAATTCTATTTTTGTTTTTCAACATACATTCCAATATCATCACTTCATATTTTGTTTTTCAACATACATTCCAGTATCATCAATTATTATTTTGTTTTTCAACATACATTCCAGTATCATCAATTATTATTTTGTTTTTCAATGTACATTCCAGTATCATCAATTATTATTTTGTTTTTCGACATACATTCCATTATCATCAATTATTATTTTGTTTTTCAACATACATTCCAGTATCATCAATTATTATTTTGTTTTTTCTACATACATTCCAGTATCATCAATTATTATTTTGTTTTTCAACATACATTCCAGTATCATCAATTATTATTTTGTTTTTCAACATACATTCCAGTATCATCAATTATTATTTTGTTTTTTCTACATACATTCCAGCATCTTCAATCCTTGTTTTGTCTTTTTTAACATATATTCCAGTATCATCAATTCTCAATTTTTTTTCCTTTTGGGCATACATTCAAAATTCTTCGGTTCTCCATGTTTAGTCTTTTGGTAATATATTCAAGTATCCTCAATTCTTATTGTGTGCCTAGTCATTTTACCGTACCAAACCGGATCTCTGCTGTCTGTCATCCTTCCTTTTCCTGTAGTCTTTCCCGTTGCCTATCAGTCCATCCATCCATCCATCTGTCTGTCTGTGTGTCCATCTTCCCTTCATTCAGCTTGTGGGCTTATTACTATCTAAATTATACACGCAACTTGTCACTTTCTCTCTATCTTTTTATCCTTGTCTTAACTTACAAGGTGTAATTTTAATTATCCCCAGGTCAACGATTCAACCCTTGGCCTGTCCCTGCTCTCCATTTTGTTTAACTTGTACCAGATTGACCCCAACAGTCCTCAGAGGTCAGATATTCTGTTGTTTTTGTTCTAAACGTGTTTATATTTTGATAAATGAATTACAAAGCTGTATAGAAAGACAATAGAAGAATTGAAATGGTAGAAGAAGATCCACAATAAGGAACTGATGACAAGAACCAGATACATGCAAATGGAACAAGAGTTGAGAAGAAGATACTGGCGATGGATATGACACACATTGAGGAAACCTGTTGATAACATTACAAAGCAGTCCTTGTTCTGGAATCCCCAAGGTAAGAGAGGGAGGAGGCTAAAAAACACACAGAGAAAAGAACAGGAGACAGAAATGAAAGATGAGGAAACCTTGAGCTGATGGCACAGGACAGGTGGCTTTGGCATAAGTTTGTTGAAAGCTTATGCTCCTTGGGGAGCTAACTGAGCTAATGCTTGGTCCATGGTTCGATTCCCAGTTGAGGTGGGATTTTTTATATCGCAAACGGCAGCAACTCTGGGAAGGTTAAGGCGGCCGGCGAGATGCTGACCACATCACCCCTAGTGTGCTGATGGTCAAGAAAATATGGGCCTAACACCATATTCCCAATATGCCACTATGGGCATGTAACAGGATCCTTTACCTAATGCTGGTCAAAAGCATGCAAGCTGAAATGGCATGGTTACATCTCAAGAACAAATGAATTGTTTAGGACTGTGGTTCTCAATGGGGGCCACCAGAGGGCCATGCCGTATTTCTAGGGGGCCACAGTAAGATGGTAAAGTACCTTTTTTCCAGCTAACAGCGACTATGAGGGGGGCCACAGAGGTAAATAGGCTCAGAAGGGGGCCACGAGCAAAAAGAGGCTGAGAATCCCTGGTCTAGGATATCCTTGCAGAGGAACTCCCATTAGTAAGATCAAAGGGTAGACCAATGACATGATTAGCAGACGGTTTTGAAAAAAAAAGACCTTTGCAGACACACAGATACTCTAAAAGAAGCAACAAGGAAGAACCAGATAATAAGGTGTCCTTAGAAAGTGGTGGTTTTGATGTGATATGTCAAGTCAGACCTGTTATATGGCTCTGAAATATAGACAAGAACAAAAATGACAATTAAAAAGATACAGACGTTCATAATTAGTCATAATTCAAAAGAGAAGAGTTGAAATGACATGACCAGATTGCTTATGTGAAAATGATGGATAGAACCAGACAAACACAAATGGAGCGAGGGGAGAAAACACTGGCATTGGATAGGACAGACATTAAGAAAACCAGTTGTTAGCATTACAAGACAGTTCCTGTTCTGACATTCTCAGGGTAAGAGGAATAGAAGGAAACCTAAAACCCCATGGAGAAGAGAAATGGAGACAGACACTAAAGGGATTTTTAAAAACATGGACGGATTTTGAGTAGGTGGCTCAAGACAGGATGCTCTTCATAAATTAACTGAAGGCCTATGCTCCTTGGGGAGTTGAAGGGCAATGAATGAATGATTGAATGAATGATTATGAATTGTTCCTCAATCTCTGGTGAGTCATAGCTGAAGAGATTAGCGATGTTTGTGGCAATGATTGTTCTGGAAATCTTTATGAAGATAATAAAGGTCAAGGCAATGATCTTAGTGAATATGAAGATGTAATGGGATTAGTGATGATTAACAGATCTCTGCACCTGTGGCACCAGCCCCATGACAGCCGAACATCTGCTGCAGTCCTGCCCAACATAACAGCAGTGAATGGAGTAGCCTATGGCAACAGCCTATTTCTCTCCACGAAAAACTGTTTGGAAATGTCAGGAAACCTGAGCCGACTACTGCCTTTATTAGAGTCATTATTGTGGACGTCTGAAGGCGAACGAGGAAGAAGAAGAAGATTAATGATGATTCTGTTTCTTCTCGTCATGATGATAATGAGGATGATAATGAAGTTGTAGTTGTGGTGTTAGTGGTATTGACGATGCTGATGATATTTATAATAATGAAGATGGCAGCACTGCTGTGTAATTCCCTGGAGTCTGTGAGGAGACAGAGAAAGAATATGACTACTGCAACCTCATCAAGTAAAAGAAATTGCTTCAGACACCACTACTGCAACCTCAGGCATGTTTATGAGGCATGTTTATGAGGCATGTTTATGAGGTTTTTGTATGAAGCTGGCAACCTCATTAAGAAAAATAAATTGCTTCAGACACACAAATATGATTTATAACACCAACTCTGACTGCCAGCATCTTGTCATCCTCACAGATGCACTGTCTGTACTGCAAACTTTCAAGAGTGGTAAACTCCCGCATCTGAGAAATGAACTAAGCAAGGTAGCTGCCTAAAAGCGAACCATACTTCAGTGGGTACCATCCCATTGTGGTTTACCCGGAAATGAACAGGCAGATAAACTTGCTAAAAAGGGAGGAGAATGTGAACAAGAAGATAATGAAATCACATACTTTGAGAAAAAGAGAGCTATCCAGACTATCAGAAGAGAACAGAATCAACCCAACGACGACTACCACACTCTTGACCGGCAGGGACAGATCACCATTTTTCGCCTCAGGACAGAGAATAACAAACTACTCGTACAAGCTACGATTGTCTGCTTCACCACTGTGCACATGTGGTTTAAACGAACAAACTGCTGAGCATGTTCTATAGGATTGTCCTCTGTACGACCAGTTAAGAAAGATATACTGGCCCAATGACTCAACACTAAACTCAAAGCTGTATGGAGCTAAAGAGGAACTCCAGACAACGGTCGAGTTCATCATGAGAACTTGTCTGACGGTGTAAACATCAAAGATGCGATCGCAAGAAGAAGAAGAAGCTTCAGAAAGAAGCAAAAGAACAAGAATTATTTCTTTTTAAGCAGGCTACCTGCAAGGGAGACAGCTGCAGTTGTGGCTGTGTGATTCATAGGGATCAGAATGAGAAATAAAGAGAACTGGTGATTATGAATTAAGACGATAGTTGTGGCTTTCATGATAAGAGTGATGATTATGATGAGAATGGTGATGCTTATGGCAATGATGGCAAAAGTCATGATATTTGTTGTCAGTGAGAGCACGTGGCTTCTGGTGGAAAGACTCACCCAGCAGGCAGTGGAGGGAGCTGTGAAGGCAGACAAGCTTCTGGATGAAGCAAAGGCTCAGAAAAGACTTGTTGATGTTTCAGTGCAAACTCAGGTACCCCCATCTGACTATTTACATGTTTAGTGCCTCTTTCTGTCTGTCTCACAGTATATCCTTTATCAGCTTGGTTGTCATTATTTTTGTAACTCATTGTATCAGTCTTAGTTATATGTTAATACCATTTATTGTTGATGATTGTATATGTTAATATCATTTATTGTTGATGATTGTATATGTTAATACCATTTATTGTTGATGATTATATACGTTAATATCATGAATTGTTGATGATTATATATGTTACTGTATGAGAGCCGTGGTAGCGCAGTGGTTAGTACACTGGCTTCCTAGCTCGGTGGTCCATGGTTCGATCCCCAGTTGAGGTGGGATTTTTTTAGACCACAAACGGCACCGGGGTCAACCCAGCCTCATGAATTGGGTACCAGAGCAACTCTGGAAAGGTTAAGGCAGCCGGCGTGATGCTGACCACATCACCCTTAGTGTGCCGTTGGTCAAGAAAATATGGGCCTAACACCATATTCCCAATATGCCTCAATGGGCGTGTAACGGGATCCTTTTCCCTCCTTTTATTGTATATGTTTATACCATTTATTGTTGATATATTGTATATGTAAATGTAATTTATTGTTGGTGATTGTTTATGTTAATATAATTTATTGTTGATGATTGTATATGTTAAAATGGTTTATTTTTGATGATTGTTTATGTACTTACTTCCTTAGTCGTTCCTCTTTTACTCTGGGGTGTAGAGACTTGCCAGAGAGAACGCCATACTATCCTATCAGGATTCTATTTATTAATATCATTTGTTGTTGATGATTGTATCAGTTAATATTACTTATTGTTGGTGATTGTGTATGTTAACATCATACATTGTTGATGATTGTATCAGTTAATATTATTTATGTGTTGGTAATTGTATGTGTCAACATCATATATTGTTGATGATTGTAAATGTTAGAATCATTTATTGTTGATGATTGTATATGTTAACATCATTTATTGTTGATGATTGTAAATGTTAACATCATTTATTGTTGATGATTGTAAATGTTAGTATCATTTATTGTTGATGATTGTATATGTTAACGTTATTCATTGTTGATGATTGTATATGTTAATATCATTTATTGTTAGTGATTGGTATGTTAATTTCATTTTTAGTGTTGATGACTGTGTGCAGTTCAGTATTCATTCTCCTTTTTAAGTCATTCTTTTTCTCTTTGTTAACTCTTTCTGTTTTTGTCATTGTGTCTAGTATCGTTGCCATGTTAAGTTCCCAGGGGGTCTCTGAAGAGACAAAGAAAGAATAGAACTACTGCTCTCTCAGGCGTAAGAGCCAACAAATATGAGGTTGTGAGGTTGTGCACGGGACTGGCAACCTCATCATGTAATATACATTTGTAAAAAAAAAAAAAAATCACCACTACAAGAGCATACTTGTATGCTTGGACATTGGCTTCCTCAAGGGGGGCTATAGGCAATGGTGGCTCCTTGCTTCATATGGAGCACAAACGAGATGATGATCATCTAGTATCAATCAATCAATCAATCAGTCAATACCTTTTAGCTCCCCAAAGAGCATAGGCCTTTAACAAACACATGCCAAGTCCTCCTGTCATGTGCCGTTCGCTCAAGTTCTTTCCATGTCTTCATCTTTTTCACTTCTATCTCCAGTTCTCTTCTCCATGTGGTTTTTTTTTGGGTCTACCTCTGCCTCTCTTTCCTTGGGGATTCCAGAACAAGGACTGCCTTGTTATGCTGTCAGCAGGTTTTCTCAATGTGCGTCTTATCCATCGCCTGCGTCTTCTTCTCAACTCTTGTTCCACTGGCACTTGTCTGGTTCTTGATGACAAGATGATCTAGTGTCTTCTCTCTTTATCATCTTCTCATTCTTCCAGTTCTGTTTGTTGTTGCAATTTACTGTTACTTTTCTTTGAACTTGTCCAACAAATTTGATTTTTCTGTATCTGATCTTTGGAGTTATTTTCCTTGTTGTGCCTTGCTTTCTTTCCAGACATCTTTGTTAAACCTTCACGCTATCCATACTATTATATATATATATATATATGTGTGTGTGTGTGTGTGTGTATATATATATATATATATATATATATATATATGCATGCATGTGTGTGTGTATATATATACACACACACACACACATATATAAACATACATAGACATATTTCTAAAATAATGCAATGCATTACAATGAAGTTTAGCAACACCATCTTTCTTTAGGAAAGCAACCCTCCTAGTATAAATGGATCAAAGATTCAGAGAAGATCAGTACTTGGTAGTGGACGCAGACTTGATTCAGCAGAGATCAAATCGGAACCCCCACCAGCACCTGCTGCACCTGGAGTGCCTCCACCTCCCCCTCCCCCAATGGCTCCTCCTCCTCCACCACCTCCAGGCCCTCCACCACCCCCAGGCCCTCCACCACCACCAGGATCAGGCCCACCACCTCCTCCACCAGCTCCTGGTTTAGCAGTGCCTGGCATGCCACCACCCCTGTCACCAGTCCCGGCAGTGGAGCCTATTAAAACACCAGTCCCTACCTGTAAGATGAAACACTTTAGCTGGAACAAGGTGCCAGCTTTACAAGTGAAAAGTAAGTGTACACGCAGTTTACATTAGGATCTGAGCTTCATTGACCTTGTGGTTAGTCAAATGAAAAGTATGAAGAGATCTAAGCAATAATCAAAGATAACTTCAAAGAAAAATGGCATAGAGCAGTGCTACGCATCCAGTGTGCAAATGGGTGCTTGCCTGATGTGCCATTACACCAGGTAGAATACACTATATAAAAGTATACAAAATTATATATACCAATTATATGAAAGAATCTCAACATACAATTTTACAAATATTAAGTTGAGTTATCATCATCCACCAATCCATTACCAAAAAAAAAATTAGGGAGCGATGTCTTGTGACTGCAGAGAATTTTAAAATATTTACCATAGCCACTTACTTAAATATTATAGTGTGCCACGAAATTTTGAAGGGCACTTAAGTGTGCTGTGAAGTAAAACAGGTTGCGGAGCACTGGCACAGAGAACATCCAGGATCTAATATGACTGATAGTATAGAAGGATTTAAATGGTACGAGAGGGATTAATGTGGAACTGAAGACAAGAACCAAACAAGTGATAAGAAGAAAACACAGGCAATGGATAGGACACATGCTGAGGAAACCAGTTGATAAAATTAGATATGCTTGGTAGTTTGTTACTGTTCTTTGCTCTCCTTTTTTGCCTCAGCAACGCATTGGCTTCAGTGTTGGGTCAGTCCTGTAATATGGTTCTGGGGCATGGAGAACACCAGTCCTGTCATGGCTCTGTAGCGGGGAGAACATCAGTCCTGTCATATGGCTCTGGGGCATGAAAACACCAGTCCTGTCATATGGATCTGGAGCATGGAGAACACCAGTCCTGTCATATGGCTCTGGAGCATGGAAAACACCAGTCCTGTCATATGGCTCTGGAGCATGGAGAACACCAGTCCTGGCACTAGAGCCAAGTAAAACACCAGTCCCTACTTGTAAGATGAAACACTAGCTAGAACAAGGTGCCAGCTTTACAAGTGAAAAGTAAGTGTCAAGACAGTGCATTTGGAACTGAGCTTCACTGACCTCTTGGTTCATCAAATCAGACTTACAATGAGATCCAATCAGACTTACAATGAGATCCAATCAAACTTACAATGAGATCCAATCAGACTTACAATGAGATCTAATCAGACTTACAATGAGATTTTTTTTTAAAAATAAAGTTTTGCCTCGTTATGGCAAGGCGCGTCCCGTTCAACCTAGTCGGTTATATTAGGGTGCATGTCCAAATAGAAAAGACCCTTAGGTCTGGGATTATATGATTTACAATGAGATCCAATCAGACTCACAATGAGATCCAATCAGACTTACAATGAGATCCAATCAGACTCACAATAAGATCTAATCAGCTTACAATGAAATCCAATCAGACTTGCAATGAGATCCAATCAGACTTTCAATGAGATCCAATCAGACTCACAATGAGATCCAATCAGACTCACAATGAGATCCAATCAGACTCACAATGAGATCCAATCAGACTCACAATGAGATCCAATCATACTTACAAAGAGATCCAATCAGACTTACAAAGAGATCCAGTCAGACTCACAATGAGATCCAATCAGACTCACAATGAGATCCAATCAGACTCACAATGAGATCCAATCAGACTCACAATAAGATCCAGTCAGACTGACAATGAGATCCAATCAGACTCACAGTGAGATCCAATCAGACTCACAATGAGATCCAATCAGACTCACAATGAGATCCAATCAGACTCACAATGAGATCCTATCAGACTCACAATGAGATCCAATCAGACTCACAATGAGATTCAATCAGACTTACAATGAGATCAAATTAAAAATAACTTCAAAAAAAATTACATGCAGAAAACCCAGAGATAGATATAACAGAAGCATGCAATTGCTTACCAAGAGGAGATCAAGTGATAATTTCCAGGCTGGATACTGGCCACTGCAGACTCAAATACCATTTGTTCAAATATGTTTAAAATCGACAGCATAGACGTGCATCCATTTTGGGGAGACAAACCAACTGTAGAACAAGTCCTCTAAGGCTGTTGACACCATGAGAGGAACAGATTGAAAACATAGCCTTCACCAACCCATTTGAGAGAGATACTGTATGGTAGTGAGAGAAGCCTGAGACAGATCGCCAACTTCATAAGAGAAATAGATATGGCTCTAGTTTACCCAGCTGTAAATGGGCACCTGACTTTTGAGTTAGGGAAGGAAAAGACACTGAGGAAGGGAGCTAGTCAGCCCACATCTCAAAGCTGGACCTAGTATAGTGAAGTCTCTAACAATCCACTCCCCTACGGATGTATCTGTTAAAAGACTACCATTTCTTTTTTTTAACCTTATTTGAGAGCCATCAAGGAAGAAGAAATTAGAATGCTGACAGTTTGATGCTGCAAATGTTTTATTTATGCTGTTTATTGTATTTTGTCTCATCAACTAATTTCTGCAGAAATTATGTTTCATATTTTGTTATGTAGGGCTAGAGAACAGTTTTTTTTTTCTATCTTTATAATTCTGATAAATATTCTTTATTGGGTTGACAGATTAACTGTAAGGTAAGACTGAATAAGAAAGGTACGTGTAACACACAAAGTATGGAATAGTTTTAAATTAGAACAACCAAGTCCATCATAGAACCAGCAAGAGCTTCGTTATAGAACAGGATGCAGTTACACAGATCAATTAACAATTTAAAAAAAAATAATGTAGGACACTTATCCAGCTGGTATCTGGAAGATGAGTCAGCACCCCAGACTTTCTGCTTTTTTCTGTGCTGTCTCAAGGTTGGAGTGGCTAAGAGGTATGGCATCCACCTCAAATTCTAGAAGTACCAGGATCGATTCCCAGTAGCGGAAAAATAATTTATGGAAATGAAAGTTGTTTTTTTTTTTTCAGAACCAGTGGTCCTAATGATGTCATACTCTCCCCCCCCCCCCCCCCCCCCCCCCCCCCCCCCCCCCCCCCCCCCCCCCCCCCCCCCCCCCCCCCCCCTCCCCCCCCCCCCCCCCCCCCTCCCCCCCCCCCTTCCGGTCTCCGGTTGTGAAATCAGATGCCTAGCCTTCTTGGATAATGGCGAAAAAAATACGATTTCCCGTGTGCAAGTTGCGCACGTTAAAAATCCCCCGGCAGTTGGAAATCATAAAGAGTAGGCCATTAGGCCCCTGACCTGGCAAAATTTAAAGAAAAAATTAGAAACCTGCCCACCACAAAAATATTTATAGAATGTGTGATTCCTATATACACACATTGGGATTCTCGCCAGTGCTACAGAGTTTGTGCACTGTGCTGAGACCCTCCTTATGTGATCTAAGGAGGAGATTGGAGCATTGATGGAGTTGTCCATGTCCAATGAAGATAGGCCTTTAAAAAACCAAGCCAAACCTGTGCTGTATCATGAGCCTCTTTAATAGAGGAACTTCTTGTGTCTTATGTACGGCTGAGTGATTAAACTATTGGCTTTAGTTGACTTGTCCATACGTTTTGAAGTTTTGTTAGCTTAAAATGCTGTACATTGTTGTGTAGCCAGCTCCATTGCCCAACCCTCCTTAGTTACCTTTTTGACATGCTTGGTAGGCTCATCATCCTTCAGCTCCCTAAAGAGCATAGGCTTCATCAAACATTTGCCAAGTCTTCCTGTCCCGTGCCATCCTGTTCATTTCTATCTCCAGTTCTCTTCTCCATATGTTCTTGGTCTCCCTTTACCTGGGGATTACAGTGAATAAATAAAACACACAAATTGGTATGTTACAAGCACTCATAAGAAAGAAAGAAGTATTTATTTATTTATTTGAGGATTCCTGAACAAGTACTGCTTTCAGCAGGTTTTCTCAGCAAGTGTTCTATCAAATGGTATTATTATACTATTTAATTCTCTAACAGTGTCCCGTCCCGACCCATATAAACTTTTTGTTGCAGTCTTGTAACTATATAAATGTCAAGCGCTTCTGGCCTTTGCACTTAGCTGCATGACATTTAATGTAGTAAGCATCTGTTTTTGCACCACCTTTGCAAGTATATTTTAGATAACAAATAGAAAACTTATAGTAAAGTGTAAAAAAAAACACAATATATTTTACTGTTATTATTTTTTTTTTTTTTGGCCGTTTTATTGTTTTGACAGAGGATAAATTGCATCCCTTGAAAAAAGCCAACATAATTTTTTAATTTTCCTTTGACAGGGAAGACGATAAATTACATCCCTTGAAAAAAAAGCCAGTATAATTTTTTTTTTTTTTTCAAAACTTGACAAAACGGGTAAAATAACTTCATTCAGAATCAACAAAATGAGTTCTCAAATGTGCTGCAGTTGCTGAAAGGATAAGACGTTTGCTTTAGTTCTTTCCCCGTCATTATTTTGACAGGTATATTTACTAGTATATAATGATTTGTCCAAGACTAGTAATGTCTGTGAGTGGCTTTGACATTTTCATATAATCTTTTCCTCAGAGAACAGTATATGGGGTGACGTGAGCAAAATGGAAGATTCCATCAAGGTGGAGTACAAGAAGTTAGAAGAGCTGTTTGCTCAGAAGGTCGTTAAGGAGGATTCAAAGCCTGAAGAAAAAGTTACAATGAGGATTCAGTCATCTCCGTCAGAGGTGAGGATTGATTCTTATTAGTTGATTTTCTAAATCAGTTTCATATCAGAATGTGTTGTTACTGCATGCACTTAATTCAACAAAGAATTCATTCGAATTATTTCTTAAGATCATCGTCATCAACCTTCAGCTTATGTAGGTTTTTGAAAAATGTATGCCCGATGACATCTGTTCAAGGTCTTTCCATGTGTTCTTTGGTCTCCCTCTACCTCTTTTACCAATGGGGTGGTTCCAGATCAAGGACTGTCTGGTAATGCTTTCAACAGGTTTCCTCAGTGTGTGTCCTATCTATCTCCAGTATTTATGCATGGAGGCATATCTGGAGTCATCCTTATATGGCCACCAGCTATGCACAATGCTACAATATTTGTACGTGGAAGTGAAATTATGTCTGTGAGGCTAATTAGATCTTCATTGAATCTTGAAATCATCCACACACTTCCAGGGATTCCCCCTGTGGTGAAACTTGTTGAGAACCCAGCATTGCACACTAAGCGTGGAGAAGTCACTTGAGCCCCGAGCATAATTCTTTGGCTTTGACTTGGTTGACTGCATGCAGAAGGATCTCACTGTGGACCCAGGGATAGGCAGGGGAAGCTGAGAAGTGGCTCTGTGCAGGATGTGACAATTCCTTGGGAGAGCCAAGAACCAGAGTACAGTATTTTAGCTCTGCATATTTGGAGAGTCTTCTTGGATGGCGGGGAATGCACAGTATGCCACACGCTTCTTACTCCTAGCTTGGAACCAGATGTGATGATCCTTTAAATGCAAGCCAAGCTGGAGAAACTGGAGCTCATGACTTCAACTCAACATGTTTCGGAATGGCAGAAAAGCCACAGGAAAAGCCTAGATCTACAGTGTAGATAATACCAAGGCGTCTTCGACTTGGCATTGGCTGCTAAAGAGCGAGAAGCTCAGCAGCCCTAGTTAAAGAACAACAGCAACAATCTCCAGCATTTAATAACAGCAATTAGATATTCAACAGCAAAGCAGACTACACAAATGGGAAATAAGTGATATGAAGATTCTTAATATTGGACAAATATCAGACAATGCTGAGGACATCCTATTCTGACTGAATAAGTTGATTTTGAAATACATAGAAAGAATGTTACAATTATAAGGGTAGTAAATGGCACCCACACAGTGTATGGTAAAAGAGGACTACAGAAGATGGTCATATACACATATTGTCGTGGCATTAAAATAGTCGAAACTTGAAACATAGACTTCTTTCTTCTTCTTGAAGTACCATACCTGTGGCATAGGTGATCATGCCTCTCCACAGCCTACTGTCTCCAATATTGTTTATCGGTTCTGTTGTTAACTTTTTTCCATGTCATAATGTCAAACTCACCAGTTTCTTCTCTTTTTGTTGTCCTCTCTTTTTTTCAATCTTTCATGTTGACACAGTATATTCCAGCTTTCTTCTTCTCATATTATGCCCAAAGAAGGTGAATTGTTTGTTTCCTTGTAATTGAAACATGGATGTCAAATTAAGGATATAGAAGATGGTGCTGCACCGTGCTGGTGAATATAGAAAAAATGAACAAATGATAACTTTAATACATCCAACTTGTGGCTTTGCATCGCCCACCAATTAGTGGGTCGATATGTTTTATCAACTGTACCAATGCTGAGCTCACTGAGTTGGGGAAGCCCTCTGGGTTTGCAAGAAAGCTCTGGAACTCACCCCACATAAAAACGGGTACAGAGTGAAAACTCAAATTCCTGGGGATCAAAACAAAGCAACAAAAACAGTATAAAAATATAAAATTTCATTAAAGATATCATGTCTGCCCTACTACTGCATGGCTTGGAAACATAGGGGAAAATGATAACAAAATTTTACGATCATATACAAGGAGGTGCTTGTGCAGAATTAGAACAAGTACAATTGTGTAAGAGGAAAACCTTTGTGAAAGCTAGAAATCAGACAAGCATTGGTGGAGCATGATTGTGTATTGGGTAATACATGTTGGTAGTGTACATAATGAGAAATTATCATCAACAAGCATCGCATGGAAGTCTTGTACTGGAACCTCCAAGAAAGAAGAAAAAGAGGAAGACCTCAGAATGCGTGGAAAAATAAAGCACCCAAGACAGAAATGAGATGTCCAGAGATTTCATGGAAAGAACTGGAATAGGACTGCCAAGGATAGGAAGTCTTGAAGAAAACGTACTGAATGTGTTTGCTTCTAGAACTAACCAAGAAGACAGTTTTTTCAGTGACACAGTGATAGTGAAAATAAATTTTAAACTTATTTGTTAAACCATAATGCAATCCATGTGCTTTCAATGCCATAATCTCATACTAAAAAGATGAAACCACCCCCCCCCCCTTTTTTTTCCAATCAATGATCATACAAGTGGTAGATGTCTATCCTTTATTAGTCATGCTGAACAATTTGTGTATTCATGTTGTTATATTTTGTTACAAAGCATCCAGACTCCAAGACAGCCATAGTGAGTTTTGATTGGAAAGTGCTTTGCTTGTCAAACTACCAAGCTTTATCCTGCAGTTATATTTAGATGTTAAATTCTATTTGGTTTAGATGATATCACGATATTTAATACCTGGAAAATATAAACTACTCTGTCTAGACTATTGCTTACTGCACTTGCCCTCTCTGTTATTTTGTGTACATACATGCAACCATACACATACGTTTATAACTACAAAGACACTAACATACATTAACACATACATAAATACATACAGGCCCTTGTAGTTTCCAGGGGGTCTCTGAGGAGACAAAAAAAGAGTAGGACGACTGCCTCATCAGGTGTGTCACAAGAGGCGCGTGACATCAGGTTGTGCTTGGTGCTGGCAGCCTCATCAGGTGTGTCACAAGAGGTGCGTGACATCAGGTTGTGCTTGGTGCTGGCAGCCTCATCATGTAAAATAAATTGTTACAGAAACCACTGCTACAACAGCACATGGATTATTTGGTTAAGGCTTCCTGGGAACCAGCTGCATTGGTGGCTCCCTTGCTCCATATGGAGCAAAAAGGGAAATGATAAAAATGATGATTAATACATACAAACGAGAGTCTAAACATGTCTTTGGATGATGCAGGTCGACTTGCCCAAGATCGTGATGCGTTCAGAGCAGCTGTAATGGAGACAACGTTCTGGAGAGCATACGTCACATGATGATGATGATAACATACAAACATTCATATATATATACATTCATACAAATATAGCTTTTATCTTTATGTTATTTTTGCTTTAATGCCATCCAATTTACATCAAATCTATTTACAATCCAGCAGCTTGCTTGCCTTTAAGATTGTCCAGGCCAGAGCCGCTTACCATTGCTTTATTTAATGCACTTTTATAAAAATCTTTGAGACTTCCTTCACAGCAGCAAATTAATAATTGCCCCCCACTCAAGCTTTTCATCTGTCTCCATGATCATACTGCTTTATAAAAAATGCTTTTAACACTGTTAAATTGTTTCCTGCATTAGTTAAGATTTAAGCCAGCTATTTTTGCTTACACGCGTTATCTGCTTTTAAAAAAATGTGTTAACTGTCATAGCCTGAATTAATTTGTTTTGGTCACAGCTTGGGATCGTGTGCAAAAAATGTAGTCTATCAGGTGCATATATACAAAATCTGCTTGTTTGCCTTTTCATCATTAATCCTTGTAACAAGATATTTGAAGCACTAATAATCTATGAAGCCTATGTCGATCTTGGGGTCTTAGGCCAATAAAGGGAGGTTGGGAGGCAAAGATTATGATTATCGAGCACTTAAAGGCATGGTGTGAAAGATGGCTTAGGACTTTTGAGAGTTGTGCAAGGGACTTGCAATCTCATTATAGAAAACATGTTGCTACAGAGAGCACCCTGTATGATTTTCAAGGGGTCTCTGAAGAGATAGTGAAAGAATTAGACTACGGCACCCTCAGGCCTGTCACACAAAGTGACTAATATGAGGTTGTACAAGGGGACGGGCAACCTCATCATGTATAACAGATTGCCACAGAAATCGTGGCTACAGCAGCATGTGAACGTTTTGTGCAGGCTTCTTGTAAGGGGACCAGCTACAGTGGTGGCTCCATGCTCCATAAGGAGCACAAAGGGAAGTGATGATGATGAACTGGAGACAGAAGTGAAAATGATGAGGAAGACATTGAAAGAACTTGAGCGGATGGCACAGGACAGGAAGACTTGGCATGTGTTTGTTGAAGGCCTATGCTCCTTGGGGAGCTAAAGGGTATTGATTGATAGTGTTATGAGCCTTTTTTTGGACACACACGGGAACACCCATTTTAACAGTGGCTCCAGTTAGCCACACTTTCCAAACACACGGCCGGCCCTCATGCCAACACGGCTGAACTGCCTCTAACGAACACCCGTCATCTAACCACAATCATGTGTCTCTTTCATTGCTGGTACATTTTAGTGCGCAAACCACTAATAAAGAACAGTGTCTCGTTTGCGCAGTGAAATACAACGGGGCTTCAAATGAAAACCTTAAATTTGCGATAGAAATTCAAAACACCGTGCCATTGTCATGTAAGTTGGCAGTATTGTTGCTAAGGATGTCAAGAGTGTCCTGCAGGTGGCATCACGGAGCGTATTTCTATTATATCTGATTCTGAATGTTCTCTGTGCAATTTTTCTTTGGATCTATTTTTTATTTTTGCTCTAATCTTTTCATAAGTTGTCCTGATCTCAGTCTGAATTAGGCTTCCTTTCTACATGGCAAATCTGTCTTCACTTTAATTTCCATATATTTTGCAGTGAACAGGAATTCATTGTATTTTCACTTTGTTAAATTTGTAGCTGATTTCCATAATTGCTTCTGAGACTGCCTAATTCATTTTTTTTTAATTCTGGTGGTTTATAGAGGGCTTTTACGATAGGTTAGAGATGGGAAATATGTGAGGAACAATATTTTGGCATTAGTACGAGGTATTATTCCTGTTTTCCATCATGAATATTGCTGTTGTCTTTAGTGCTTCTGCATCAGCTTTAAAGTTATTTGAGAATTTTCTAGCAGGCACTGACTTTACACTTTAAAAAAGTGACAGTATTTTCTGTAAACCAAAAAAGAGTGTCATCTCCAAATCCTGCACTTAGTAATTTAATTACTAGTTCTTATTATTTTATTTTAATATCACACAATATTTCCATCTTTTTCTTGAATAGATAAAAAAACCAAATTCTAAGTAACTCAATTCATATATGGTTCTGCTTACTTCTAGAAAAAAGCAAAACAAAGGAAATAGAATGAATTGTATCCACTTTGCTTTTCACATGTATGAGAGAGTAACATAGAAAATGCATTTTATTTATGGTCATAGAGAAGTAAGATTCATTACATAAAACTAACATTTAAATTAAAAAATAAAATAAAATAAAGTTTTAAGAAGTAAATAGATTTTTTTTTTTTTTTTGTAATTGAGAATACTAAATATAACTGATGGGATTTGTGCCTGTGATGTGTCTTTATTATTTGGAATCAATTTCTATTCAACATTAGAGCTGAAAATGTTCCATATTTTTAAGCTCTGAAACCTGTCAAAGCATGTTTGATATTCTGACATTTTATTAACACATTAACTACCGAATTGAAAAACACACTGTGGCCGAATTAAATTTTTTTCCCATTTTCATCCTGTAGGTGTTTGCACAAAGTAAGCTGTAGTTTTCGTAATTGTTAACAGATTTCTATGAATTTCACGTCCTTTTAAAGATAAATGAATGTACTATTACAATAAGCACCGTTTGCATCTCTAATAGAGGTTGTTGCTATTTAACGGCCCTCCAATGGCCGAGGACTGGCAATATTTTCACAATTATAACTGCTTGCGCCCCATCTCTATCAAAATCAAAATTTCAATCAATGTGCACACCGTTTTCACTCTTGTCCTCGTCGCTAGATCTATCAGTCAATTGTTGAAACACGTTTCTATCCTATTTAGCCGTTAGACGAGATGTACACACATTTTTTGTAGTCCTATCACTAGTTGCCACAGTAAACAGTTTTACACGATTTGGTAACTAACCCAAAACGCTGCAAAAATATGAACATAATATACATTTTCCAGTGTTCTACAACAACCTTGCTTTGGGAATTAGTTTTCCGGTGGCAACATAAAATCTCGAACCAGATCAGAAAGTGTTTCAGTACATTTTTCATTCGTTTGATTACTAAAATTAGATTTGACGCTCTGAGCGGCTTGCAGTCCAAATGTGTTTATTTTGTGAGCCGCTGACAGCGGCTTGCGGTAGTTAATGTGTTAAATAAACTATGCATTTTTAACAACCAAGGAGAGTTAGACCTGGTGTGGTTCCTGGAGGTATCAGAGATAATGAAAAAAAATAAGATCTCTGTTCCCACCAGGCATATTGTAAGAAGTGTCTAACATTGAGTTTTACATGGGAGCTGTCCAGTCCACCGTGTAAAACAAGTTGCTACAGATACCACCACTGCAAGGGGTACATGAAGTGCCAAGAGAGAGGTTGGTAAGAAAACGAAGATGGCTGTATACCCCTCCACCTATGTCCCAGTCTTGATGTATGGACGTGAGTCATGGGCAATGACTACAACCCACAAAAGCCAGATCCAAACCTCAGAAATGGGGTATCTGAGGAAGGTGGTTGAAATAACAAGAAGAGACATGGTCCACAACCAGACGATACGTCAAGGCCTAAAATCCCACCCCCTGCAGACCCAAGTAGAACAGTCCCAACTAAGATGTTTTAGCTGTGTCTGCAGAATGGGAGAAGATCGGCTACCATGACAAGCATGGGAAACTAAGAGCCAGAGATCCAGACCTCCAGGACGACCCAGAGTCCACTAGGAGGACAACATTAGACAATCTTTGCAGGACCGAGGGCTACAATGGACCCAGACCAGGAGGAAGACAGCTGATAGGATAGTCTCTTCCAAACCTCTACACCTCACGGTAGAAGGGTAACGACTAAGTAAGTAAGTAAGTAAGAATAGGTATGTCGTAAGGGGTGACTGATGTGACATTGTGCTAGCAGCCTCATTATGTAAAATAAATTACCACTACAGCTGCACACGAATGCTGTGGTGCAGGCTTCTTGCAAAGGAGGCCATCTGCTATGGTGGGGAGGGATCAATGAATGGGGGTGTAGAGGGGGTGAAACAGAAGAAGGTGAGAAGGCAAAGAAAAATATTTCTCCAAATAACTGCAACAATATTAGTACTGACAAAGTACTTTGAAAAGGTATAGTGATGAACTATCTTATTGTCCTGCACGTTTTGTTTTTTTGGCTTGGAAATTTAATTTTTTAACCAAAAATCTGGCCTGCATCATTCGTAACAAAGGCAGTGAAAATATTGCTCATATTTGTATATGAAACCATACATATTATGGAACATATGAAAATATGTAAGATTTTATCTGCAATTACACACACCCTTCCCCCCCTCCCCCCAACCCCTCTTCCCGGCCAACACAAAAATAAAAGGATTGAGTATAGTTGTAACTTATACAAATATTTTATGATTCTGAATTGTTGTTGCACCGTTCGAAAACGTTTATTTCACTTTTGAATCCTTGGAGCTTTTGAAAAATAATTTGATAAAATCTATTTATATTACTATTGTGCTTGACTTAACTTTGCTCTGAACATTGACTTAACTTGTTATTAGCAAGAAATTTTAATGTATTTATTGAATTTATCTCATACATGTTAATTTACCTGTTATCAGACAACAGTGCGATGAAAATGGTTTTTGTTTTCTTCCACAGATAAGTTTACTGGATCCAAAACGTAGTATGAACATCAACATATACCTGAAGCAGTTCAGGAAAAGCAATGCTGCTATTATTGACCTTATCAGAAAAGGTGAAGGTCGCAGCTTTGGTGTGGAAAAGCTAAAGGGGCTTATTAAAATATTACCCCAGCTTGATGAGGTAAAATAAACATTTAAGATGTCATTCTTTTTGCTATTATAATTTTTTCAAAGATTTTTCTGTTGCTTCCCACCCAGTCTTTTTCTTTGTTTCTTTTCTTTTTTTTTTTAAAGTTCTGCGGGTTTGCTATTTTTACATTCAGGAATTGTTGAAAATATTTACTGCTACAGAGGGATTATGAAAAAGTAGGACAGGCAAAAGAGTAAAGATAATTTCAAAGCAGATACTGCCATAGAGGAAATGAAATGTTAGAAACTTCACCACACTAGGTCCAGCTTTATGAGGTGAAGTGATCAGTTCCCTTCCTCACTGCCTTTACTTTCCCTAACTCAAGAGCATAGTCAGGTACCCATTTTCAGCAGGGTGGACTGGAGTGTGATGTTATCAGGTGTTTATCCTGGAACCTAGCAACTGAGGCAAAAGAACATGCACTGCCTGCTGTAAAAAGAAACAATTCAGAAAAAGAAGAATCATTATAAAATCAGTGTAAAAAAACAAACAAACAAACAAATCATTGAAGCAAAGTTGAAAAAAAAATGACTGATACTCCTGTGCAATGAAAACTGTGTGTAGGATGTACAAATAATGGGATGAGCGATAAAGGTTTCAGCACAATCTACATTATTGATCAAACCATGCATAAGTCAGCAGGTAACAGTGGAGTAACAACAGAAGGACAAAAGAAGTTAGGAGACTGGAAAATTAGCACCAGCCTGGAGAAAAATAACAACGGTAATGAAATAAAGACTCCAGAATATGCTAAGGCACCTCTTGAGTTAGGCCAGAAAGTGTTACACAAGAACAATTATTATAAAACATATGTAAAAGACACCGATAACAACTAGTAGCGCTAGAGATTGGAGAGGAATGGGACATACTCTAAAGAAGCCAGTATACCCAGATTTGCTATTACCCACAGGGAAAGAGAAGTGTGAGGAGCCAAGGAGACTATAGGAAAGAATGGCGGTAGAGAAAGGTAATGGGACTCTCATGGACAGAGTTGGAAAAAAAAAAGATGGCCCAGAATAGAAACATGAATTGGATTTTTAAAATAATAATTTTAAAAAAACATGGAAAGACCTTCTTAAATCTATTCTACTATTCTCTGTGAACATGCTTCCCAGGTGTTTTTAATTGCTTGACTTCCTACACCAAGATGTTATTTACATGAATGGTGAGTGAGCTTGGACTGATGCTGATCTGTGTAGTTTCATTCTGTTTTTGATGCCCTGTCTTATATTATATCTTTCACATGTTAAATGGAATGAATTTATTTGTTACTGCATTTTGTTAAAATTTACATCCTACAGATCCTAGTTACAAGTGTAAAAATAAAAACACACTTATGTCATAAGGTTTTAGATAATGTCCCTGCCGCCATCCTGTTCATATAAATGACTGCTGCACTCTGATTGGGATAGACTGTGATATCACGTATGTTTATGAGTTCATCAATTGCTCATGAAGTTAAGGCTCATTTGGCAAACTCTCACATTATTCAAGAGATGTCCTGGCATCCCAGAAGTCCTTTAAGGCTTGACAAAATGTGTTTCCGTCTGTCTTGTCAAGGGTATTCCTTCGTGGCCAATGACAATTAAAATGTGTTACTCAATAAGGGCTTTTCATATGGTTGACCTAGGATGAATAAGCATTTAGGATGAATAAAAATTTCTTTAAAAAAAAATGAATTGTGCATTGCTGAACTCAGTTCAGCAATGTGTCTTACCATCATCAGTCCTTTTTGTTTCATATGGAGTGAAGAGCGGCAACTGTTCATCATCATCTTCACCATCCATTAGCTGTCTATGGAGCAAAGGCCTTCACAAATTTATGCTAAGCTTTCATGTGCCATCCATTAAAATTCCTTCCATGTTATGTTTATCCCTTTTGTGTCCATCTCCAGTTCCCTTTTAAATGTGTTATTAGGTCTCCCTCTAAATGTGTTATTAGGTCTCCCTCTAAATGTGTTATTCCCTCTAAATGTGTTATTAGGTCTCCCTCTAAATGTGTTATTAGGTCTTCCTCTAAATGTGTTATTAGGTCTCCCTCTATTTCTTTTAGCCTGGGGGTTCCAGAACAAAGAAGCAAAAAATATTGGTTTGGTTACGTTCCTAGAACATAATCTTTTTTGCTGCCACCTGATGCCTTCAGTAGCCAAAAATCTGGACTTAAAAGAATGAAATTATAAAAGATTGGGAGCCACGCTGGCATAATGGTTACCACACTGCGCTGGTGATCGGGTGATCCAGGTTCGCACCCTAGCGAGCACATTTGAAGCAGTGTCTTCGACCAGGACTTGGACTAGATTAATTCGAATCCTGGTGAAGACATTTGAAGCAGTGCCTTCGACCAGGGACTGCAATAACCTGAGCGGCACCTGAGCACAAACCCTCTGTGGATGAGAAGGGGCAAAGATGGCACGGACATCTGGCTCCTGACCCGGTGGGAAGGAAAGTCCACAGGCTCCCCAACTTCACAATGCCATGAAATTTATTTCATGTCATTGGACCAAGGGGCTAAAGCCCAAGTGCTGCTGGATAGGAAAAAAATTATAAATGAACTTCATTGCTGAAGATGGACACTGTAACTTTTCAAAATGCTACATTTAAATTAAATAATTTTATTGGGGGAAAAAAAACAGTACAGAATGTCATAGTGGGCAAAGTTGCTTTTATAACAAATTCAAACATGCATAAGAGAAGCCAAACCAGTTTTTCATAATCTGTTATCTTTAGGTTGAGCTGATTCAGAATTATGATGGTGATCCTGAGAAACTTGGAAATGCTGAGAATTTTTTTCTGAAGTTACTTGCTGTTCCACACTATCAACTCCGGCTTGAACTGATGTTGCTGAAGGTAATATAACATAGCAGTAATTTTTTTTTTCTCCATTCGCTAAATTTATAATTTTAGTTTTTCACGTATTTATATTCTAAAAATGTCTTTGAAAATCATTTTTATTTCATGTGCAGTTACTTAAAAAAAAAGGTACCGGTAGCAGAAACTGCCGTAGGGGAGTGAAATGTTAGAGATTTCACCATACTAGATCCAGCTTTTTAGGAGGTGGGGTGACCAGCTCTCTTCCTTACTGTGGTTGAATTTTTACAAATATAAATGTTTTATAAATATGAATTTCATATTTTACACATTTTTGGGTCGCTACCAAAATCATGAAGAAACAAACACTCTTTATCAAAATGTAATGACATCATGTCTTGGCTTCTCCAAAGTCAGAATTCTCCCACATCACGAAAAAAATCTGCTTTATATTTCTAGTCTGATTTCCAAAGCCAGCTCTCCAGTGTGAGGTCCAGTTTGTTGCTACTGACAAACATCTGCCGCAGTCTCTATGACAACAAAGGACTGAAAAAGTTTTTGCGTCTGGTGCTGCATGCTGGAAATTTTATCAACAAGGTTTGTAAGGAAGCTTGGCCGTCTGCTTTTCACAAGTTTCTTCTTTTCACCATTTGTGACATTTATCTATGCAATTTTATGAACACTGTGTGTGAACTATGTGTGATTGTTTGCAAGTTATGTGATTTTATTGCATAGGGTGATTGAAACATTCACTCACCATTTTTTAAAATTGTTATAACCTCACATACAGTCAATCTTTGCTATTCGCGGGGGATATGTTCCTTGAAAACCCTGTGAATATGGAACCATTGATCCTAGGATATGGGTGGGTGTTCCTGCAGGACCCTGATCACCATACACTTTTGCTACCGTTTACCATAACCTCATCATTTCTTGTACCCTTCTTGTAAAAACAGCTGATTTATTATACTGTGTACTTTATAAATGTATTTTATACACTGTTTTCTTTGTAATAGTACAGTATGTACAATCTTTTGGTGTAACAATAATCACTCTCACCCATTCACTCACACAAACACACACATTATTACAAAATCCCTGAAAAACAAACATTGAAAACATTTACACACAACATTTAAAATTAATAAATTAAAAAAATGTCATACAGACATCCCAGACAGAAGTTTATCTAACACACATACTTTATCACTGAGGCTCATCACAGCCTTCTTGCTATTAGGCACACTCGCCAACACACTTGCACGATGCTTGGATGCCATTATTAATTCAAAAAATAATAAAAAACAGCGTAAAACTGCAAAACGTGGATGAAAAGATGCTCGACAAAGATGTAGACACAGTGAAAGCCCTGAGAATAAGGAACTAGCCTCTCTCCTTGCTTCGCGGTGGGCATCTTGACATTTTTTGCCTTCTGCGCATGGCCACGAATACCCGCGATTGGCAAAAAATGGCTTACACTTTATCTTGCTCAAATGAGCGAATCCGCGAATACGGAACAAGCGAGTTGTGATGATTGACTGTTTATCTATTGGATATACATAAAACAAGTGTCAAAACAAGGAACTGTAACTTCTTTTCACAAATAAAACTGATGATACAAGAGACAGCAAAAATAGCTGCCCACTATGAAATCATGTGTGGAACAAACCAGATCTCACATTTGAGTTGTAATGCTAAATTGACGTGGCATTACACATGAATAAATTACAGTTAACTGTCATTATTTTGACATTTTTTTCATATAAATTAGTTGGATAGGAGTAAAGAAATAACAGTTTTAAAAACATAAAATAACTTTCCAATCAGGCAATAGATTTTTAAACTGTCAGAGTTTTAGCAAGGATCTTGGATAACAAACATAATTGCAAGGAATAATACAGTACAACACATGCAGCATACATAATCAGGAAATATATTGCACAAAATAAAAAGCATCCTGATATAACTGACAATTCCATGAATTTGGTAAATGGTTGAAAGTAGAGGGCTACAAGGAAACATAGCCAACACACATACAAAGAACATTACAGGTCCGTATCCTTAAATTCAAACATCCAAAAACCGAAATATTCTGAAAATCGAAAGTACTTTCGGCCGATTTTTTAACACATTTTTCGTTTTTAGGATACTTTTGAACACTTTTTTGGGTGACATTTGGCAACCAAAAAAAAAAAATCAGATTTTCGTAACACAGCTGTCCCCGATCATTTCGGATTCATGGATACAGCCGTGTAGTATAAAATGAAGCATTACTGTTCCAGAGTCCACATAACTAACTTAGTTTAATTATATTAACCAAAACAGGGCAGCAATGCTGGGGATGCTGTTGGATTCAGAATAAGCTCTCTTAACAAGCTGGTCCTTACCAAGTCAAATGACCCTAAAATGTCTCTGCTGCATGTTCTGGTCGAGGAGACAGAAGCCAAAGATAAGACCACCCTGGAGTTTGTAGATGAAACGCAGGATGATCTTCACAAAGCTTCCAGGTAAATTAAATTTATACAGCTGGGAGAAAAGAGAAATTGTTTCAGTTTTCTGGTGCAGTTATATTTTTGAAGATGCAGAGAGGCATCACACAAGATTATCTTGCAGCAAAGTTTTAGTCATCTGCAGTCTAGGCAGACATGTCCAGCAGAATTTATCACTTAACAGAAGATCAAACTGTTTACTTAGTGTGAAATACACAATTCATAATCAGCGATAAAAAACCCTCTTGAAATGATATCATCACGACCTTTCAGCTCCCCAAGGAGCATAGGCCTTCAACAAATTATGCCAAGTCTTCCTGTCCTGTGCCGTCTGCTCAAGGTCTTTACATGTCTTCTTCATCCCCTTCATGTCTGTCTCCAGTTCTCTTCTCCATGTGTTCCTTGGTCTACCTCTGCCTCTCTTACCCTGGGGATTCCAGAATAATGCTATCAGAAGGTTTCCTCAGTGAAACATTATCAGTGAGATAAAACAATGGTAATTGTAAAACCTGTACCTTCATTACATCCATGACACAATATATTTAACGATGATTATTTATATTATTGATTTAAAACCAAATATCTACACACAGTGTCTTGTTATTGTTGATCAAAATCAACATCATTGCACTCTGAGCAAACCCATAGGTGCTCAGTCTCCCTACTGCAAATGTCTTAGATTATGAATGCAAACTGTTTCTGTAGTGTAAATAAATAAATAAATAATTTCTTGAAGAGAGGACTGCGATCTTGCGTATTCCGAGCATTTACATTTCTAGCTAAGTGACTTGTTCCGATAGTTTTGTTCATTCTCTTTTTCTTCATTCATTTATTATTTGTATTATCAGTGTACTTTTTCCATCTGCTTGTATCGCTCATTTTGTATTGTTTCTTATCATCGTATGTTTTTGTAGTACCTATTACTATATGTAATTCTTGTCTTTGTCACCTGTTTGTGGCTGACGAAGGGTTAAACCCGAAACGTCCCTTGTCTCATGTGAACTGTTTTTTGTAAAACTGATTCAATACCTTTTTATTAGTTTATAAACTTATGTTTCTGTAGTGTGCTGGTTGTATACTTACTTACTTAATCGTTCCCCTTCTACCGTCAGGTGTAGAGGTTTGGAAGAGAGAGCGCCAGACTATCCTATCGGCTGTCTTCCTCCTGACCTGGTTCCATTCTAGTCCTCAGTCCTTCCAAGATTGTCTAATGTTGTCCTCCCAGCGGACTCTGGGTCATCCTGGGGGTCTGGATCCCTGGCTCTTTGTTTCCCATGCTTGTCGTGGTAGCCGATCTTCTCCCATTCTGCAGACATGGCCAAACCATCTTAGTTGGGACTGTTCTACTTGGGTCTGCAGGGGGTGGGATTTTAGGCCTTGACGTATCATCTGGTTGCGGACCATGTCTTTTCTTGTTACTTCAACCATCTTCCTCAGATACCTCATTTCTGAAGTTTGGATCTGGCTTCTGTGGGTTGTAGTCATTGGCTGGTTGTATACACGATGATATATCCTCTCATATTGCCCATCCCTGCTAGTCTTACATTTGATGCCAAATTCCAACAGTATTAGCCTTGTTGATTCATTGACTGCAGTGTCGTTCTCTAACAGGTGATCATCAATTGTCCAATTATCCTTAGTATCTCTCCCTTATCCATATTCAGTGTCTTGTATATTTTTGTATGTATCTGAATAATTTGTAAAGTAGTGTTATTCCTATAGCACATACTGCCAAATGGGAGTGAAGTGTTAGAGACTTCAGATGTACAAGGTCTCAGCTTAATGAAGTGGGGAAGACCATTTCCCTATCTCACTGCCTTTGCTCTTTCCTAACTCAAGACCAGTATTAGGTACCCATTTTTACAGCTAGGTAGACTGGATCATGATGTGACCTGGTTTTGAACCTGTCAATTTGCCTCGAGAAGCAAGCATCCTAACTACTGTGCCACATGGGCACTCATAATTTGCATATACATTTTAAATTTGTGACTTTTCACGTGTTAGATTTTAAAAAAGTTAAAAGACAGTGCACAAGAGGGGGGAAACAAATGCGAAAATACATATTTGCTAATCCTCGCAGCCATGTGCACAGTTTTTGCAAGAAAAATGGTACGGTAGTCCAACTGTGATCAGTATTTAACTTTACTGTTCAGCTAGGACTACTATTTGCATTGATAAGGTAATATATGCCACATGTTTGAAATCAGTGCCTCTTGCAACTTTTGAAATTCAGATTTTGAAGAGATTGACAATAAATGAAATGGAGTGCTCACCTCAAATGCCACAAGGGTAAAGAGTGAAAACTTAAAATATAATTTTTCACTGTTCAGGTTTTCTTTGGAAACTGTGAAGACAGAGTTTAACCAGATAAAAAACACTGTTAAGAAACTTCAGGCACAACTGACAGCAAATCCTGATGAGGAAATCAAGTCCCAGTTTGGTGAATTCCTTGAGGTTAGTGATGGGATAAAATAATTAGCGAAATCTTATTAAAAAATGTGTGGGTGTTGGTGGTGGGGGAAATTATATCTGATTCTTAGATTTTTTTTTTTTTTTTTTTTTTTGGTTTTAAAATAATATCTTCAGCTTGCTGGCGAGAATGTTAAGAGACAACGCATTACACACAACAGCCAGAGATTCCAGTAAATTTTTCATATATAAAAAGTCTTAGCCAGTTTGCAGGTAGTAAGCAGTGTATTGAGTGTCTGTGTCAAACACATGCCACATGCTATAGTTTACCCATAATCTGTACAAGGTATTTGCGTTTTCAAATGTATACACCCTGTACATAATTTCTGTACAGGTTTTCTAACCCATTCCCCTTATTACTGTCTCTTTTATAAGGTCCTATTGAACACAGGATTTCCCAGTCTGTTAGTGATAATTAAGCACAGAAATAGACTTAAATGATGACACCATAACATTATTTTTACAGTGTAAAATAAACTCAGACATTTATTGTTTGGGTTTTAAAATAAGTGAAGACCTGCTTTAAAAAGACAAAGTCCCTGTGCATCATTTATATTGCAGCCCACTGTAATTGAAAATATTTTTACACGAATTAACTCTTTTGATATGTTTTTTTCAGTCTTTGTACAGGGTTTTCCCGAGGTGTGGCATGTATGTAGCTGTGACTTGACTTTGATCTACTTCTCATTGAAAAAAAGCTCATCATAGCTGTAAATTATTCTCCTTTTCACTCTTTGTGGATTATTGTGCCCCTACTGCAGCTGGCCCCCTTGCAGGAAGTATGCATCCACGTAGTATGCATCCACGTAGTATGCATCCACGTAGTTATTCACTCCTGCAGCAGTAGTTTCTGCAGCGACTTGTTTTACATAATGAGGTTGTAGCTATTAATAATAGGGCATAATTATGAATTGTAACATGATAAATCAGTCAAAGTAAAGTATGTTCCACATTTTGTCATTAAGTGTTGTGGGAAGATACACTACAGTTTACTGATAGCTAGTACTGATGAAAGGAATCTGTAAGAATGGTTATTTTAGTTGGTGGGTTTTCTGCAGCTATTTCTAAAGCTTTTAGGATGGCCACTAATTCTGCTGTAAAGATGGATGTATTATCTGTTACTTTATATCTTTTATAAATTTTTAATTTTGGTATTGCTATTCCTGCTCCTAATTGTCCTTCTTCATCTTTTGACCCATCTGTATATATAGTTAGGCTATTATTTATATACCGTTCTATGTACTCTAGTGCTTTACTTTTTGCTGAGATTATGTCGTTAGATTTGTTTATGATCTTTGCTAGGTGGGAGTCTGTTTCTGGTACTTTTAGTTCCCATGGTGGGATCTTTGCTTTATACTGAGAACTACTGTTTATCATATTAATTAGGTTTGGGTGTTGATCCACTTCATCCATTGTTTTCCACCCTGACGGGTATCTATTATGGTTTAGTGGTATGTGACCTATGTACTGGTTATTCCTATCAAAGGCCAGAATGTAGCAGGCCAGATATTATAGAAGAAATACTACAGGTCAATACATATCTGCACACTATAGGATGCAGTGTAACACTAACATGGATACCATCACATGTGGGAATAGCAGGAAATGAGCTTGCAGACAAAGAAGCCAAAGGGGGAAGAACTAGCTATAACAAAATTGAAGTAGGCTTAGGTAAGTTTGAAATTAAGAGCTTAATTGCTCAAGCAATAACTAAAGAGTGGATAACAGCATGGGACCAGAGTAAAAAAAGCAAGACACTCATATAAAATCCTGAAAAAACCAAGCAAAAAATGTCAGATAAAGGATGAACTAAAAATACCAATTAATAAAAAATTGCTGAGGCTCAAGCTTGGAACGGCATATTTCATGATTGAGGAACCCACATGTGAAAAGTGTCAAGAACCAAACACAATTAGACACTTTCTGGTGGACTGCAAAAAATATGACCAACAGAGGCAAAACATTAAAACATACTGTAGCAACCACAAGGTAGAAATGAGTGTAGAAAATCTCTTAGGCACAAAGACCCCTTCAGAAGTGCAAAAGTTAATAAAACACTATATTACAAAAACTAAAGCTAACATATAAAAAATAAATAAGGATCCGAACCAGTAGTCCACACTGGTGAAAGACACCCCCCTCCCCCCCCCCCTCCCAGATACATACAGAATAACCAAATAAACCGTCCTGTGAAGATTAAAAACATACCAGCTTAGAAAATATCAGATTTTGGATGAAAAAGCCATTTTGAACCATAACTGCAAAATGAAAAACACCTACTAGAGATAATATAGTACAAAATAAATATAAACAAAAACATATTACGATAAAGTAAACACGTCCTGATATAACCAACAGAGCCATGTACATGGTAGATGGTTGAAAGGGGTGTGCTACAAATAAAAGTAGCAAACACAGCAATAAAAAATAAAAAAACTAGTTTACTCGGAGAAATTTACAATTTTAAAATGTATGATTATGTACTGAGTATGTTGTTTTCTCTGGTTTCCAGGAGGCTGAAGGTGATCTGTCAGATATAGATGAAACCCTCGACCGCCTTGCCAAGCAGACCACGAAGCTGGCTGAACACTACTGTGAAAACCAAAGCAACTTCAATCTGGAAGAGTTCCTTGGAGCATTCCGAGAATTTTGTGACAGGGTCAAGGCATGTCAACAGGCAAGAAAGATTTTCAGAATTTTAATGAACTGTTAGCAGAATCCAGTTCTAGATATTGTTATTTGTTTAACGACAGCGGTGTACTTAAAACATGTCAATTTTTATTTGATACTGACATTGTCTTTGTGAGTTTTGCAAAACATGCATTTATTTGTTTTATATATCATTGTTATCATCATCATCAAGTGTAGTGCTGAGACATAGGTGACTGTGCCACTACTACAGATAAATAAAGGTCAGTTGTCTTCTCCTTTTCTTTGTGATAACATTTCTTTGTTCAGTAACTTTTCTCTAGCATTTTTCATTAAGTATTTTAGTCATCCAGGGATACTTAAAATTCTGATGAACTATCTCTCTTATTGCCTGCACTGATTTTTCTCCCTTGTTTGCCGTGTCCAGGATTCACTTCTGAGCAACAAAATCTGTTCGAAATAACACTTCAGAACTCTTTTGCTTGTGGTCAGTAACAAGAATTTATTATTTAGGATATTCTTTATTATTTTTTGAAGTACTGTTTTTGCTTAGCATTTTCTGCTCTAATCACTGATGTTGTAACTATGCCTAAGTTTGAATTTGTATGTTATTTTTAAACTGGTGTTCCATTTATCAGTACTGTGCATTCAGGTGGGGTCTCTTGCTGAAGATAACCATTGTTACCTTGTCAAATGTCTTAGTATAATCTATATATATATATATATATATATATATATATACTTTGTTCTCCTATTCTCTTTAATTCTTTCCTTACTTACTTAGTTATTCCTCTTCTACCATGGGGTAGAGGTTTGCCAGAGAATGCCATACTATCCTATCGGCTGTCACCCTCCTGGCCTGGTTCCAATCTAGTCATCTGTCCTTCAGAGATTGTCTGATGTTGTCTTCCCAGCCAACTCTGGGTCTTCCTGGAGGTCTGAGTCCCTGGCTCTTGGTTTCCCATATTTGTTGTGGTAGCCAGTCTTCTTCCATTCTGCAGATATGGATAAACCATCGAAATTGAACTGTTTCACTGGGGCGTGCAGGGCTGGGTTTAGAGGACATGACGTATTGTCTGGTTGTGGACCATATCTCTCCTTGTCACTTCAACCACCTTCCTCATTTCTGAGGTTTGGAGCTGGCGTTTGTAGGGTTGTAGTCATTTCCCATGACTCACATGCATAAGTTAAGACTGAGACAAAGGTGTAGAGTTATATAGCCATCTTCGTTTTCTTGCCAATATCTCTTTTGCTGAGGAATCCTCAATTTATGGCCTGAAAAAGTCTCCCAGCTGCCTCTCGCTCTTCGGCTAGCCAAATCTTCTTTGATGCCTCCCTTCCAGTCTATGACAACTCCGATTTAATTCTTTCCAACTAGTCTAACCATCTTTTCATAAGATTATTTAATGGTGTATATTTATTATGCAAAATGCTAGTTTTGTACTCTTATATGATTTTATCTTTTATTTCATTCACTGCCCTTCAGCTCATCAAGGAGCATGGACCTTCAGCAAATATATACTGGGTCCTGCTCTCCTGTGCCGTCTGCTCAAGGTCATTCCATGTCTTTATCCCATTCATGTCTGTCACCAGTTCTCTTCTCCATGTGTTCCTTGGTCTACCTCTACCTCTCTTACCCTGGGAATTCCAGAACAAGGTCTGCCTGGAAATGCTATCAACAAGTTTCCTTAGTGCATATCCTATCCATCGCTGGCATCTTCTTCAGTATTATCCTCGACAGATGCATAAACTCTTCTCGCTGTTGTTCCCAAAAGACAGTGGATCATGTTTCATCTTTAGTTACAAGGCATGTCATAAAGATATATAGTCATGTCAGCAAGACTATATTACCAACCAGGGAGAATGACTTATTTGTTTCGCTCTCAGCTCCATGTGAAACATTTGCCTCCAACCAGACCATCCCCAGCATCATGTCTTGAAACGTCTGTTTTCCAGTTCTTGCCTTGTTTAATTTATCCTTATTTCAGTTTCCATTTCTTGTCTTTATGTGGTCTGAGATCTTCTTATACTTCATAGATGATACTAGTCTGAAACAATGTCTCCTGGTTCCTGTTTAACCTCGGTATACATTGCCATCTTTTTTCTTTTTGCTCCCTATGGAGCAAGGAGCCAGCCCTGCAGTTTTTCCCATCGTAAGAAGCTTGCATCAAGCATGTATGTGCTCCTTCTGTGGTGGTTTCTGTGGCAGTTTGTTTTACATGATGAGGCTGCCAGCCTCATGTGCAACTTCATATTTATCATCTCATGTGACGTGCCTGAGGGAGCAATAGCCCTATTCTTTGTTTGTCTCAGAAGAGCCCCCCCCCCGCGAAATACACGGGGCAACCTCAGTATTGCATGATTAGAAATACTGAAACCCTACTGAAATATCCTTTCATAATAATAAATTCCTTAGACAGGGCTGCTTGATCGTGTCTGAAGGTCTCTTTTGATGTATCCCAAACTTAAAATATCCTGCTAATATTATCACAGGAGCTGGAATCTTGGCGCCAGCAGGCAGAGAAAGCTGAAATGAGGAAGAAAGCCCATGAAGAGATGATAGAGAGAAGAAAAAGTGAGTAGTCTTTCCTATTAAATATTCAGCCAACACGTGCCCTGACATGTCTTTAAAAGTTTCTTGAATATTGCAAGAAGCAGTCTTTAAAAATGACTGTGAAGGGAGGGGATTTCACGTTAAAATTCTGTCAGCTGAGATAAAAGAATTTTATTCCATACCTCAAAACTACACAGATATTACTTGGTTAAAGCCACGAAAAGCAAGATCTAAGTTTTGTGCATAACCATAAACAGTGGCGTACTAAGGGGGGTGTGAGGGGGGGCGATCCGCCCCAGGTGACAAGAAGGAAGGGAGTGCCATCTGACACTATTATGAAAGTACTTATTGTTTAAAATATACTTGCAATTGTGTTTCTTTATGGGGGAGGAGGTGTCAAAAGTATGATCCGCCCCAGGTGCCAAATACTTGAGGGACGCCTCTGACCATAAGGTTAGCTTATTTCATGGGTTTATTAGCATATTCTATGATCTGCATTTTTCATAAAAGCATTGGCGATTATGTGCTGATGTTAGGAGTTGGAGCACCAGTGAATTTTAAGTCAAAATAAAACAAAAATTGGGATTAGTCTATGTTCTGATAATTTACCTTCTCCTGAATCTAAATATATCAAAATCCTTTATCAGAACACATTCTAAGTGCATGTATTTTGATTTTGCTAGTTGTATTTTCTTCAGAAATGGTGCTCTTCATATGAAGAAAATAAAAAATTTCACAGTATCTTGTTTTATGTTATTAATTTTCTTATAATGTAAATCTACATCGCATTTGGCACAGGTATTAAAGCTTATCAGATCCAATTTCTTACATCTTATCAAAATTTGGATTTACTGTAAATAATGTAAAATTTTGAAAAATGTGTAACTATTGTTATTCTTAACCTGGAGATTGACTAAAGAACTCCGCCTAGGCCGGTCCCAAGCCCGGCTGAAAAAGGAGGAGGGCGGCCTGCATGGTGGCCGTAAGGAAGCAGCCCCTCCACCATGCAAAGGCACAACAGGCCAATCACCTGTTTGCTTTAAACTTTTGATTATGAGAACTACAAGAGAGAAAACCAGACTGATTCTAAAGGCGACGAACTGGAACTTGGAACACAAGAAGTATAAATGGGAAAGAAGAGGAGCTGGTGGAAGAGATGAGGAAAGCAAAACTAGAAATCCTGGCTATAACGGAAACAAAGAAAAAAAGGACAAGGAGTCATGGATCTCGATGGCAACACGCTGCTCTACAGTGGTGTACCCACATCTGAAAGAGCTAAAGGGGGCGTGGGTTGCATTGTGGCCAAAAACCAAAAAGATAATATCAAGGGATGGAACTTTATCTCTGAGCGCATTATGGTTGTAAAACTAAAAGGAGAAACCATAGTCAGCCTGGTCATAGTGTATGGGCCAAATCAGGATGAGAGAGCAGAGGTCAAGGAGGAATTCTTCGAGCTTCTTCAAAGGACAGTGGATGACTGCCTAGATGAAATTACCATGCTCGGAGATTTCAATGCCAGAGTTGGAAATGACCATGCTAGATGGGGTGGAGTTATCGGAAGATATGGAGAAAACACTCTCAATGACAATGGAAAGCGACTCCTTAGATTCTGCAGTGAGCAGAATCTGATCATTACAAACACAAAGTTCCCCCATAAGCGCATACATGCATACACTAGATGTGAACCAACAAAGAATGAGAAGTCAGTGATCGATTATGCCATTGTTAGGAGGAGCTCATTCAAATATGTCCGGGATGCTAGAGTCTGGAGGGGGCCAGAGATTGAAAGTGATCACTACCTGCTTACAATCAAAAGAACAACTGAAAGAGTTGCTTAGCCTAGGAATGTCCCAACATCACGCAAGAAACTAAGTAAACGAACGGGAGAAATGAGCATTAAGACCTACAAGCTGAGAGAGCCAGAAATTAAGACCAGATATCAGGGGCTTATTGCTGCAGCGGTGAGCAACACAGAAGAACAACCTGATGACTTGGAAACCCTCTGGCTTAAATTCAAGGACATCATAAAGACAGCTGCTGCAGAAGCATGTGGTGAAGTCCGACTTGGGAACAAGAGAAAGAGGACACCTTGGTGGACAGAGGAAGTCAAAGAGAAAATAAGAGAGAAGAAAATGGTATGGAAACAATACTTAGGAGCTAACAATACAACAGGACAAATGGAGAAATATAGAGAATATGTGACACTCAGAACAGAAGCAAAGAACAAAGTGCTAGCAGCAAAACGGAAGTCCTGGGAAGAATTTGGAGAAAAGCTAGAAAAAGATGCGCAAGAAAACCAGAAATTGTTCTATAAGAACCTTAAGAACATGAGGAAGGAAAAACAATGCCCTCTCAAATTTATAAAGGACAAGCAAGGCAAATTGCTTACTGCCCCGAAGGAAGTAATGGAAAGATGGAAAGAATATTTCTCAGAACTCCTGGATGGTGAGCATGGTAAAGCATCAGAAATGATAACCACTAGCACAGAAGAGAAAACCAATGATGGTGAAGATGACATAAAGATGGAAGAACTGAAAGCAGCACTGGAGAAAATCAAGATGGGCAAAGCGGCAGGGCATGATGGTATAACACCAGAAATGGTTAAGTACATGGGAGCATCAGGCGACCTATTACCCTACAGGCAGCGTGGTGCAACAAGACCATACCAAAGGATTGGGAAATTGCCATCATAACACCAGTTTTCAAAAAGGGTGACAATCAACAATGTGAAAACCATAGAGGCATATCCCTTCTCAGTGTCCCTGGTAAAATCTACTCTAGAATCCTAGAGCAGAGACTCCAATGCCTAGCTGAGCCACAATTGGATGAGGTCCAGTGCGGATTCCGAGCAAACCGAAGTACTCGAGACCTAATCTTCACACTCAGACAGCTGAGTGAAAAGGCCCTTGAGTATAAGAGTGAGATCCATCTTTGTTTCATAGATCTGGAAAAGGCGTTTGACAGGGTCCCCTGGAGCAAACTTTGGGACTGTTTGGCAAGGAAGAACATTCCAGCACTTCTGATTCATGCTATACAGAGCTTCTACAAGTCTTGCAGAAATTATGTGAGGACAGCAAACCATAAGTCAGAAGAGTTCAGGACCACCACTGGTGTAAGACAAGGTGATATCCTGTCACCTTATCTTTTCATACTCCTCATGGACGATGTCATCAAGGCCTGTAAGGAGAGAACAAGAAAGTATTCACGGGGTACTGGAAGATGAGACAGGTCTGTATTTCAGACCCTGGCATTTGCTGATGATGTTGCCCTGATTGCTAAATCAGAGGCACATCTCCAATCCAACCTGCAAGTCTGGAAGGAAGAGCTGGAGAAGAGAGGGATGGTCATAAGCAGCTCTAAAACAAAATCCATGGTGATATCACGAGAAGAAAGAAGACATCAGATTAAGCTGGGAGAACAGGTCCTGGAGCAGGTCAACCAATTTAAATACCTCGGAGCTATTATAGACCGAAAGGGAGGCATCAAAGAAGAGTTGGCCACATGAAAAGCAGCAGCTGGGAGACTTTTTCAGGCCATAAATTGAGGATTCCTCAGCAAGAGAGAGGTTGGTAAGAAAACGAAGATGGCTTTATACTGCTCCACCTATGTCCCAGTCTTGACATATGGATGCGAGTCAAGGGCAATGACTACAACCCACAAAAGCCAGATCCAAACCTAAGAAATGAGGTATCTGAGGAAGGTGATTGAAGTAACAGTGTAGTGGATTTGATGGTATTGTATGATGGTGATATTACTAAGTGAGATGCATGAGGTCAGCTGTGAAGGCTCCTGAGATAAAATGTATCTGTGAATTGTCAGAAGGCCCTTCGTGCTACCACTACGACCTCACACCTATCTTTTTTTTTTACTAATGAATGTGGCTACGTTAAATGTCTAGGGTAATGATATGTAATGTGTTGTGGTAGTTTACATACACACACACAGATATTTACTAAGTCTAATAATATTAATAAATGTTATAATACACTGAACTAACTCAAGTGTGTAAAATTTTGATAGTAATTTTCTTTAAATTTATTTGTCCTGAACCAAGGTTTTATTTTGGCCAGAACATATGAAAGGTTTTGCAATTATGAAAGAAATGCATGAATATTACATAATAAATACAAGGTGTGTACATATGTATGTTACTAGACTAGTTAATATTACAACTGTTTATAGTTTTAATCTATTTTGGGAGAACATTTAATGGATGTGCTGTTGGGGTGGCCTCATCACTCCCTGTCTGTGGTGACTACACATTGTCCAGTTATTTGATGGAAATTTTATGGGTGTGTTAGCAAATAAGTTGAGTTGGTGAATTCTCAGCAGACCAGACTCTCACGTAGCTTGAATGTGTAGCTCTGGTGCTGAGATCTGGTGGCCCCACCTCTCCGTGCTTGGGGGCTATAATAGGCTGCTCTGACAAAATGTTACTGCACGGGTCCACTCTTGTAATATTCAACAACTCATTTGACACCGCATTGGTGCCAACTGAAACTCACAGTTCTGCAATCAAAGTATTAGTCATGTGTCAGAATTCCACCCTCTAACCATTTCTGGACACAACACTACACAACAACAACACCACATAGACGCGTCAGATCTTTCTGACCAAACAACACATCTTACCAAGTTGGTTTCACATAGGATAAGTTCTCCCAGACTACGTAATCTGAAATATGTTCATTAGCTTCCTGCCATAGAATAGGATAGGTGATATGTTTCACTGATCTCAACACCTGATCTGTCCTTCCTAATCCTTACTGGAGTTTATGTATTTTATTTGTCTCTAGACCCTGAACTGGGGCGGGGGGTCTAGAGCGAATCCTTACTTGTTGTAAGGGACAGATTATGCTATTGCAGTATCAAATCACTCGAAACCTTAAACAAATATTAAAATGTACAAAGAAATAATTTCAGTCTTACCAGAATTATGAATATAGAACACAGTTAAATGCTAGCAAAACTCAGCTGAGCTGCTGGCCTTAGGATGGCGTCCCTCTAAATATTTCAATAGCTTCTGGGAATTACACCACTTAATAATTCACTGTGTCTACTAGGACAACTTATAATGAATGACACAAAATGCGCGTCTGAGCGCCGATAATATATTCATCTATGGCCAATCACTGCCTTTTCTTTTTTCAAATTCAAATATCCTACCCAAAGTCATTTCAGTCATACCTCAGTCAAGTATGCCTTATTGTCTGTTGGTCCGTCCGTCTCTACTTGCGTTTCACAAAAAAAAAACACTTGTTTTTTGAACCAACCCTGCCTTCCCCTACACAATTTTTGCCTTTAAAGTTATTTTTAGCCACAATTCACCATCCCACCCCGTCTCTTCATTCCAACTAGATTTTAGCACTTGCGTCTTCAAGGCCACAATTTTTTGAAAATTAGTGACATGTTTTATTTCAATGCAGACGCTCGCTGATATGAACAACACAGTCTTTTGTCAATATCTTTCTTATTATCTGTCCGTCTGTATAAATGAAAGCATATTATTTCACTGCTCAAGATGGGCCATCCGGCCAGCTAGGTTTTATATTCCTAACATTATTATTAAGAAAAGTTACTTTTCAAATATTTTCTAGAATTTTCTGGAATGCGTTCATCACTGCATTCAAATAAACGGACTAAGTTATCGCAAAAGCGTCCAAGAAATGACTGTGGCGTATAATATCCAAGGTCCCTTTTGTCGATTTCTTTACTTTATGTCAACTTGGGGAACGTGACTTTTTCCTCCTTTCCCCACCACTTTGCGTCCTTTTAGCCTCGCTAGTTTCAAGCACGCGTTCAGTCAGATTTTTCCTTTTGATCTCCGTTCTCATCCCGTTCCGTTTTGCCTTCAAGTCTAACAATTTAATTTCCATGGCGGGTGATGACCCGCGGCGTGGGCGATCATGTATTCTAGCAGCTTACGCATTAGTTTTTTATCCCTACGTTGTATCATTGGAGATATTTTAACGTTGTATCACGGTTAATTTTGTGACACATCTCCCCACTTGAAAACATGCCTACGGCAAGTTCTAAAACCAGTGATACACATAGATAAAATCTCTCCTTACGCCTGCCATTACTCTAATTTTGATCACAGGGGTGCCGACTGAGGAAATCTGCACCGACATTCAATTTGCCTGGGATATATTGGATACTAAACTGATAAGGTTGAAGCAATAAAGACCACCTCAGCAATCTTGCGTTTTCATGCTTAGCCTGAGATAAGAATACGAGAGGCTGATGGTCCGTCTCGACCACAAAAGTCCTACCATACAGATAGATTTGAAACTTCTTTATTGCCCAGATTAACGCTAAACATTCTTTTTAGCTTGTGGAATATCCTTGTTCCGCCTTATTCAATTTGCGGCTTGCATAAGCGACTGGTTTCAGTTCCCCATCAGGTGAAGATGATCTTTGCAACAAAGCCGCTCCGAGTCCTACATTACTTGCATCGGTTCTTAAGACAAAGTCCTGTGTCAAATCAGGTAGTTTGAGAATAGGCTTGCTAGTGAGTTTTTTCCTTTAAGTCTTGGAACGCTAATTCACTTTGCGCAGTCCAATTAATTTTATCTGGAAGTCCCTTGCGAGTCAGATCAGTCAGAGGAGCACAGAGTTAAAATCTTTGATATATTTTTGATAAAATCCGCATAACGACACGAATGATCGCACATCCTTTTTTGTTTGTGGTCTAGGTGCTCTCTGCAGTTTTTCCAAGTTCTTGGGATCAGGGGTCATGCTACCCTGATATACAGTGTGTCCCAAGAATTCCAACTCTTTGCATCCAATGCAACATTTTGTTGGCCTAGCAGTCAAGTTCGCCTCCCTAAGCCTATTAAATAACATTTCTAGAGCTTCAATGTGTTCTTCAAATGTCTCTGTGGCGACGAGAATATCATCCATGAAATTCGTGATACATGGGTTATTCAGGGGATCCAACAATTTGCGCATCATCCTTGAAAATACACTCGGAGCATTTTTCAGTCCGAATGGTAGCATGTTGAATTCATAATGTCCATCCGAAGTGCTAAAAGCCAAATAAGGTCTCACTTCAGGCTTCACTGGGATCTGGTAATAGCCTTTACTAAGTTCCACCTTTGAAAAGTATTTTGCCTTGTTCAGTCTGGCAAATAACTGTTTTGTGTCTGGTAATGGATCCACTTGTCCTTCTGTGACAGCATTCAGTTTCCTGTAATCTATGCACAGTCTGTGTTCCCCAGACGGTTTTCTCAACAATACGACACTAGAGCTAAAAGATGATTCACTGTGTGAAATAATCCCCTCCTTCAACAAATAATCTATTTCTTCCTTCAATGCCTTCTCCTTCGCGAACGGAATAGAATAGGCTCTCATACAGATTGGGTTTGAGTCTACCAGTTTCATGTCATACTGTAGCAAATTTGTATGGCCTGGTTTATCTGTTAATACATCTGTATGTTCCTCCAGAACCTGTTGAACTCTCTCCCTCTGGTTTTTAGTCAGGTGCTTACTGACTTTTACCTGTGCTGCTGTTTCACAAGGATGTAATGGGTATTCATGTGAGGTGAGTGGTTCCTTTTGCATTTGAGTTGCGATAGCTAAGGTCAGTAAGGGGGTGCTTTCCTGGAATGGTCTGTCCAGATACTTCTTTAACAGGTTTACATGATAAACTTTCTCCTTCCCCTTTTTGTCAATTTTATAGTTTGTTCTAGACACCTTCTCTAGAACCGTATATGGACCTTGCCATCCAATTTGTAATTTATTCTGGCTACCGGGTAGTAGAAGCAGCACCTTCTCTCCCACTGCCAGTTCTCTGTCCTTTGCCTTCCTATTAAAATATGCTGCATGTTTCTTCCTGGCTTGTTTCAAATTATCATTTGCCACTTTCCATCCAGCTTTCAAACGAGTGGTCAGTTCGTTCATGTATTGATAAGATGAGGTAACAGTCTCTTCCGCCTTCTCATCTGTCCAGGTCCTTAATAGCGCTACATCTGGACCTTTAATTTATCATACGTATTTTTCATGGAACCCGTCTGGTCCCGTCCATTAGAAGCACTATAGTGAGGACTTTTCTTCCTAGAATCATCACTCACAAATCGACCACTACCAATTTTTTTCTTGGGTTTGTCTCCCCACTTGAGATTGCTTATGAGAGATCTTCGCTCTCTTTTCTGTTCTTCCAGTTTATATAAGTCTGACCGAGGGATTGTCATCTTATCCTGGGTAAAATTTCTTCTTTGTACTCTTCGCATAGTGGCCATGTTAATCCATTCAAGTGAAGACTGGGTGTGAAAAGGGGGCTCCCATTGCACTTTGTCTCCTTGAGTATCATTAGTTTTCCTTCCAGGCCTAATTTTGCTCCGTAGCGTTTCTAGGTCCTGCACATATTTTCCCTTTGTGGGTGTTCCCTCATGAAATATGCCACATGCTTCTACAAAGTTTTCAATATCGACATTTACGTCGGGCCAATAGTATTTGCGAGCAACTTTTTGGCAGATGGTACCGACTTTTTCATGGTCCCCATCTTTTCCAACATGTAAGCTCCTTATTAAATTTGCCCTATATATCTTGGGAAGAACCAACTGTCCGTGACCAGTGGATCTAGTTCCTGTCTTCCTATATAACAATCTGTTCTTCATAAAATATTCCCCCTTGCTTGGAGGTGTGTGGCATTTGGGCAATTTTTTTAAAACATGGCTTGAGTGTCCTATCCTCAGCCTGCGCCTTCCTCATCTCCTCTGGATGAGCATTTATAGGTTCACCTTCTTCCTCCTTCTTCTGTGACCTGGTCTGCACTGTCGCCATGATCACAGGTCTCTCGGGATTCCCCAAGAAGACGTATCTACACCCCAATATCAGAGGGTAGATTGGTTCATCTATCACTGCTGCTCTGATTTCTCCTTCCACATAGCGAGTTTTCACCGTTATCCTTGCGATGGGAAGTGTCATGAGTGGTATGTCCTTAGTTGCCCCTTGTATTTCCACTGTTTCTGTGGTATACTGACTTGGGTCCACTAGGCTAGACTTCACAACTGAATCATAATCCAAACCTGTATCATAAAGGCACCTTATGGTGACCCCATTACAAATAACATCCTCACAAACTGGGGGGTGATAAGGTTCCTGCTGTCCCTTAGGATTAACCTTTAATCTTTGCGTCCCCGACTTCATTGCAGCAATGTTTGAAGGTTTCCTTCTACAAAATTCGGTGTTATGGTTATCTTTCTTGCACCATTTACACCATCTTTTTCCTTGGTTCAACGGTTTTCTTTCATTGAACTTTTGGTCATTGAACTGTGAGTTTCTGTCGCGATAGTCATTTCTTGGCCGCTCAAAGTTTGTCCTACCTTTGTTTCCCTGCTCTCTATTATCAAATTTATTAAATTGCTGTGGAGCTTTAAAATTGTCTATGTGCTTCTTTTTAGCACCACTTACCTCTGCCTGGGCTGCCTGATACCTCTCAGCGACATTTAAAACCTCTCCCAATTTCTCTGCACCTTGTTCCATGAGAAATTTTCTCATGTCTGGAGCCATGGACTCTCTCAATTGCTCAATCATGATCATTTCTTTAAGATCTTGGGTCTTCCCCAGAGCAGTCCATTTCTCCAAATAGGTTTCCAGTCTGGCAGAGAATTGGTGGTATGTCTCCCCAGACAACAGTTTGGCATTTCTAAATTTCTTACGATAAAATTCCCCATTTTTTTCGTACCTCAATAACAAAGCCTGCTTTAACATGTCATAATTCTCCTGGTCTTCTCTGTTCATTTTTGCGAAGACTTCGTAAGAAGTACCTCTCAGTCCCTGTGATAGCTTTAAACTCCACCTCTCTCTCTCTAACCCATATGTAGTAGCTAATAACTCAAAACGTCCTAGGTACCCCTCTATGTCATCGTCTTTTTCAACAAAATGGTCTAAATGAAACCCCATAGCTGAGTTTGAGGCTCCCAGACTGGGCGTAGCATCTGAGGCAAAAGGGCTGGCACCATTTTCAGGAGCCTGGCCTTGTAGCTCCAGCTCCCTGAGTCGTAATTCGTGCTCCCTCTGCAACCTTCTATCTTCTGCCTCCCTTTCGGCCTTTTTATCTTCTGCCTCCCTTTCGGCAGTCAACCTTTTATCTTCTGCCTCCCTTTGCTGTCGTTTGTCTTCTGCCTCAATCTGCAGCCTCTTAATTTCTCTATCAGCCTCAATTTGTAACCTCTTCTCTTCAGCCAACCTTTCAGACTCTAATTTTCTTTCAGCCTCTTTTTCTAATCTTCTTTCTTCCCGTTCAATATACTTATCACATTCAGCCGTTACATATTGAATTAAAATCTGACCATCCATTCCCATCTCCTTTGCCGTCAGCACAGCAGCTGATCTGAATTTGGCCAGCTCCGCCATACTTTTTAAACAAATCTAGCAATGTGCAAGATAAAATTTCCAACCACTAAAGTACTTCTAATTACTCTAGTCTAAAATAATTCTAATTAATTAATTAACTACCACTGGCTGTGAAGATTCACCAACTTTTATTTTCAGGGACACTTTTAATTTTAAGGGACACTTTTAACTTTTATAATGTGTTCCCCTAATCTAATTCTCCCCCCAGGAGATCCTAATATACTTAATGGGCTAATTATCCCGGGACCAAGAGACCCCAATATATGTAGTGGATTTGATGGTATTGTATGATGGTGATATTACTAAGTGAGATGCATGAGGTCAGCTGTGAAGGCTCCTGAGATAAAATGTATCTGTGAATTGTCAGAAGGCCCTTTGTGCTACCACTACGACCTCACACCTATCTTTTTTTTTTACTAATGAATGTGGCTACGTTAAATGTCTAGGGTAATGATATGTAATGTGTTGTGGTAGTTTACATACACACACACAGATATTTACTAAGTCTAATAATATTAATAAATGTTATAATACACTGAACTAACTCAAGTGTGTAAAATTTTGATAGTAATTTTCTTTAAATTTATTTGTCCTGAACCAAGGTTTTATTTTGGCCAGAACATATGAAAGGTTTTGCAATTATGAAAGAAATGCATGAATATTACATAATAAATACAAGGTGTGTACATATGTATGTTACTAGACTAGTTAATATTACTACTGTTTATAGTTTTAATCTATTTTGGGAGAACATTTAATGGATGTGCTGTTGGGGTGGCCTCATCACTCCCTGTCTATGGTGACTACACATTGTCCAGTTATTTGATGGAAATTTTATGGGTGTGTTAGCAAATAAGTTGAGTTGGTGAATTCTCAGCAGACCAGACTCTCACGTAGCTTGAATGTGTAGCTCTGGTGCTGAGATCTGGTGGCCCCACCTCTCCGTGCTTGGGGGCAATATCAGAAGTCTGGTGGCCCCACCTCTCTGTGCTTGGGGGCTATAATAGGCTGCTCTGACAAAATGTTACTGCACGGGTCCACTCTTGTAATATTCAACAACTCATTTGACACCGCATTGGTGCCAACTGAAACTCACAGTTCTGCAATCAAAGTATTAGTCATGTGTCAGAATTCCACCCTCTAACCATTTCTGGACACAACAACAACACCACATAGACGGGTCAGATCTTTCTGACCAAACAACACATCTTACCAAGTTGGTTTCACATAGGATAAGTTCTCCCAGACTACATATTCTGAAATATGTTCATTAGCTTCCTGCCATAGAATAGGATAGGTGATATGTTTCACTGATCTCAACACCTGATCTGTCCTTCCTAATCCTTACTGGAGTTTATGTATTTTATTTGTCTCTAGACCCTGAACTGGGGCGGGGGGTCTAGAGCGAATCCTTACTTGTTGTAAGGGACAGATTATGCTATTGCAGTATCAAATCACTCGAAACCTTAAACAAATATTAAAATGTACAAAGAAATAATTTCAGTCTTACCAGAATTATGAATATAGAACACAGTTAAATGCTAGCAAAACTCAGCTGAGCTGCTGGCCTTAGGATGGCGTCCCTCTAAATATTTCAATAGCTTCTGGGAATTACACCACTTAATAATTCACTGTGTCTACTAGGACAACTTATAATGAATGACACAAAATGCGCGTCTGAGCGCCGATAATATATTCATCTATGGCCAATCACTGCCTTTTCTTTTTTCAAATTCAAATATCCTACCCAAAGTCATTTCAGTCATACCTCAGTCAAGTATGCCTTATTGTCTGTTGGTCCGTCCGTCTCTACTTGCGTTTCACAAAAAAACACACTTGTTTTTTGAACCAACCCTGCCTTCCCCTACACAATTTTTGCCTTTAAAGTTATTTTTAGCCACAATTCACCATCCCACCCCGTCTCTTCATTCCAACTAGATTTTAGCACTTGCGTCTTCAAGGCCACAATTTTTTGAAAATTAGTGACATGTTTTATTTCAATGCAGACGCTCGCTGATATGAACAACACAGTCTTTTGTCAATATCTTTCTTATTATCTGTCCGTCTGTATAAATGAAAGCATATTATTTCACTGCTCAAGATGGGCCATCCGGCCAGCTAGGTTTTATATTCCTAACATTATTATTAAGAAAAGTTACTTTTCAAATATTTTCTAGAATCTTCTGGAATGCGTTCATCACTGCATTCAAATAAACGGACTAAGTTATCGCAAAAGCGTCCAAGAAATGACTGTGGCGTATAATATCCAAGGTCCCTTTTGTCGATTTCTTTACTTTATGTCAACTTGGGGAACGTGACTTTTTCCTCCTTTCCCCACCACTTTGCGTCCTTTTAGCCTCGCTAGTTTCAAGCACGCGTTCAGTCAGATTTTTCCTTTTGATCTCCGTTCTCATCCCGTTCCGTTTTGCCTTCAAGTCTAACAATTTAATTTCCATGGCGGGTGATGACCCGCGGCGTGGGCGATCATGTATTCTAGCAGCTTACGCATTAGTTTTTATCCCTACGTTGTATCATTGGAGATATTTTAACGTTGTATCACGGTTAATTTTGTGACAAACAGGAAGAGACATGGTCTGCAACCAGACAATACGTCAAGGCCTAAAATCCCACCTCCTGCAGACCCAAGTAGAACAGTCCCAATTAAGATGGTTTGGCCATGTCTGCAGAATGGGAGAAGATCGGCTACCACGACAAGCATGGGAAACAAAGAGCCAGGGATCCAGACCCCCAGGACGACCCAGCGTCTGCTGGGAGGACAACATTAGACAATCTTTGAAGGACCGAGGACTAGAGTGGAACCAGGCCAGGAGGAAGACAGCCGATAGGATAGTCTGGCGCTCTCCACGACAAGGGGAACGACTAAGTAAGTAAGATTGACTAAAGAACAAGAAAGATGAAATTAGATGGTTAAGAAAAACAGCAGATAAGATATGAAGAGAAAACACATATGGCCATCACCTTGGAGAGCTGAAGGGTGATTATGATAAAAATGTACAGGGTGATTGAAAAATCACTTTATATTTTTGAATTGTTCATTCTTCAATCCTATCCAACTATTTGACTTGAAATATGTCAGTACAAAGACAGTTAACTGCCATTTTATTCCCTAAAATACAATGCATTACCCCTGCATTTCAGTGTGAGATCGGGTCTCTTCAACGCTTGATTTTATAGTGAGCAGCAATTTTTGCCGAACAACTGAAAGAGTTGCTCAGCCTAGGAACTGCTCAACATCACGCAAGAAACCAAGTAAACGAGCAGGAGAAATGAGCATTAGGACCTACAAGCTGAGAGAGCCAGAAATTAAGACCAGATATCAGGGGCTTATTGCTGCAGCGGTGAGCAACACAGAAGAACAACCTGATGACTTGGAAACCCTCTGGATTAAATTCAAGGATATCATAAAGACAGCTGCTGCAGAAGCATGTGGTGAAGTCCGACTTGGGAACCAGAGAAAGAGGACACCTTGGTGGACAGAGGAAGTCAAAGAGAAAATAAGAGAGAAGAAAATGGCATGGAAACAATACTTAGGAGCTAAAAACACAACAGGACAAATGGAAAAATATAGAGAATATGTGACACTCAGAACAGAAGTAAAGAACAAAGTGCTAGCAGCAAAAAAGAAGTCCTGGGAAGAATTTGGAGGAAAGCTAGAAAAAGATGCACAAGAAAACCAGAAATTGTTCTATAAGACCCTAAAGAACATGAGGAAGGAAAAACAATGCCCTCTCAAATTTATAAAGGACAAGCAAGGCAAATTGCTTACTGCCCCGAAGGAATTAATGGAAAGATGGAAAGAATATTTCTCAGAACTCCTTGATGGTGAGCAAGGTCAAACATCAGAAATGATAACTACTAGCACAGAAGAGGAAACCAATGGTGATGAAGATGACATAAAGATGGAAGAACTGAAGGCAGCACTGGAGAAAATCAAGATGGGCAAAGCAGCAGGGCATGATGGTATAACACCAGAAATGGTTAAGTACATGGGAGCATCAGGCGACCTGTTACTCTTAAGGGTCCTACAGGCAGCATGGTGCAACAAGACCATACCAAAGGATTGGGAGATCGCCATCATAACACCAATTTTCAAAAAGGGTGACAATCGACAGTGTGGAAACCATAGAGGCATATCCCTTCTCAGTGTCCCTGGAAAAATCTACTCTAGAATCCTAGAGCAGAGACTCCGACGCCTAGCTGAGCCACAATTGGATGAGGTCCAGTGCGGATTCCGAGCAAACCGAAGTACTCAAGACCTAATCTTCACACTCAGACAGCTGAGTGAAAAGGCCCTTGAGTATAAGAGTGAGATCCATCTTTGTTTCATAGATCTGGAAAAGGCATTTGACAGGGTCCCTTGGAGCAAACTTTGGGACTGTTTGGCAAGGAAGAATATTCCAGCACCTCTGATTCATGCTATACAGAGCTTCTACAAGTCTTGCAGAAATTATGTGAGGACAGCAAACCATAAGTCAGAAGAGTTCAGGACCACCACTGGTGTAAGACAAGGTGATATCCTATCACCTTACCTCTTCATACTCCTTATGGACGATGTCATCAAGGCATGTAAGGAGAGAACAAGAAAGTATTCAGTGGGGTACTGGAAGATGAGACAGGTCTATATTTCAGAGCTGGCATTTGCTGAAGATGTTGCCCTGATTGCTAAATCAGAGGCACATCTCCAATCCAACCTGCAAGTCTGGAAGGAAGAGCTGGAGAAGAGAGGGATGGTCATAAGCAGCTCTAAAACAAAATCCATGGTGATATCACGAGAAGAAAGAAGACTTCAGATTAAGCTGGGAGAACAGGTCCTGGAGCAGGTCGACCACTTTAAATACCTCGGAGCTATTATAGACCGAAAGGGAGGCATCAAAGAAGAGTTGGCCACTCGAAAAGCAGCAGCTGGGAGACTTTTTCAGGCCATAAATCGAGGATTCTTCAGCAAGAGAGAGGTTGGTAAGAAAACGAAGATGGCTGTATACCGCTCCACCTATGTCCCAGTCTTGACATATGGATGCGAGTCATGGGCAATGACTACAACCCATAAAAGCCAGATCCAAACCTCAGAAATGAGGTATCTGAGGAAGGTGGTTGAAGTAACAAGAAGAGACATGGTACACAACCAGACGATACGTCAAGGCCTAAAATGCCACCCCCTACAGACCCAAGTAGAACAGTCCCAACTAAGATGGTTTGGCCATGTCTGCAGAATGGGAGAAGATTGGCTACCACGACAAGCATGGGAAACAAAGAGCCAAGGATCCAGACCCTGAGGACGACCCAGAGTCCGCTGGGAGGACAACATTAGACAATCTTTGAAGGACCGAGGACTAGAATGGAACCAGGCCAGGAGGAAGACAGCCGATAGAATAGTCTGGCGCTCTCTCTTCCAAACCTCTACACCTCACGGTAGAAGGGGAACGACTAAGTAAGTAAGTAAGCAATTTTTGCTCTCTCCCTTCTAACGTCTCTTTATTTTTAGGCATAAAAAATAACATAATAAAACTTATTTGTCAAACAGCAGTTGCCGCTCCTTAGTTTGACATTTTAAAAATGTATATCCAATAGATACAGGTCAGGATATAAAAATTTACAACCAGGAAATGACCTTTCAGTGACCCTGTATAACACAAAAGCTGAAGCTCAGCATTTATATCTTGAAATACTTGTATTTCCCAGGTTCTCAGAAAGATCCTGTGGCCATCCCTGGATCCAAAAAACTGCCAGGCATCGTTACACCAGCAGATGCCAAAATTGTGGATAACCTGGTTAATGAAATTCGCAGAGGAAATGTGCTTCGACGCTTGTCTGTCAAACGGAAAGCTAAGCCTCTCAACATCACAGAAACTGTGCGGTTGTGACACTGACAAACCATTTGTGCTGGATTGAGTATACAACTGCTCAGCTAAATATTTTGAAATAACATTAATTACGAATGACAAACACTGTGCAAATAAACATATCTGAAGCAAAGAACAGTGAATGTGAAAGGACATAATGCTATCATTTACACATCAGTAATTATTAACATATTCAGCTGGAAGAATTTTTTATTATATTATTAGATAAATTCAGCTGAACTGATTTCTGACTTTATTACAAGATTGTGTATGATAATGTTCTGTGAGCAGTTCTGCGGTGTATTCATCTTTTTATGAATGTCTGAAATTGTTTTAAATTATTTATCATAATTTTTATTGATAAACTTAGGGCTGTTTGCATAAATAACAGAACCCCATGCATTGATTTGATAGTGTGTGCTTGTGGTGCATTGTGGTATGAATACATATTGTGTGCAACAAAGTATGTGTGAATGGATGTGAGACCCCCCAAAAAAGAGGTTTGCTTGCGGTAGCTAGGAGCTGTTAAAAAAACAAACTGGGGGCATTTTACAGCCAACCTTTGTTGCTGAGGCAGTACTTGATCTGCTCAGATATAAGGATAATTTATGTAACATTTTCCAAGTATCCTCATTAGTGCTACAATTACAAAGTTATTGCCAATTTCATGACAAGGGATCTTGATTATTAATAAGCTAACTGTGACCCTAGGACATCTGTTAATCTTTGGGTACACAAGCTGACAGTACATGTCTTTTTAAGTATGTCATATATGTCTCTAATCAGTTTTATTTTATGCCCCCCCCCCCCCCCCCCCCCCAACAATCACTCAGACCTTTCTTAATTTGGCCTTCCCTTTTCAAATTCCCCTTAGGGTTTCCATGTCTGTAACTTATCACTGTTGAGTGTCCTTTTTCCCTCCTTATTGAGCATAGAGCTACCACTGAACCTGGACCCTCCTTACTAGAAGCCTGCGCCAGTCTTCTTGTGTTCTTGCAGCTATGGTTTCTTTAGCAATGTATTTTACATGATGAGGTTGCCAGCCCCCATGTAGACATGCCTGAGGGAGCAGTAGCCATATTCCTTTTTTTTCTCTCTCAGAGGACCCACACCCGCAACTAAATGGGGCATGTCTGTGACTGCCACACTATATTTATACTCCAGTTTTTTAAAATGTTACCAATCCATTTTCAAAATACAGGTATACCTCGCTTTATTGCGCTTTTTTTCATCAAATTATTCATATTTATTTATTAGAGCGTGCCTTCTTCTTCCGATAGATTTTGGCTCTCCACCAGCAAAAAGATTACGAATCACCGAAGGCTCAGATGATGATTAGCATTTTTTGTGGCAATAAAGTATTTTTAATTTTACAGTATGTTGTTTTTTTTTAGACCTAGCGCTATTGCGCACTTCTTAATAAACAAAGTGTAAACATGATTTTAGGCTTTTAAATGCACTGGGAGGCCAAAAATATTGGTGTGACCTGCTTTATTGCGATATTTGCTTTATTGCGGTGGTCTGGAACTGAACCCGCAGTATCTCCGAGGTATACCTGTATGTCCTTAATTGCAATTCAGTATCATCATGACCTTTCACCTGACGAAGGAGCATAGGCCTTCAACAAACTTATACCAAGTCTTCCTGTCCCGTGCCGTCAGCTCAAAGTCTTCCCATGTATTCTGCATCCCCTTCATGTCTATCTCCAGCTCTCTTCTCCATAATCACCATGAGCTAACGCTCAGTGATGTAGGATCAATCTCTTCTCCATAATCACCATGAGCTAACGCTCAGTGCTGTAGGATCAATCTCTTCTCCATAATCACCTTGAGCTAACGCTCAGTGATGTAGGATCAATCTCTTCTCCATAATCACCATGAGCTAACGCTCAGTGATGTAGGATCAATCTCTTCTCCATGTGCTCCTTAATCTCCCTCTACCCTTCTTACCCTAGGGATTTCAGAACAAGGACTGACTGGTAATGCTATTCAACAGATCTCCTCAATGTATGTCCTATCTAGGCGCAATTCAATTGGTTACTATTTATTTTCCACTGATGTCTCCATTTCTGATATTGTGCTGACTTTAGATAGAATGAATTATTCTTTGTCAATCTTTACAGTCGTCTGCAGCTTTTAGTGTGCTGAATTATTCCTTTTACTTACCTACTTTTTAATTCATTGAGCAGTACTACTTTCACATTTCTGTTCACAAAGGCCAAGTTTGGTGTAACATATTTTTACTTCCATCAAACATTTGTAAGGACCATGAATGCTTCTCTGACAACTTTCCCTCTTCCTCTGATTCTTTTAATTCTTCTTGTTGTTTTAAGAGAGCTGCTGATCTTCTTCCTCTTTCACAGCCAATGCCAAGAAGAAGAATCCGTGGCATTATCTTGATTATGGATAGAGGCATTTCCTGTGGTTCTTCTACCATTCTGAAAACTTGTTGAGTCGGAGTCATGATAAGCTCAGGTTTTTATCCTGGCCTAGCAAGTATACTACTGGACAAAAGTTAAGAGCCACCATTCAGTTTAGACAAGGTTTATATAATTGATTGGCAAACTTTAAAGACAAGTGAAAATGTCATTAAAACTGAGCTCAGAGAAATGTGTATACATTTCTGTGTGCACTAGGTTAATTTTTTTTAAATGTAAAAAAACTGGGTCACTTTAACCCGCACGTCAAAATTGCCATCTCGTGGTTTTTGCAACACGCCCCACTAGTTCAAAAGGTGAAAAAGTGAGTTGAATTGGAATGTACGTGGAAAATGATCATCGGTAAAGAGTGTTCACCATTGGTATGCAATAAATCAGTATAAGTGGTCGAAATGATCACTGCATTAGCCATGCCACCAAGGAGAAGTCTCAGCACTGTAGACCGTGGTCGAGCCATGGCATGGATTCAGGATGGTCAATCTGTTCGTCATGTTGCAAGATGTTTAGCAGTGTCCCACTCTACCATTCAGAGACTTCTTGAGAGATTTCAAGCTACCGGACATTTGGAAAATCGACCCTGCTCACGAAGAATTATATAAACCTTGTCTAAACTGAATGGCGGCCCTTAACTTTTATCCAGTAGTATATTTCCTGTTTGCTCCTTGTGGAGCATGGAGCCAGCACTATGGCTGGCCCCCTTGCAGGAAGCTTGCATCATAGTCCCCTTGCTCTTGTAGTGGTCATTTTGTTAGCACTTTGTTTTACATGATGAGGTTGCCAGCCTCATGTACAAGCTCGAATTAGCTGCTTCTTACAGCATGCCTGAGGAAACAGTAGTCCTATTCTTTTATTAACTCCTCAGAGACCCCTGGGAACTACATGAGGCATATAACACAATTCAAGTGTTTCTTGAGAAACATTTTTGTGCTTAGTTAGCAAAGTACAGTATTAAAAATACACTGTGTGTGTTTGATTTCAAGCAAGTACTGCTGGAATACAAAGAAACATATCTTGTTTTAATTTTAGAAAAATTTAGCACTTATTTAGTACTGTATAGCGAACATTTTGTGATGAGACTGCTCGAATTATGAAAGTCACATGAAAATTAATTGTGACTGGTTACTTCAGTTACAAGACTTTTTTTTTCTTTTAGCAGTACACATAGTAAAAAGGCCCAATATCTCAGGTACAGTTTTACATGATATTTTGTTTAATTAGGGCTGTTGAGATTGTCGCTCTTTTGCAGCCAATGCAAAAGTTGATTTTCATGGCGTTGTCTACAGGGTAGATCTAGGGTTTTCACTGTGGGATCCTCATGAATGCAGTTGGCCAGGTAAATGCCAGAGTTGCGTATGAGTATCAAGTGATTGCCCCAAACTTAGTGTGCAATGCAGGGTTTTGAAACCAAACTTAGTATACAATGCTGGGTTTTCAACATATGTTGCACCATGGTGGGAATTGTGGTCTACATGAGATATGAAAGTGATTTATAATTCATACTACAAATATTGCATTTTTTCATGCTTTGACAATTTTAAGCCAAAACTCTCCCTTGTATCATTCATAAAGAAGGCAGTGTTTGTCAAATTATTTAGATTCATATACAGAGCTTCACAAATACAATCCCTGTGAAGTACACTCACACACAAAAATGACAGGGGCATATAGTAGTTTTATTTACAACTATATTATTGAAGAGAGTGAAACTCTGTGTTTTTGGTGTGCAAAAACAATGTTTACAGGAATAAAATAAAGAAATTTTTTAATGAGCCAATACTGCTTTTATTGTTCGTTATTTTAAATTATTAAATTCTATAAATTATGTGGGTCTACAAAAATATGTCATTAATATGTGTATTCATTCATTCATTACCCTTTATGAATGGAAAACATCCACAGAAGTCAGGTACCCATTTACAGCTGGGTAGACTGAAGTGTGACAATACCATGAATCGAACCGGCACCTCAGCCATGAGATACCAGCGCTCTAACCGCTCTGTCAATCGGACATGGAGGCATTTGTTAAACGAACATGACAATTTGTGAAATGTGCTGCCTGAGGCATAAACCAACACTACTAGATGAGGTAAAGGTAGTCCCGTCGCAGATACTGACATAGGGAAGTGAAGTGTTAGAGACTTCACTATACTAGGTCCAGCATCGAGATGTGGAGTGACCAGTTCTCTTCTTCACGCCTTTTTCTTCCCTAACTCAAGAGCAAAGTCAGGTACCCATTTACAGCTGACTAGATGAGACCAATTTCAAATAACAACAGCAACAATAGTTGGGATTTTCATCTTGTTTGGATTATACACAGCCATAACAATTTAAATGGTCTAAATATTCTTCCGTCTTTTCTATGCTCCTCATGGAGCATGGGCCCATCAACATATAGGAAGCCGGTCCCAAAGCACTCATGTGCTCTTGTAGTGCCAGTTTCTGTAGCAATTTGTTTTACATGTGGTTGCCAGCCTCACACACAACCTCATCTTAGCTGCCTCTTATTGCATACCTGATGAGAGCAGTGGGCCACTTCTTTCTTTGTCTCATTAAGTGAAGCCCCCCAGATACGAACGAACGAACGAACTTTATTTTCAAAGGGTTGAGAATTGGGCACGCAGGCCCGTCTGACGTTCTGCCCTTCCTTTCTCTCATCTTTTATACAGATACCACAGAGGGTGGGTTGAATATTAATCAGTATTAATAGCTGACAAACGTGCACCTTACATGCTAGACAAGCGTAAAGTAGGTAACAACAACAAAAAGTTGTTTCGTAACAGATACTGCCATGGGGGAGTGAAGTGTTATCTGAGGAAGGTGGTTGAAGTACCAAGAAGAGACATGGTCCGCAACCAGACGATACGTCAAGGCCTAAAATCCCACCTCCTGCAGACCCAAGTAGAACAGTCCCAACTAAGATGGTCTGGCCATGTCTGCAGAATGGGAGAAGATCGGCTACCACAACAAGCATGGGAAACAAAGAGCTAGGGATCCAGAGTCCGCTGAGAGGACAACATTAGACAATCTTTGAAGGACCGAGGACTAGAATGGAACCAGGCCAGGAGGAAGACAGCCGATAGGATAGTCTGGCGCTCTCTCTTCCAAATCTCTACACCTCACGGTAGAAGGGGAACGACTAAGTAAGTAAGTAAGAATGTAGCTTTGGCCATTGCTATTCTCTTCTTGATTTCTGTTTCACATCTGCCATCTTCTGTTATTATATGACCAAGATATGAGAAACTCTTGACTTGTTCCAGGATTTTACTTTACTTACTTATTTTTAACTTTGGCTTTTCATCTGTTTTGCTAACTATCATAGTTTTCATTTTCTCAATGTTAATATCCAAACTATACTGTTCAAAAAAAGAAACGCATAGCTATCCGAGGGCGCGTTTTTATGAGTTTGTAGTAAAATTTGGTGCTAGGGTATATAAAAACCAGCCTCAAATGTTCTTTACAGACAATAGTGTTTATGACGCAATTTTTTACCACAGCTCATGTTGCGCGCACGTGAAAGCAACAAAATTTGGGGTGAACACTATTGGACGTCATGTGTCTGATCAAACTGTCCGGAATAGACTGCATGACGCTGGACTTTGGGCACAACGACCTCACCGAGGATCTGTCCTTACGCGCCACCATCGCCAAAATCGACTTCTTTGGGCCAACCAGCATTGTCCCTGGGCAGCTGACAATCAATGGAGACGTGTCTGGTTTAGTGACGAATCTTTCTTTTTGTTGCAGCGTCATGATAGACGGCATAGGGTCTACCGTAAGCGAAATGAACGTTTTGCCCAAAATTGCGTTGATGAAGCTCTGCCGCACGATGGTGGAGGTGCAATGGTGTGGGGAATGATCAGTTACAACGGAAGGAGTCAATTGGTGCACATTGAAGGAGGCTTGAATGCGCAACGATACGTCAATGAAATTCTTCGACCCCATGTCCTTCCACTTTTGGCTGCCCAAAGGTCTGTGTTTCAACAGGACAACGCCAGACCCCATTGTGCACGGTTGACACGCAGTTCCTGACTGCCAACAACATTTCAAGAAGCAAGCACTCTTAGCCACATTGTGACTTGAAGATGCTCATTAGCAATTCTTCAGCTGTAAATTTCTTTAGGCTTTTCTCTATTCTGATGCATGGTTAGCATCTTCCTAGTGAAGGGAGCCTCGTGATTCTTTAGGATATGCCCTACAAGCACTATTATCTTTTTTCAACCTCTGAAGTTGATAGCTCCCTTTCTGTTTCTTTCAACATAATGTCAATTTCAGAAGCATTTGACCAAAATGAGAAGGAAAGGAATATTTCTGCAGCAATGTTTTTGTGATTACATTAGCCTGAAGTATTTTTTTTTATAACCACTAGCACTGAGTGTCCGATTGGCAGTGTGGTAGCATTTTCAGAACATCACCAGATGTATGGAGATTTTTTAAATTTCATTTAGTATTCTACACTTAGCTTACCAACTAGATTTTTTAAAAGTGACCAAGAAGCATAGCTATTTAAGACAGATATGACTTAACTGCAAAATACGAAAAGGGAGATATCAATCAACTTGTATTCATCTGCAATATAACCTCCACAATAGAAAAATGTTTCTTCTCTGTGATTACAATTAAAATTACAACAACCAATTTTCATATGCAGCTCAGTTACACACATAAAATATCATGACTGTACATTTTCCACATGGTGAACAGCACCCCCGACATCTGGTGAAGTTGTAGTACTTGCTTTCTCTATTAACGATGAACTCTGTGAAATATTTGCACCTTCTGCTGAGCTGAATGTTGAATCAGCCTTCACTACTGAAGAGGCAGTTGAGCTCAAGGTCTCCAACAGCTGAGCAGTCTTTTGTATTTGCTGTTCTTGTGAGGGAGTCAGCTGCTCTGTTTGAGGTGCCTGGGCAGCAGCTGAAGCTTCCTTTTCTGCTGCCTCTATGGCAGCCCTCTCTAGATCCTTCTTCCGTCTCTCCTGATGGTCAACAAAGTTGAACATAAACCTCTGGTTGTACTGGACGTAGTTATCTGTGCAGACATCAACACAAGCTGTCTGTATGAGAAAAGGTATAACATGAAAACCAATTAATATTGCATTAAATATGATCTTCATTCTGAATTAATTTATTTCTCAAAATTTTATTTTTTGAAACACATAATAACAGCGAGTGTCAATGTGCAGAGCGGTAAGAGTGCTTACTTCCTGAGGCGAGGCTACTGGGTTCAAACATGGTAGCATCTCGCTCCAGTCTACAAAGCTGTAAATGGGTATGTGGCTCTGCTCTTAACTTAGAGAAGGCAAAGTCTGTGAAGAAGGGAACCAGTCAACTCACGTCATAAAGCTTAGACCTCGTATAGTGAAGCTTCTGACATTTCACTCCTCTTTGGAAGCATCTGCTATGTAAGGCAGGCGGTCAAGGATCCCGTTACAGCCCATTGAGGCATATTGGGAATATGGTGTTAGGCCAATACATACATGCCACACCTTGGAGATGAAAAACCTGTACAAAAAATCCAAAACCCTGTACAAAGACCCACAAAGACTGAAAAAAAACATATCAAAAGAGTTCATTCGAGTAAAAATATTTTCAATTACAGTGGGCTGGATTATAAATGAGGCACGGGGACTTTGCCTTTTAAAGCAGGTCTTCGCTTATTTTAAAACCCAAACAAATAAATGTCTGAGTTTATTTTACACTGTATAAATAATGTGATGGTGTCATCATTTAGTCTATTTCTGTGCTTAATTATCATTAACAGGCTTGGAAATCCTGTGTTCCATAGGACCTTATCAGGAAAGAACAGAGACCGATGATGTCGACCAGAAATTCAACACCATCTCAACAATATACAAAGAAAGCAGCAAGTCATGCTTGGGATTCCAGGAAAGAAAGAGCCAAGACTGGATAACACCAGAAACACTAAACACCATAGCGAAGAGAAAGGAAATGAAAAGAAAGAAAACAGAAGCTAAGTCTCCCAGGTTAAAGGCAATATATAGTGAACAGTACAGTCAGCTGGACAAGGAAGTAAAACGTCAAACCCGTGCCAACAAAAGGACATTTCTGGATGACCTTGCAAGACAGGCAGAAGAGGCAGCACTGAGAAATGAACAAAGCACAGTTTATAAAATAACTAAAGCTATCAGTGGAAAACGAGGTGCAAACAACATAACGTTAGTAAGAGACAAGCAAGGAAATCTCATCACCACAGAACAGGGGCAGGAAACAAGATGGGCAGAGCACTTCAGAGAAACACTGAATAAGGAACCACCAGAGACTCAGCTGAATGTTCCTGAGGCTGAAAGCGACTTAGACGTAAATACAGACATTCCACGAAAAGAAGAAATTATCACAGCTATCAAAGGGCTAAAAAATGGAAAAGCGCCTGGTCACGACAATCTAAATGCTGAGCTATTCAAGACAGACCCTGAACTAGTAGCAGAACTATTAGAACCACTATTTGCACAAGTCTGGGAAACTGAGACAACACCAACAGAGTGGAGTAAAGGAATAATTGTCAAATTGCCCAAGAAGGGCGACCTTGCAGACTGCAACAACTGGAGAGGAATTACCCTCCTCTCAGTTCCCAGCAAAATACTAGGCAGGATAATCATCCAGAGAATTTCAAAAGCAGTTGACCATAAACTGAGGAAAGAACAAGCGGGCTTCAGAAAGAACAGAAGATGTGCAGATCATATATCTGCCCTCAGGAACATTATAGAGCAGTGCTCAGAATGGCAGAGACAGCTGTACATTAACTTTGTTGATTTTGAAAAGGCTTTCGACAGCATACACAGGGACAGCCTATGGAAAATTCTGAGGGCTTATGGAATTCCCAGCCGCATTGTTTCCATTATAAAAAGCCTCTATTCTAACTTTACGTGCAGTGTTGGATCGAGTAATGTAACTTTCAAAGTGAAAACAGGAGTACGACAGGGATGCCCCTTATCAACATTATTTTTGACAGTCATAGATTGGGTGATGCGCCAGACAACAGAGGGCAGTCCAAGAGGAATTAGATGGACAACGTTTTCTACGCTGGAAGATTTGGAATATGCAGATGACATTGCACTACTCGCGCATTCACATCAACACATTCAAGACAAAACCGATAGACTGAATAAGTACGGCCAGCAGGTTGGCCTGAACATCAATTTGAAGAAGACAGAGGTCATGACACTAAATGTGGGCAATCCTGAGCCAATAACAGTAAGGAACCAGAAGTTAGAACAGACAGACACATTTACTTACCTAGGAAGCATAGTAACACCTGACGGCGGAACAAGCAAGGACATTAACAACAGAATGAATAAAGTGAGCACAGCCTTTGCTGTTCTCAACAACATTTGGAAGTCTTCCCAGTACAGCACAAACACCAAATTAAGACTGTATGAGAGCTGTGTACTTTCTGTGCTTCTCTATGGTGCGGAATGTTGGAGAGTAACAGAGAAGGAAATGTCGAAACTGTCCTCCTTCCACACAATCTGCCTAAGGAAAATTCTCAGAATCTTTTGGCCAAACACCATCAGCAACCAAGAACTACTTATTCGGAATAACCAGGAGGACATGCACACCATCATAGCTGGCAGATGCTGGAGTTGGGTTGGCCACGTCCTCAGAAGGGACCCTGATACCATCACAAGAACAGCTATGCTATGGACCCCCGAGGGAAAGCGAAAGAGAGGCCGACCAAAAACAACTTGGCGGAGAACTGTGGAAGCTGAGATGCAAAGAATGAACCACAGTTGGGGCACTGTACGAAGGATGGCCGCCGACCGAGCAAAGTGGAATCAATTTGTTGCTGCCCTACAAGAAGCCACCAGGTGTGATGGCCGCTGACTGCTTTGACGGTTGGTGGTTATGGATCGAAGAAGAAGAGAAGAATAGGACCTTATAAAAGAACTCTGAGACAAAGTAATAAGGGGAATGGGTTAGAAAACCTGTACAGAAATTATGTACAGGGTGTACACATCTGAAAACGCAAACAAATTGTACAGATTATGGGTAAACCATAGCATGTGTGCCCATATATATATATATATATTTTTTTAAATATATCTGCTATGTGTTATGGTATATACGAGAGAGCTTCAAATGAAAACCTTAAATATTTTTTTTTTTAGATTTATTAAGAAAAAGTGACACACAACTGTATCATTTTTCAACGTAGTCACCATTGCATTCTACACAAGTCCCCCAGCGCCTACAAAGTGCATGGATTCCTCTTGAAAAGAATTCTTTTGGTCGCGTGTGTAGCCACTCATGCACCACCTGCTGCACCTCTTTATCGGACCTGAAAGTCTTTCCTCCCATCGTCTCTTTGAGTGGTCCAAAGACGTGGTAATCACTTGGGGCTAGGTCTGGCGAGTACGGCGGATGTGGAAGACACTCAAAGTGTAGGTCCTCGATGGTTGCAACCGTTGCACGGGCAGTATGGGGCAGAGCATTGTCATGTTGCAACAAGACACCTGTACTCAGAAGTCCACGTCGTTTGGATTTGATTGCGGGTCGAAGATGATTCCTGAGAAGATCTGTATATGTGGCATGGGTGACAGTGTTCCCCTGGGCATGTAGTGCTCTAAAATAACGCCTCGTTCATCCCAAAAGAGAGTCAGCATAACCTTCCCTGCAGATGGCTGCGTGCGGAACAGGCATTAACACGTCGTTTCAATTCTGGAGTAAGCTGCCGTGGCACCCACCTTGCAGAGACTTTGTGGAACTGGAGCACATCATGGATGATGTGGTGTGCTGAACCTTGACTGATGTCCAGAAGTGCGGCTATTTCATTCACAGGCACTCCGCGATTTTCTATCACGGTGTGTTCAACTGCTGCAATTGACTCTGGGGTCACTACTTGGTGTGCCTGACCTGGTCGAGAACAGTCTGTCACAGAACTCACACCGTTTCGGAATTTCCTACTCCACTCGTACACTTGCTGGAGTGACAGGCATGCATCACTGTACTGGACCTTCCTTCGGCGATGAATTTCTATAGGTTTCACCCCTTCGCTGCTCAAAAGACAGATAACAGAACGCTGCTCCTCTTTGGTGCATGTCACTAGTGGGGCAGCCATCTTTAAATTCCTACTGTGTCGTCATGTGGTTCGTCTGCACCGTGATGCCACCTGCAGGACAATCTTGACATCCTTAGCAACAATACTGCCAACTTACATGACAATGGCATGGTGTTTCGAATTTATATCGCTAATTTAAGGTTTTCATTTGAAGCCCCTCGTATTTCACTGCGCAAACGAGACACTGTTCATTATTAGTGGTTTGCGCACTAAAATGTACCAGCAATGAAAGAGACACATGATTGTGGTTAGATGATGGGTGTTCGTTAGAGGCAGTTCCAGCCATGTTGGCATGAGGGCCGGCCGTGTGTTTGGAAAGTGTGGCTAACTGGAGCCACTGTTAAAATGGGTGTTCCCGTGTGTGTCCAAAAAAAGGCTCATAACACTATGAAACAACCTTTATTTTGATGTTAACTGCGAACAAAATATAGTGAAATACAGAAATTTTCAGCCAAGAAAGAGGACAATTAACAGAAAACATAGTAAACCACATTCACAAAGCAGCAGACCTAGATTGGTAAAAAAAAAAAAAAAAAAAGCAAGATCATGAAAACAATAATAAGAACATAGCAGACAGAATTCAAGTATCTTGGCAACTATTCCAATAGACTGAAAATAAGAGAGAACTGAGAAATCAGGAAATACAGTTCAGGTCACTGATCTCTCCCTTATCAAATGGTGTTGGCATGAGGGCCGGCCGTGTTGGCATGATGGATGCTCTTGAGGTCAGTCTGTCAGCGCTCACACTTCTGTGTATCCCTGCATGAAGTGCCCTTCCAGTTATGTGTTTATCAGTATAGGTTTCCCGCTGACACTGCCATTAAAGCACATGACCTGCTGTTGGATGTTGTAAACACACACACACACACACACAAAAGTTTGTTTCAAATAAATTAAAGACCAACTGTGATTATACATTTTTAAGATATTAGTGCGTGTTATTTTTCAGTGTTTTTCAATTGAGAACCAGAATGAATTAATTATAACATTTGGTAAGTCAAGTTTTTTCCTACCACCTTCCTTTACATTTCCGCACTAAAAAAAAATTTTTTTTTTAAAGTATTCGTTCTTTGAGAACCATAATAGTCTACATCTGTACCTTTGTTTTCATGTACGACAACACAAACATTGCTGTTTAGACTCACATAATAAAATGCTTAGCTTTCACAGAACAGAATTAGACACATAGTTGAGCTAAGTCCCAGGAAAGACCAAAAACTGATTGTGCAATAAATTATATCCCAGATTCCTGTCGCTTATTTGCAAGCAACCTCCCCACCACACGCCCCCTTTCCACAAAATGGTGAGAACAAGACATCTGTTCTGAAACCCTTCTCCACAAGGCTGTACATTTTCAAGGCCAATTGTGGAAAGCAGAAAAAGAGGAAACTCTTGCCAAAAATCGGCAGATGTATCAAATGGCCTCACCTACATGGCAAGCAAAACAACCCTAAGATCAGATTGAAGGGAACTCAATGTGGCCCACCTTCGGGGTACCAGATAAATAGCGGAACATCAGTTTGGATCAACAGTATGTTGACATTCTTGGGTCCTAGAACTGTGTCCTGGGAGGCACAAATGTTCACTCTGATTCTGGAATAAGCCAAAGCTAATAATTCCATATATAAGGTCTTAGCAAGCTTAACCTCTAAGCACTATTCACTAGAAGTTATTTTGGGCTTGGGACCCCCATAAACTGCATGTTACCCCTGTGGGTGACAGGGTGAAAAAGAACACACCTTAAATTGCCTAGAAATTACTTGGCACCTTCTACCGGGAGTTTGACACAGTTGCTCCTGCAGACAAAACCCTTCATCATTCACAGACAGACTAAGAGATCATAACCTTCATAAATTTCCTGAATCTATTTCTCTAAGAGGCTACATCTGTACTGCAATCTCCTACAGGATACTCTATTTGCACTTCTTCTTCTTTGGTCCTTTGCCGCTGACTGACAAAGAAATCAGTGGCCATCAAGCCTGGTGGTATCTTGTAGGGGAACAACAAATTGTCTCCACTTTGCCTGGTTGGCAACTATCCGTCATTGTGGTGCACCAGCTCTGGTTCATGCTTTGCATCACTGCCTCCACAGTTCTCCACCAGGTAGCTTTGGGCTGGCCTCGCTTTTGCTTTCCTTCTGGAGTCCATGTCATGGCAGTTCTGATGGTGTCAGGGTCTCTTCTGAGGATGTGGCCAACCAAATTCCAGTGTCTACCCACTGTGATGGTGCGCATGTCTTCTTGGTGGCTCCAAGTTAGCAGTGCATGGTTGGTGATGGTGTTCGGCCAGAAAATTCAAAGAATTTTCCTTAGGTAGGTTGTGTGAAAAGAGGATGGTTTGGACATTCCCTTTTCCGTTACTCTCCAGCATCCTGCGCCATAGAGAAGTAAAGAAATTGCTCAGCTCTTGTACAGTTTTAATTTTGGATGAGCCGATTCTAAGAGCATCTGGAAGAAGTCTGACTCTGCAGCTAAATCTTAATTGTTCATTTTATCATCGAATCTCCTTCTTACTTTCCCACTTATGACATCAGTTTAAAGTCTTCTTGGCAATTAACTATAGCAGTAAACATTAAAAATTATAACACATACTAACCTCATTTTCTCTTGCACCGCGATCATTAAAATTTGAAATACACTTGCTGAAGCAGTACTCCGTGATAGTATTGTAAAGAGTCAGAAAATCCTTCAGCTGAAAGTATAAATTTAAATTTTATAAGTATAAACTTTATTTTGAACAGATAACATAAAAATTGTTATTGTTACAGTTGATCAGAATCAACATCGAAATAGTATGACAATCACAAATGTGGAACTTATGACAAGAACCAGTGGAACAAGAGATAATGACAAGAACCAGTGGAACAAGAGATGAGAAGAAGACGCTGACGATGGATAGGACACAAATTGAGGAAACCTGTTGATAGTATTACAAGGCAGCCCTATGTTCTGGAATCCCAAGGGAAAGAGAGGCAGAGGTGGACCAAAAAACACATGTAGAAGAGAACTGGATACAGAAGTGAAAATGATGAGGAGAACATGGAAATAACTTGAGATGATGGCACGTGCCAGGAGGACTTGGCATGTGTTTGTTGAAGGCCTATGCTCCTTGGCACCCGTGTGTTACCGGGGCCCGAAAGGGGAGCAAATAATAGTAACACTGTTCCCTGCCAAGCATGTCGTAGAAAGCGACTAAGGAGGGTTGGGCATGGGGGCCAGTTACCCCATCCTGTAAAAAAATTTAAACCACAAAAAACTTCAACAAATATGGACAAGTCAATTAAGGAAAATAAAACACAGCCATCCAAAACAGGGGAAGGTCCTCTTGCAGGGAGGCGTATGATGCAACACAGAGAAAGCCGAAAGGAGTCTGTGTTACTGACTGACCTTCTTTCTTCTAGGAGAACTTCCAGATTTGGCACCTGGAATGTTCGGACATTAAACGAACAAGGGAAAGTGGCACAAGTAGCAGCAGAGATGAGGGAATATAAAATCGAGGTTCTGGGACTGTGTGAAACAAAGTGGAAGGGGTTAGACAGGAAGAAACTCATCACAGGTGAATTGGTGCTGTCCTCAGGGCATGAAGACGAAAGTTCACACCACAGTGAAGGGGTAGCTCTTATGTTATCTAAAGAAGCACAGAAAGCACTCATTGAATGGGAAGCCGTTGGATCCCGAATAATAACAGCTACTTTTAAAACAGCTAAAAAGAAAATAAATGTAAATGTCATCCAATGTTATGCACCAACTAATGACAAAGAAGAGTCTGTGAATGAAACATTTTATACTAGACTACAGGAAATTATGGAAAAAGTAAAAAGTAAAAAGAAGAGACATCACAATTTTGATGGGTGACATGAATGCAAAGATAGGTACAGTCAACACCAGATTTGAAGAAGTCATGGGAAAACATGGGCTAGGAGTAATGAATGAAAATGGGGAACCATTCTCAAACTTCTGTGCTTCAAATCAACTGGCTATAGGAGGAAGCATGTTTCCACATAAGAGAAAACACAAGGCAACATGGATATCACCAGACCACAGAACAGAAAATCAGATTGATCATATATGCATAAACAAGACGTTTAGATCATCATTGCAGGATGTAAAGGTATATAGAGGAGCAGATGTGGCATCAGATCACCACCTTCTGATAGCCAAAGTGAAAATGAAACTCAAGAGATATGCAACAATGCAAAATTATAGACAACAATTTAATGTAGGACATCTAAAAAATCAAGAAACAAGAGACAAATTTGCGGTCACAATATCCAACAAATTCCAAGTGCTCCAACAGCTGGAAGATGTAGAGAATACAGAAGACTATTGGCAGCAAATCAAAACGGTATGGAATGAGACATGTGAAGAAATACTGTGGAAAAGGGAACGACAACAAAAAGCATGGATAACAACAGAAACCATCAATAAGATAAAAGACAGAAAAAACAAGAAAGCAGATTTAAACACAAGCAAAACCAGAAGTTCCAAAGCCAAGGCTCAAGAAGTGTACACAGAAGCAAACAAAGAAGTTAAAAGAAGTATCAAAAGAGACAAGAGGAAGTATATTGAGGAGTTGGCAAGAGAGGCAGAAGATGCTGCAGCCAAAGGAAATATGAGAGAACTGTATAAGAGCACAAAGAAGCTGACAGGGAAATACAAGCAAACAAGTTGTTTCATAAAAGACAAGAATGGAAAACTGCTCAGCAATATACAAGAGCAAATGAAGAGGTGGACAGAATATTTTGAGGACCCTTTCAAAAGACCAGCTCCACAAAACCCCCCGGACATCCAGCCAGCAGAAGAAGAGCTACAAATTACCGGTGAAAGACCAACGAAGGAAGAAATAAAGAAAGCCATAAAGCTTCTAAGAGATGGAAAAGCGTCTGGACCTGATGGCATTCCAGCAGAGGCCATCAAAGCAGATATCGACACAGCTACAGAGATGTTATATAAATTTCTTGGTAAAGTCTGGGAAAAGGAAGAGATACCAGCAGAATGGAAGGAAGGATATCTGGTTAAGTTGCCTAAGAAAGGAAATTTACAAGAGTGCACAAATTATAGAGGAATAATGTTACTATCAGTGCCAGGAAAAGTATTAAATAGGATTATCCTTGAGAGATTAAAAGAGTCCATAGACAAGAAACTGAGAGATGAACAAGCAGGTTTTCGACAAAACAGATCCTGTAAAGACCAGATAGCCACTTTGAGAATAATAGTTGAACAAAGTCTGGAATGGAATTCACCATTATACATCGGATTTGTGGACTACGAAAAGGCATTTGACAGTGTAGACAGAGAATCACTTTGGAAATTGATGAGGCATTATGGAGTTCCCCTGAAGATCCTTAATTTAATAAAGAAAACATATGAAGACATGACATGCAGAGTTCTTCATGAAGGACAGCTTACAGAACCATTTAGGTTAAGAACAGGAGTGCGACAGGGATGCCTCTTGTCTCCATTTCTTTTCCTACTAGCAATAGACTGGGTTACGAGATCATCGACTACACACAACAGAAATGGAATCCAGTGGACTCTGACTAAGCAGTTGGGTGATCTGGATTTTGCTGATGACTTGGCTCTTCTGTTCCATAACCGTAATCAGATGCAGGACAAATTGAAAACACTCGATGAGAGGTCACAGCAATTGGGTCTGAAAGTACACAGGGAAAAGACAAAGATAATGAGAATAAATGCAGGTAATGAAAACAGGGTTGAACTTGAAGAAGCACCAATACAAGATGTAGAATCGTACACATATCTTGGCAGCAATATAGACAAAGTTGGAGGGACAGACAGTGATATCAAAATAAGAATACAAAAAGCAAGAGGAGCTTTCATTGCATTGGGAAATATATGGAGATCAAGAGAAATCGGATCCAACACGAAAATAAGAATCTTCAACTCAAATGTGAAGTCAGTCCTATTGTATGGCTCTGAGACATGGAGAACAACAAAGACAAAAACCAAAAAGCTACAGACTTTCATAAATGGGTGCTTGCGTAGAATAGAGGGATTAAAATGGTACGAAAAGGTTACCAACGTGGAACTGATGACAAGAATTAGACAAGTGCCAGTGGAACAAGAGATGAGAAGAAGACGATGGCGATGGATAGGACACACACTGAGGAAACCTGTTGATAGCATTACAAGGCAGTCCTTGTTCTGGAACCCCCAGGGCAAGAGAGGCAGAGGTAGACCAAGAAGCACATGGAGAAGAGAGCTGGAAATGGAGATGAAAATGATAAGGAAAACGTGGAAGGAACTTGAGATGATGGCACGTGACAGGAGGACTTGGCATGTGTTTGTTGAAGGCCGATGCTCCTTTGGGAGTGGAGGATTATGATGATGGATGCTCCTTGGGGAGCTAAAGGGTATTGATTGATTGAGAATCAACGTCACTGCACTCTGGGCAAACCCATAGGTGTCAGCCTCCCTCAACAAATGTAGAAGGGTAAGAATAGAACGCTAATTGTTCCTGCCCCCTGTGCTGGTTGCATACATGCTGGGATGCATTCTCTCATATGTCCATTCCTGCTAGTCTTATGTTTGATGCCAAATTCATGCAATATAAGCATTGTTGATTCATCAGTTGCAGTGTCATTCTCTAACAGATGATCATTAATCATTCTTAGTATCTCTCCCTTATCCATACCTAATGTTCCTCCCTTATCCATACCTAATGTTCCTCCCTTATCCATACCTAATGTTCCTCCCTTATTCATACCTAATGTTCCCCCTTATCCATACCTAATGTTCCCCTTATCCATACCTAATGTTCCTCCCTTATCCATACCTAATGTTCCCCCCTTATCCATACCTAATGTTCCCACAACTAACATAAAAATGTACCCAGTGTAGTTCCTAGGGGTCTCTGAGGAGACCACATATAAAACTGGACTATTTCTCCCCAGGCATGTCACAAGAGGGGAGACGCGGTAGCGCAGTGGTTAGTGCACTGGCTTTCTAGCTCGGTGGTCCATGGTTCAATCCCCAGTTGAAGTGGGATTTTTTTTAGACCGCAAACGGCTCCGGTGTCAACCCAGCCTCATGAATTGGGTACCAGAGCAACTTCTGGGAAGGTTAAGGCGGCCGGCGTGATGCTGACCACATCACCCCTAGTGTGCCGATGGTCAAGAAAATATGGGCCTAACACCACATTCCCAATATGCCTCAATGGGCGTGTAACGGCATCCTTTACCTTGACCTTATGTCACAAGAGATAACAAATGTCAGGTTATGTTTTGGGCTGGCAACTTCATTGTGTAAAAATAATTGCCATAAAAACCACCCCTGACTTTAAAAAGATAGTTTAAATAATAATTTAACATGTTCAAATCCCTGTCACTGCAGGAAGAGTGATTTCAAGGGTTGTAGAATCTGGTCTCTACTCTTTAGTAAACGATCATAATTACCCCAGTTTTCTACCTCTGGAGCATGGAGTCACCCTGCAGCTTGCTCCCTAGTTAGCCTGCATCAAATAATTCATGTGCAACTGCAGCAATTGTTTCTGTAGTAATTTTGTATTACATGGTGAGGTTGCCAGCCACATACACAACCTCAAATTAGTTGCCTCAATCAACAAGCCTAAAGCAGCAGTAGCCCTAATCTTAATATATAATGCCAGATATATTCTAGGACTATATATTCTTATAACTAATTCTCCAGACCTAAAGGTTTTTTATATTCGGACATGCGCCCTAATATAACCAGCTAGGATGAACGGGACGCACCTCGCCAAAATTTTATTTAAAAAAAAAAAAAAAAGAAACAGGGGTTCATAAACTTTCTTGTGCCATGAACCACTTTGATTGTCCAGTAAAGGGGACCCCCTCTTAGAAAAAATGTACAAGTTTCTGCATACAAATAATACATTTTATTATAAAGAAAAATTGTTAAGCTTACACACAGTCATAATGAAATACTAAAAACAATACGTACAAAGAAGATATATTTCTTTAAACGCAAAAATATATTATAATTTTCCGAGTAACACATTTACAAAAAAATAAAATTCAAATTTTTAAGTTATGTATACAGACCCCTAGAATCCATTCATAGATACCTCTCCTGCACCTCCGCTCCCCCCGCCCCCCCCCCCCCCCCAAAAAAAAAAAAGAGTTGTTTGAACCACAGATTAAGAAACCCTGTTCTAGGAGATAAGTTGTAAAAGATCCATAGAATAAAATTCACAGCCAATGCCTTGAATAAGAAAATTGAGTAGAAAATCGTTCTCAAAAGGCCCTAATATAATCAAGTATCAATGCAACTTACACTTCTCTGATGTGCTTCATTTGCTAATGTATTTGACATTGTTACCGACGCACTGTTCACTGCCAACACATCAAATGCTCTTAGTTTTTAACAGAAATACTCTGTCAACTGCAAAAATAAGATAAAATACAATGTAATTTTGAACCATTACCACATTATAAATCAATACATCTGAGTTTTAGTTTGAGCTGAAACTAATATTACACAGCTGCTTTTAAAAGAAAATAGTAATAACAAGACGTAAAAATGGGGTTTATATTTTGCACATTATCAACTGGTACAGGACCTACAAATCTGAGTTCTTCCAGGCACCAGAACATATACATTGTTTCCTTTCTGATGTATGCTTGTCAGTCGTTGTAAGCAGTGAATTAAACACAAGCAATTACAACTTTTGTCCCGTGCAGTTCCCAGGGAAGGGGGGTCTTATGGAATAAAGAAAGAACATGACTACTGCTCCCTCAGGCATGTCATACAAGGTGACTAATATGAGGTTGTGCAAGGGGCTGGAAACCTAATAGATTGTTGTTGCGCCTCAATGTGTTCATGCTCAACTAGAACGTCGCTAGATTAAAATGACATGAAATAAAATAATTACGTATACGCTCGTGCAGAGTAACGACAGTGATCTTTTGGTAGTGTCTTCAGCCGGAATGGCTGTGTTTGTGTGAGCTATGGTTGATGTATTTCATGTCCGCTGATATGCCTACAGATATGGATAATGTTCGATTATATGCATGCCAGAGATGTATATGTGACTACAGGAAAGTATCCTAGTGTTTGTAGAATGATGACTGACAATTGTATACTCCAGAATTAATTCGCGGACGTGGACTATACAGACGGCACGATATTACTGCTTGAACTTTGATGGCCCATTGTAGTTGGCCTGTTTGCAAATGATAATCATGAATCATTATACCCATGTGGAGCTGCGTGTTGTGGAAAATTTGAATAAATTATAAAGAATCGTCAGCAAGAGTGAGCTACAGTTATTTGACAATTTACTGTTGTCATTTCCATTGGACACTTGAATCGTTGTTACCCTAGATGTTACTTGACCAATATCGTCATCACTTTCAAACACCAATATAAAGAAAGGAACGCAACAAATGCTTTGAGTACTAAAGCTACAAGAGCTGTGAATGCTCTGTGTAGGCTTCCTGCAAGAGGCCTGCTGCAGTAGTGGTTCCAGACTCCATAGGGAATGAAAAGGAAAATTATTATTTTGAATTACAGCTTCAAGTGAGTGAGTTTTCAGCTACTTCAACATTTTAGTTGTTCTGTGTTTGTTTAGGCAATCTCATTAGCCAGTAAATATGTATTTTGTTAGCTTTTAATAAGTTAGAAATCTCCATTCCAGGAATATCAGTAGGTGGACATAACATTAACAACTTGCATATGTTAATGATGAAATTCTGTTGACAAACATTATTAAAAGATACATGAAATTAGAGATACGATTGTGACAAAAAGAGAAATAAAATAAACCCTTAGCCTAAATATCACAAAGCGTAAATAATAGCCATCTGGAATAAACAATTCTCTAGAATGCACCATCAAAGTAAATAGGACAATATGGGAACATGTTCACAGATTCAAATACATCAGCACATAAATTAATAACATAAGACAAGCATGCGATTCCCTCTGTAGATTTTGAGAACAGAGACTTCTTAAAGAACTACATAATATAGGAAGACAATATATAACAAGAACATAAAATAATATGTAAGGATTGGTGAGGCTATGATGAGAAAGTGAGGATCTACTGAGGTTCTCGTAATGCATACTGATGACGACAGATGACAAGTGAATTGGGTGTCATTCCAAACAACCTGGCTTTTCCACCCTTCACCCCCTTATTAACAACATGACAGGAATGACAGACAACAATTTTGAGACCAGGGAAAATGCACACACATCCACACAAACTGACACTTTTAATTTACTCTATTTGCACTAATTGGAAAAACGAAATGACACCATGATCAGGTATCAGCAATAAAAACTATTATCTGGAATGAGCGACAATAAATAAATATAAATATATATATATCCTAATTATAACCCATCAGAGGTTGAACATGATATTTTTTCTACATAAATAAAAAAAATCAGATAATAATCTCAGAAATAAAGAACAGAAAAGCACAAGCATAAACAGCAGTTCATTAATAAAAACGTATTCTATGTAACAAACCGCTGTCAATGGAAGTAAGAGAGAAGGAGACATGGTTCTTCATTGTAACATACAGCCAATCCTGCCATATGGAAGAGAATCACTGACTTTCAGTAAATAAGCAACAAGCTCCCTGTCGGACTGAGAAATGGATTGCAGAAGAATGCCAAAAATACCACAGACAGCTAACAAGGCTAATGAGGTAGTCATGTAAGAGGCCAATGCACCAAACAAGCCTATTACACATATCAGAAAGAACCAGTCTACGGTTATACGGGTATGTGATAGACGAGGAAAACTGCAATAAACTGTAATACGAAGAAAGTATAATGGATAAAAAGACGGAGGGCGCCAAAGAGAGAAGTCATGTAGGCCTACAGTTTAACATGGCATGGGAAGAAAAAAAAATCAACAAACGGAATTGATAAATAAAAGAGCACTAGGGTCTGGAAGTTGTAGAAAGGCATGACTGTAAAGATAAAGAAGTACTGTGAACTATATTATAACTCACAAGAAGCACACGGCGAAGATAAATTTAGATTCTATATTTGAGCACAAAATATGCTAGACAGAAATCGAAACTACACATCAGGAACAGGCCGAACACATTTGTCAGTAAAGGTCAAGGTAATAAAATGTTGATCTAGATGCGAGTTGGTTGTATTTTTTTTCCTCATTTAAAAAAAACAAAAAAAAAAACAAAGAAACAGATTATACAACCCTCCTCCTTGTCCTTTTTTTTGCATATGTCATACTTAACATTTTTCCCCCTTATTTAGCAGTTGAAAGTATTTATATTTAAGAAATAACTATCTCAGCTTTGCTATTGCCGAAATCAGCAATATTGCGCTATGTCTTAAATACTAAACCCATAACAATGGAAACACCAGGCCTTTCTACCCCTCCCCTTGAATATTATTTTTGTTTGGTGTTTTTGTTTGGTTTTGTTTTATTTTATCTCGTTTTTATTTGTTTGGGTTTTTTTTTTGTTTTACATACAAGCAAAATTGGTAATTTTGATTTGGCATATTTACAATGATTTGACAGATGTGATGCCACTTTCCCATCTCGGCAGTTATTCATCTTATTTGGAATTGAAAACACTATATATCCTAATTATAACCCATCAGAGGTTGAACGGGATATTTTTCATCATTAAAATAAAAAAGTGGAACAAGATGTGAGGAGAAGTCGCTGGCGTTGGAGAGAACACACACTGACAAAACCAGATGATAGCATCACAAGACAGTCCCTGTTCTGGAACTTAAAGTTCAAGAAATAGTGCAGACACACAAAACAACACACTCTTAGGGGTCGTCCACATTTGACGTCACGCAGTAAAGGGGACAAGAAGGGGTTGAAATTTTGTGACGTGAGGGGGGCGGGGGGGTGTTTGAATAAATGTGACGTTTTACATGAAAAATACGTGCGAGTACCGCTCCTGTCATAAATTATGTCGGGACAAAATAGATTTTGTAACTTCCATCCTAATCGTCTACTTTTATCCGAAAAGTTAACAACTCCCTCGTGGACGGCTTATATTAATTAATATTATAATATCAGCTGAAACCAGTGGCGTACTAAGGGGGGTTCGAGGGGGGCAGATCGCCCCAGGTGACAACTAGGAAAGGGGTGCCATATACTTTTAAAATATAATATAATACACAGCCTTTTAATAAACGATGTTGTTATGGAAGCATACGAATTTGTGTTCGCTCAATGGAGGAGCAACTTACTTTGCCGTGGAATAACAATAACGAAGGGAAATAATTCATTGAAAATGACTTCAGTTTTGAAACCCTTGAATTTTGTGGATTTGTTCTTAAGTTTAATACTTGTGACGGTATTGCGTCCCCTGCTCCATAGGGAACCTAGAACTACTTTATGCTTTTAGTTCTCTTTACGAAACTATCAATAAAGCAATCACCAGCCCGTGCAGTGGTGGTTCATGAATCACCATTCTAGATACTGAGGTTACCAGTCTCAAATGACTTGCGCGTCCTGTAGCAATTTTCACACATTAAATTCACATGGTTATATATATATATATATATATATATATATATATATATATATATATATATATATATATATATATATATATATATATATATATATATATATATATATATATATATATATATATATATATATATATATATATATATATATATATATATATATATATATATATATATATTATATATATATACATATATACATACATACATATATATATATATATATATATATATATATATATATATATATATATATATATGTATATATGTATATATGTATGTATATATGTATGTATATATGTATATATATATGTATATATGTATATATGTATGTATGTATATATGTATGTATGTATATATATATATATATATATATATATATATATATATATATATATATATATATATATATATATATATATATATATGTCGTGAAATATTCTAATCCACATATATAAATTATCAGGTAAATATAAAGCCTAATAAATACATATAAAGAAAGGAAGAAGAATGGTAAAGAACAGTGCTGTCACAATGACAGTACTCGAAATCCCCTTTGTTTTATGCTTCGTCTGCAAATTGTAACGTTTCCACGTTAAATATAAGCCACTGCATAAATACAAGCGTTTCCACAACACATTAAAACGGGTATTGCATTTCTAAGAAAAACATTGAGAGGCAGACTGCGTAATGACCTAAATTAATCCTAACATTAATTATATTACGTTACCAAAACGAACGAACAGATGGACTCAAATAGAAAGAGAGAGGGAGGGCTGAAAATCAGGAACGCATGCAACACGCGTCGCGCGATACACAATTACTACTATCACGCGTGTAAGGCCACATGCACTAACTTTTTCGGACGGACAGTGATAAAAACACTAACCTTCCCAGAGTTAGGTTTTTAAATCCTGAAAAACTCTTATTAGAAAGATGACAATAGATGGGTTTACGTTTGAAAACATTACAGTACCCAGACAGCACATCTTCGAAACAGGAGGTCGAAGAAATTGCATATTTTGAACGCAGCCACTTAGCTCTTTTAAATTTGTATATTTGGGTTCCTTAGGGTTTGCTGACAAAGAATATGTACAACGTTATGCAAATAGTCTAGGAATTAACAAGTTATAGCCAAAATAAAATGATGGTGCTGTCAGACAACACCCAAAATCAGAATCGCTCAGTGGTAGATTTTTTTACACCACCATTGTACGGGAAATGGGCCACAAGTTACATTTGAACTGATTGGCTGGAATGATATGTAAGGCTAAACACGATTAGTCGGACTATAAATGCTATCCTTGGTTGTTAGGGGAGACGTAGGAAGTTAAAATTTTTTCAAACACTTGTCGAAACGTGGCTCCATTGGCCAGACTCGCTGATATAATCACTTAGGAGCGTTAGTTCGAGACCACTAGTTCAAATAAGCTTGATAAAGCAACAGTGCGTTGAAGCCAGCTCATATTTTTGCTAAATAAAAGCCTGGAACATAAGCAGATGGGAATTTGTGCCAGAATTCATTGCTAGTCAACGTATCTGTGTTTATTCTATGAATTGTGGGACCGTGGTCTTGATGGTATTGAGCAGCACCTGGTCAGAGCTTTGCTGAATCCAGAGTCGGACAGCATACTCCTTGGTCCCTTTAGCTATCAGTGAGGTGTCTCCAGAGCCCAGGGGAGAAATCGAGCAGAGGAGTCTCTTCCTGCCGCCATCACGCAAGATAAGCTGATGTGGCCAGCTGAGCTCAAAATTATGTACCCCCATCTTAAAATAACATTGTAACATAAACTTAAGAGGGGAAGTAAATTGTTTTAATATCAGGAACTGAGAACATCTCCAATACTAGTTCCAATAAAGACAAACTATTGAAGTCATGATGACAAATACCAACAGAGCTTGAACAAAACAAAACCAGTATTACCTCATATTACTACTACACAACTGACACACATAGGATACTTTTAATAATATATGTCACTACAATATTCATATTGATAAATTCTGTATATATATAACTTGTAAGTAAAATTGATTGTGATTCCTGGTTCCCTTTGTATTTGAATCAGGACACATATTCATTCATAACAGCAATGAATACATATTGTTATTTGAAAAGTTATCAGTGACTCCTTTAAGATATCCTTTAGAGTGTTATATGTATGTGAGTGTCACAGTGTTGTCAAGTGTGGTGGAATAAATTAAATTGTTTATCTGTCTGTTGTTGTTATGACTTACACTTCATCATACACATACCCTAGACATACAACGTAGTCATCACACTATTTCAGAATAATTCTGACTGAGATATATATATATGAGGCAGCAAGTAAGGTTATCTATAATACACTACTCTTATTAGATATAGATACCTTCACAGCTGATCTCAGTCAGTACACTAAGTCCCCTATAAATATTTATAACATCCCACTTCACCACATATATTGGGGTCTCGCTCTTGGGATTTTGAATCTTTCCCTATTAAAAATATTGGGGGTAATTCACTTCAGGGAATATAAGAATTAAAAGGTATCCTTGGGTGGAATTAAATAAGGTTGAGCTCACGGTGCCTGTGTTGTCCATTAGATATATATTTAGAGAGTGAATTGTTGGTTAGACATTGTATAAATTTACCTGATAGACAATGGCGGACCTGGCCAAGTTTCGATCTGCTGCTGTTCAGACTGCAAAAGAGTTAGGATTAGATGGGCAAGTTATGGTTGCCTATGTCACCACGGAATGTGACAAATTTATTGAACGCGAAGAAAGAAGGTTTGAAGCCGAAAGAAAGTTAGAGGCTGAAAGGGAAATTAAGAAGTTACAATTTGAGGCTGAGGCTGAGACTAAGAGGTTGCAGATTGAGGCTGAGGCTAAGAAATTGGAAGCAGAAAGAGAAGACAAAAGATTGGCTGCAGAAAGGGAAGAGAAGAAATTAGCTGCAGAAAGGGAAGAGAAGAAATTAGCTGCAGAAAGGGAAGCAGAAGATAAAAGATTACAAAGGGAACATGAGTTACGACTAAGGGAGTTTGAGTTTCAAGGCAATGCTCCTGAAAATGGTGCCAGTCCCTTTGCCTCTGATGCCACTGCTAGCCAAGGAGCCTCAACCTCAGCTATGAATTTTCATTTAGATCATTTTGTTGAGAAAGACGATGATATAGAGAGCTACCTAAATAGGTATGAACTATTAGCTACCACGTATGGGTTAGAGAGAGAAAGGTGGAGAGTGAAATTATCTCAGGGACTTCGTGGGGCAGCTTATGAAGTTTTTGCAAAAATGAGCAGAGGTGATCAGGAAAATTATGACATGCTAAAGCAGGCTCTTTTGTTAAGATATGAAAAGAATGCAGAATTCTATAGGAAAAAATTTAGGAATGCTAAACTACTGTCAGGTGAAACCTATCACCAGTTCTCTGCACGAATAGAGACATACTTGGAGAAATGGACTTCTCTGGGGAAAACCCAAGATCTTAAGGAAATGGTCCTTATAGAGCAATTAAGAGAGTCCATGGCTCCAGACCTGAGAAAGTTTCTCATGGAACAAGGTGCAGAGAGGCTGGGTGAGTTGCTAAATGTTGCTGAAAGGTATCAAGCAGCTCAAGCAGAGGTAACAGGTAATAAAAAGAAACAAGGGGATAACTTTAGGGCACCACAGAACTTTAATAAATTTGATCCTAAGGATCAAAATAAAGGTAAGCACCAATTTGATAGGCCACGGTATGAAAATAAAAATAAATTCCCACAATTCGATGAAAGGAAATATGATGAAAGAAAATCTTTCAACCAAGGAAAAAGGTGGTGTAAGAATTGTCAGATGGACAATCATGACACTGACCGTTGCAGAAGGAAACCTGTGTATATGGCAACCCTTCAGGTCAGGTCGACCTCACGACAGGAGGAGGATATTATGTTAGATACCACTCCAGAAGAGATGAGGAAGGCACAGGCTGGGGATAAAACACTCAAGCCTTGTTTCAGAAAATTGTCAACTTGTCATACAACTCCAGGCAAGGGAGATTTTTACATGAAAAACAAGTTGATGTATAGGAAGACTGGAACTAGATCCAAAGGTCAAGGACAGCTGGTACTTCCTAAAAGATATAGGGCAGACTTAATAAGGAGCCTACATGTGAAACCAGATGGGGACCATGAGAAAATAGGTACCATCATTCAAAAGGTGGCTCACAATTATTATTGGCCCAAAGCAAGATGGGACATTGAGAATTTTGTAGAAAGGTGTAGCATAGCACATGAGGGAACACCCACAAGTGGGAACATTGATCAGGACCTAGACATGCCACGGGGCAAAATTAGGCCTGACAATAAAAAGAAATATAAATTTGATAAAGTGGACCAAATGGAATGGGAAGCCCCTTTTCACGGACAAGCTTCACTTAACTGTTTTACAATGGCCACTATGCGGAGAGTGCAAAAAGATGTCTTACCCCAGGATAAGCCGAAAATCCCTCAATCGGACTTAGACAAACTGGAGGAAGAGGATGTAGGGAGGAAATCTCTCATAAAGCTTCGAGTGGAAGAGACCATACCGGTGCATGGACAAATAGGTCCACACAATTAAAGGTCCATATGTAGCTTTGTTAAGAACGTGGACTGATGAAAAGGCAGAGGAAAACATTACATCTTCATACCAATATGTGAATGAGCTGACCACTCGTTTAAAAACTGGCTGGAAACTTGCCAATGAAAATTTGAAACAAGCCAGGAAGAAACATGCTGCCTATTATAACAGGAAAGCGAAAGACAGAAATTTGGCTGTGGGAGAGAAAGTACTGCTTCTTTTGCCCGGGAGTCAGAATAAGTTACAAATTGGATGGCAGGGTCCATATACAGTTTTAGAGAAGGTATCTAGAACAAATTATAAGATAGATAAGAAGGGGAAAGAAAAAATCTATCATGTGAATCTCCTGAAGAAATATTTGGAAAGAGAACATCAGGAAGAGACACACTTGTTGACCTTGTCCATCGCCATGGAGATGAAAAAGGAACCACTTTCATCATTTGAATATCCATTACACCCCTGTGAGACAGCAGCACAGGTGAAAATCAGTACACATTTAACGAAAACTCAGAAAGAGAGAGTGCAACAGGTTCTAAATAATCATGCAGAGGTGTTAACAGACCGACCAGGGCATACAAACCTATTGGAATATGATATGAAACTGATAGAACCCACACCTGTCTGTATGAAACCATATTCGATTCCGTTTGCTAAGGAGAAAGCTTTGAAGGAAGAGATAGACTATCTATTGAAGGAGGGAATTATTTCACACAGTGAATCCTCATATAGTTCCGGTGTTGTACTCTTAAGGAAGCCCTCTGGAGAACATAGACTCTGTATAGATTACAGGAGACTGAATGCTATTACAGAAGGACAGGTGGATCCATTGCCGGATACAAATCAGCTGTTTGCCAGACTAAATAAAGCTAAATATTTCTCAAAAGTGGATCTGAGTAAAGGATACTATCAGATTCCAGTAAAGCCTGAGGTTAGACCATACCTAGCTTTTAGTACCTCAGAAGGACACTATGAGTTTAATAGATTGCCATTTGGATTGAAGAATGCGCCTAGTGTCTTCTCTAGAATGATGAGAAAATTGTTGGATGTAAACATTTCGGAGGAACGTAATGAATCCCTGAGTTGCCTCTTTGATTGAGGATATTCCGAATGTTTCATACAGGATAATAAGAAGATTATGGGATCCACTACGAAAACTCTGCTATCACCAGGTATATGTTATCTCCTCATAACGTACATTTTGAGGGAAATATAATGTTCTCTGGACATGTCATTGCGCAGACTCAGAGAAGAGAAATGGTGAATACGGGTTGCGAAGCAGCATTAAGACAAGCACTCACACTTGCGGCTGTTCAGTAACATAACCGAAATATATTATTGGTTGTAGAAGTCTGAGGCAGATTTCATGAGTAGTGCCTACTCTGAATGGACCCAACTACATAAAACCATGATAGCACCACAGCAGAGTAAAGTCAAGATGACTTACATTTATCTATGTGTATATAGAATAAAGGACTAACATATAATGTCTGTTTTAAGAGGGGAGGTGTCGTGAAATATTCTAATCCACATATATAAATTATCAGGTAAATATAAAGCCTAATAAATACATATAAAGAAAGGAAGAAGAATGGTAAAGAACAGTGCTGTCACAATGACAGTACTCGAAATCCCCTTTGTTTTATGCTTCGTCTGCAAATTGTAACGTTTCCACGTTAAATATTGTCGTGGAATATTCTAATCCACATATATAAATTATCTAGTAAATATAAAGCCTAATAAATACATATAATAAATAAAGGAAGAAGAATGGTAAAGAACAGTGCTGTCACAATGACAGTACTCGAAATCCCCTTTGTTTTATGCTTCGTCTGCAAATTGTAACGTTTCCACGTTAAATATAGGCCTTCTGCAACATACACGCGTTTCCCAAACACACAATAAAATGTGCTGCCTTTCTAAGAAAAACCTTGAAATATGCAAGTTGACCTAAATTTTAAATTCCATTCATGTCTTTTTCTACACTGCGTTACCAAAACGAACGAACAGATGGACTAAAGGATAAAGAGAGAAGGGAGGGCTGAAAATCAGGAACGCATGCAACACGCTTCGCGCGATACACAAATGCTGCCATCACGCGTGTAAGACTACATGCACTAATTTTTTTTCAGACGGACAGTGATAAAATACACTACCCTTCCCAGACAGCACATCTTCGAAACAGGAGGTAGAAATTGCATATTTTGAACGCAGCCACGTAGCTCTTTTAAATTGGGATATTTGGGTTCCTTAGGGTTTGCTGACAAAGAATATGTAAAACGTTACGCAAATAGTCTAGGAATTAACAAGTTATAACCAAAATAAAATATTGGGGATGCCTGACAGCATGAAATCATTTCTGCTCATAAATTTTTTTTATAACATGTTTGAAAAAAACCTTGCGTTACAGAAATAGCCTACCATGTAAACTCCAAATTGATTGGAGCGCAACAAATGAAAGACGAACCACGATTGGTCGGACTATAAATACTATCTTGGTTGTTAGGGAGACGTAGAAAGGTAACATTTTTTCAAACACTTGTCGAAACGTGGCCTCATTGGCTAGACTTGCTGATATACTCACTTAGGAGCGTTAGTTCGAGACCACTAGTGCAAATAAGCTTGATAAAGCGACAGTGCGTTGAAGCCAGCTCACATTTTTGCTAAAATAAAAGCCTGGAACATAAGCAGATGGGAATTTGTGCCAGTAAATGTGCCAGAATTCATTGCTAATCAACGTATCTGTGTTTATTTCCATGAAATTGTGGTAAGCTTGAACCATTCAGTATCTTTTAATGAAAATTGAATGTAAATTGTTAATTTATGCCTGTATATATATATGTGTAGTTCAGTGGCAAACAGGAGATAAAGCCAATAATGCTCCAGCCTGAACAGAGGGTGTCGGAGGGAAGTAAAACGGCATGGAATGGCCAAATAGTACACTGACACCTGGATGATTGATTAGACAGAAATAATGCTGGAAGTGCAGAGGCGTGGTAACCATTAAGGAGGTAAATACTGGTATAAAGTATTTCAGATGAAGCTGACAGTTGGCCTAACGCTCTGAACTCAATGTTTGTGTTGTATTGTGTTCAGTGTAGAACTAGAGTATCAATTAGTTATGAAGTAGAAGGTATATCCTTCTTGTTTTCAGGGACCGTGGTCTTGATGGTACTGAGCAGCACCTGGTCAGAGCTTTGCTGAATCCAGAGTCGGACAGCATACTCCTTGGTCTTTTTAGCTATCAGTGAGGTGTCTCCAGAGCCCAGAGGAGAATTCGAGCAGAGGAGTCCTTTCCTGCCGCCATCACTCAAGATAAGCTGTTTGGCCAGCTGAGCTCAACATTATGTCCCCACATCTTGAAATGACTTTGTAAAAAATCACCTTAAGAGGGGAATTTAATTGTCTTAATATCAGGAACTGAGAACATCTCCAATACTAGTCCCTAAAGACAAACTATTGAAGTCAGGATGACAAATACCAACAGAGCTTGAACAAAACAAAACCAGTATTACCTCATTTTACTACTACACAACTGACACACATAGGATATTTTTAAAAATATATGTCACTACAATATTCATATTGATAAATTCTGTACATATACTTGTAATTAAAATTGATTGTGATTCCTGGTTCCTTTGTAATTGAATCAGGACACATATTCATTCATATCAGCAATGAATACATATTGTTATTTGAACAGTTATCAGTGACTCCCTAAGATATCCTTTAGAGTGTTATATGTATGTGAGTGTCCCAGTGTTGTCAAGTATAGTGGAATAAATTAAATTGTTTATCTGTCTGTTGTTGGTTTGACTTACACTTCATCCTACACATACCCTAGACACCTAACGTAGTCATCACACTATTGCAGAATAATTCTGACTGAGATATATAGATATGTGGTAGCAAGTAAGGTTATCTATAATTCATTCATTCATAACCCTCCACTCCCAAAGGAGCATAGGCCTTCAACAAACACATGCCAAGTCCTCCTGTCCCGTGCCATCATCTCAAGTTCTTTCCATGTTCTCCTCATCATTTTCACCTCTGTTTCCAACTCTCTTCTCCATGTACTTCTTGGTCTTCCTCTGCCTCTCTTGCCCTGGGGGAACCACTTCCAACAAGGACTTGCCTTGTAATGCTATCAACAGGTTTTCCTCAGTGTGTGTCTATCCATCGCCATCGTCTTCTTCTCATCTCTTGTTCCACTGGCACTTGTCTAGTTCTTGTCATCAGTTCCACGTTGGTAACCTTGTCATACCATTTTAATCCCTCTGTTCTATGCAAGTTACAAATACCAACACTTATGAAAGTCTGTAGCATTTTTGGTTGTTGGTCTTTGTTGTTCTCCATGTCTCCGAGCCATACAATAGGACTGACTTCACATTTGAGTTGAAGATTCTTATTTTCGTGTTGGATCCGATTTCTCTTGATCTCCATATATTTCCCAATGCAATGAAAGCTCCTCTTGCCTTTTGTATTCTTATTTTGATATCGCTGTCTGTCCCTCCAACTTTGTCTATATTACTGCCAAGATGTGTATGATTCTACATCTTGAATTGGTGTTTCTTCAAGTTCAACCCTGTTATCATTACCTGCATTTATTCAGAATTATTCTGACTGAGATATATAGATATGTGGTAGCAAGTAAGGTTATCTATAATACACTACTCTTAATAGATATAGATACCTTCACAGCTGATCTCAGTCAGTACACTAAGTCCCCTATAAATATTTATAACATCCCACTTCACCACATATATTGGGGTCTCGCTCTTGGGATTTTGAATCTTTCCCTATTAAAAAATATTGGGGGTAATTCACTTCAGGGAATATAAGAATTAAAAGGTATCCTTGGGTGGAATTAAATAAGGTTGAGCTCACGGTGCCTGTGTTGTCCATTATATATATTTAGAATTTGAATTGTTGGTTAGACATTGTAGAAATTTACCTGATAGACAATGGCGGACCTGGCCAAGTTTCGATCTGCTGCTGTACAGACTGCAAAAGAGTTAGGATTAGATGGGCAAGTTATGGTTGCCTATGTCACTACGGAATGTGACAAATTTATTGAACGCGAAGAAAGAAGATTAGAAAAAGAGGCCGAAAGAAAGTTAGAGGCTGAGACTAAGAGGTTGCAAGCTGAGGCTGAGACTAAGAGGTTGCAGATTGAGGCTGAGGCTAAGAAATTGGAAGCAGAAAGAGAAGACAAAAGATTAGCTGCAGAAAGGGAAGAGAGGAAATTAGCTGCAGAAAGGGAAGCAGAAGATAAAAGATTACAAAGGGAACATGAGTTACGACTAAGGGAGTTTGAGTTTCAAGGCCATGCTCCTGAAAATGGTGCCAGTCCCTTTGCCTCTGATGCTACGGTTACTCAGGGAGCCTCAACCTCAGCTATGAATTTTCATTTAGATCATTTTGTTGAGAAAGACGATGATATTGAGAGCTACCTAAATAGGTATGAGCTATTAGCTACCACGTATGGGTTAGAGAGAGAAAGGTGGAGCTTAAAGTTATCTCAGGGACTTCGTGGGGCAGCTTATGAAGTTTTTGCAAAAATGAGCAGAGGTGATCAGGAAAATTATGACATGCTAAAGCAGGCTCTTTTGTTAAGGTATGAAAAGAATGCAGAATTTTATAGGAAAAAATTTAGGAATGCTAAACTACTGTCAGGTGAAACCTATCACCAGTTCTCTGCACGAATAGAGACATACTTGGAGAAATGGACTTCTCTGGGGAAAACCCAAGATCTTAAGGAAATGGTCCTTATAGAGCAACTAAGAGAGTCCATGGCTCCAGACCTGAGAAAGTTTCTCATGGAACAAGGTGCAGAGAGGCTGGATGAGTTGCTAAATGTTGCTGAAAGGTATCAAGCAGCTCAAGCAGAGGTAACAGGTAATAAAAAGAAACAAGTGGATAACTTTAGGGCACCACAGAACTTTAATAATTTGATCCTAAGGATCAAAATAAAGGTAAGCACCAATTTGATAGGCCACGGTATGAAAATAAAAATAAATTCCCACAATTCGATGAAAGGAAATATGATGAAAGAAAATCTTTCAACCAAGGAAAAAGGTGGTGTAAAAATTGTAAGATGGACAATCATGACACTGACCATTGCAGAAGGAAACCTGTGTATATGGCAACCCTTCAGGTCAGGTCGACCTCAAGACAGGAGGAGGATATTATGTTAGATACCACTCCAGAAGAGATGAGGAAGGCACAGGCTGGGGATAAAACACTCAAGCCTTGTTACAGAAAATTGTCAACTTGTCATACAACTCCAGGCAAGGGAGATTTTTACATGAAAAACAAGTTGATGTATAGGAAGACTGGAGCTAGATCCAATGGTCACGGACAGCTGGTTCTTCCAAAAAGATATAGGACAGACTTAATAAGGAGCCTACATGTGAAACCAGATGGGGACCATGAGAAGATAGGTACCATCATTCAAAAGGTGGCTCACAATTATTATTGGCCCAAAGCAAGATGGGACATTGAGAATTTTGTAGAAAGGTGTAGCATAGCACATGAGGGAACACCCACAAGTGGGAACATGGATCAGGACCTGGACACGCCACGGGGCAAAATTAGGCCTGATAATAAAAAGAGATATAAATTTGATAAAGTGGACCAAATGGAATGGGAAGCCCCTTTTCACGGACAAGCTTCACTTAACTGTTTTACAATGGCCACTATGCGGAGAGTGCAAAAAGATGTCTTACCCCAGGATAAGCCGACAATCCCTCAATCGGACTTAAACAAACTGGAGGAAGAGGATGTAGAGAGGAAATCTCTCATCAAGAATTTTAAGAGGGGAGAAAGCCCCAAAAGAAAAATTGGTAGCGGTCGTTTTGTGAATGATAATTCTGGGAGGAAAAATCATCACTATAAAGCTTCGAGTGGAAGAGACCATACCGGTGCATGGACAAAAAGGTCCACACAATTAAAGGTCCATATGTAGCTTTGTTAAGAACGTGGACTGATGAAAAGGCAGAGGAAAACATTACATCTTCATACCAATATGTGAATGAGCTGACCACTCGGTTAAAAAACTGGCTGGAAACTTGCCAATGAAAATTTGAAACAAGCCAGGAAGAAACATGCTGCCTATTATAACAGGAAGGCGAAAGACAGAAATTTGGCTGTGGGAGAGAAAGTACTGCTTCTTTTGCCCGGGAGTCAGAATAAGTTACAAATTGGATGGCAGGGTCCATATACAGTTTTAGAGAAGGTATCTAGAACAAATTATAAGATAGATAAGAAGGGGAAAGAAAAAATCTATCATGTGAATCTCCTGAAGAAATATTTGGAAAGAGAACATCAGGAAGAGACACACTTGTTGACCTTGTCCATCGCCATGGAGATGAAAAAGGAACCACTTTCATCATTTGAATATCCATTACACCCCTGTGAGACAGCAGCACAGGTGAAAATCAGTACACATTTAACGAAAACTCAGAGAGAGAGAGTGCAACAGGTTCTAAATAATCATGCAGAGGTGTTAACAGACCGACCAGGGCATACAAACCTATTGGAATATGATATGAAACTGATAGACTCCACACCTGTCTGTATGAAACCATATTCGATTCCGTTTGCTAAGGAGAAAGCTTTGAAGGAAGAGATAGACTATCTATTGAAGGAAGGAATTATTTCGCACAGTGAGTCTTCGTATAGTTCCGGTGTTGTACTCTTAAGGAAGCCCTCTGGAGAACATAGACTCTGTATAGATTACAGGAGACTGAATGCTATTACAGAAGGACAGGTGGATCCATTGCCGGATACAAATCAGCTGTTTGCCAGACTAAATAAAGCTAAATATTTCTCAAAAGTGGATTTGAGTAAAGGATACTATCAGATCCCAGTAAAGCCTGAGGTTAGACCATACCTAGCCTTTAGTACCTCAGAAGGACACTATGAGTTTAATAGATTGCCATTTGGATTGAAGAATGCGCCTAGTGTCTTCTCTAGAATGATGAGAAAATTATTGGACCCTCTGAATAATCCATGTATAACAAATTTCATGGATGATATCCTGATAGCCACAGAAACATTTGAGGAACACATTGACTCTCTGAACATGCTGTTTAATCGACTTAGGGAGGCAAATTTAACAGCCCGACCAACCAAATGTTGCGTTGGATGTAAAGAATTGGAATTTTTGGGACACACAGTTTATCAGGGAAACATGACCCCTGACCCAAAGAATTTAGAGAAACTACAGAAAGCCCCGAGACCACAAACCAAGAAGGACGTGAGATCCTTTGTCTCATTATGTGGTTTCTACCAGAAGTATATCAAAAACTTTAATTCCATATGTGCACCGTTAACTGAATTGACACGTAAAGGACATCCAGATCGCATTACATGGACACCACAATGTGAAATGACTTACCAAGAATTGAAGGAAAAGCTCACAAGTAAACCCATTTTGAAATTACCTGACTTAAGTCAAGAATTCATAGTAAGGACGGATGCAAGTAATATTGGGTTAGGTGCAACTCTACTACAGAGATCTGATGCATTGGATGGGGAATTAAGCCCAGTGGCATATGCTAGCAGAAAGTTGAATAAAGCTGAAATCAACTACTCAACTAGCGAAAAAGAATGTCTTGCAGTAATATGGGCGATAAAGAAATTCAATATTTATCTATATGGGAAGGCATTTAAGTTGCAAACAGATCACAAACCCTTTATCGTTTCTAGCACAGGCTAGGCATGAGAACTCCAGGTTACTCCGATGGTCTTTACTTTTGGCTCCATATAATTTTAGCATTGAGTATATATCTGGAAAAACCAATTTGGGAGCGGATTTTTTAAGCCGCCATCCGTGTGATGAGAATCACCGTAAACCCCAGAACTAATAATAAATTTCTCTATGTGTATATAGAATAAAGGACTGACATATAATGTCTGTTTTAAGAGGGGAGGTGTCGTGGAATATTCTAATCCACATATATAAATTATCTAGTAAATATAAAGCCTAATAAATACATATAATAAATAAAGGAAGAAGAATGGTAAAGAACAGTGCTGTCACAATGACAGTACTCGAAATCCCCTTTGTTTTATGCTTCGTCTGCAAATTGTAACGTTTCCACGTTAAATATAGGCCTTCTGCAACATACACGCGTTTCCCAAACACACAATAAAATGTGCTGCCTTTCTAAGAAAAACCTTGAAATATGCAAGTTGACCTAAATTTTAAATTCCATTCATGTCTTTTTCTACACTGCGTTACCAAAACGAACGAACAGATGGACTAAAGGATAAAGAGAGAAGGGAGGGCTGAAAATCAGGAACGCATGCAACACGCTTCGCGCGATACACAAATGCTGCCATCACGCGTGTAAGACTACATGCACTAAATTTTTTTTCAGACGGACAGTGATAAAATACACTACCCTTCCCAGACAGCACATCTTCGAAACAGGAGGTAGAAATTGCATATTTTGAACGCAGCCACGTAGCTCTTTTAAATTGGGATATTTGGGTTCCTTAGGGTTTGCTGACAAAGAATATGTAAAACGTTACGCAAATAGTCTAGGAATTAACAAGTTATAACCAAAATAAAATATTGGGGATGCCTGACAGCATGAAATCATTTCTGCTCATAAAATTTTTTTTATAACATGTTTGAAAAAACCTTGCGTTACAGAAATAGCCTACCATGTAAACTCCAAATTGATTGGAGCGCAACAAATGAAAGACGAACCACGATTGGTCGGACTATAAATACTATCTTGGTTGTTAGGGAGACGTAGAAAGGTAACATTTTTTCAAACACTTGTCGAAACGTGGCCTCATTGGCTAGACTTGCTGATATACTCACTTAGGAGCGTTAGTTCGAGACCACTAGTGCAAATAAGCTTGATAAAGCGACAGTGCGTTGAAGCCAGCTCACATTTTTGCTAAAATAAAAGCCTGGAACATAAGCAGATGGGAATTTGTGCCAGTAAATGTGCCAGAATTCATTGCTAATCAACGTATCTGTGTTTATTTCCATGAAATTGTGGTAAGCTTGAACCATTCAGTATCTTTTAATGAAAATTGAATGTAAATTGTTAATTTATGCCTGTATATATATGTGTAGTTCAGTGGCAAACAGGAGATAAAGCCTATAATGCTCCAGCCTGAACAGAGGGTGTCGGAGGGAAGTAAAACGGCATGGAATGGCCAAATAGTACACTGACACCTGGATGATTGATTAGACAGAAATAATGCTGGAAGTGCAGAGGCGTGGTAACCATTAAGGAGGTAAATACTGGTATAAAGTATTTCAGATGAAGCTGACAGTTGGCCTAACGCTCTGAACTCAATGTTTGTGTTGTATTGTGTTCAGTGTAGAACTAGAGTATCAATTAGTTATGAAGTAGAAGGTATATCCTTCTTGTTTTCAGGGACCGTGGTCTTGATGGTACTGAGCAGCACCTGGTCAGAGCTTTGCTGAATCCAGAGTCGGACAGCATACTCCTTGGTCTTTTTAGCTATCAGTGAGGTGTCTCCAGAGCCCAGAGGAGAATTCGAGCAGAGGAGTCCTTTCCTGCCGCCATCACTCAAGATAAGCTGTTTGGCCAGCTGAGCTCAACATTATGTCCCCACATCTTGAAATGACTTTGTAAAAATCACCTTAAGAGGGGAATTTAATTGTCTTAATATCAGGAACTGAGAACATCTCCAATACTAGTCCCTAAAGACAAACTATTGAAGTCATGATGACAAATACCAACAGAGCTTGAACAAAACAAAACCAGTATTACCTCATTTTACTACTACACAACTGACACACATAGGATATTTTTAAAAATATATGTCACTACAATATTCATATTGATAAATTCTGTACATATACTTGTAATTAAAATTGATTGTGATTCCTGGTTCCTTTGTAATTGAATCAGGACACATATTCATTCATATCAGCAATGAATACATATTGTTATTTGAACAGTTATCAGTGACTCCTTAAGATATCCTTTAGAGTGTTATATGTATGTGAGTGTCCCAGTGTTGTCAAGTATAGTGGAATAAATTAAATTGTTTATCTGTCTGTTGTTGTTTTGACTTACACTTCATCCTACACATACCCTAGACACCTAACGTAGTCATCACACTATTGCAGAATAATTCTGACTGAGAGAGAGGGAGGGCTGAAAATCAGGAACGCATGCAACACGCGTCGCGCGATACACAATTACTACTATCACGCGTGTAAGGCCACATGCACTAACTTTTTCGGACGGACAGTGATAAAAACACTAACCTTCCCAGAGTTAGGTTTTTAAATCCTGAAAAACTCTTATTAGAAAGATGACAATAGATGGGTTTACGTTTGAAAACATTACAGTACCCAGACAGCACATCTTCGAAACAGGAGGTCGAAGAAATTGCATATTTTGAACGCAGCCACTTAGCTCTTTTAAATTTGTATATTTGGGTTCCTTAGGGTTTGCTGACAAAGAATATGTACAACGTTATGCAAATAGTCTAGGAATTAACAAGTTATGGCCAAAATAAAATGATGGTGCTGTCAGACAACACCCAAAATCAGAATCGCTCAGTGGTAGATTTTTTTACACCACCATTGTACGGGAAATGGGCCACAAGTTACATTTGAACTGATTGGCTGGAATGATATGTAAGGCTAAACACGATTAGTCGGACTATAAATGCTATCCTTGGTTGTTAGGGGAGACGTAGGAAGTTAAAATTTTTTCAAACACTTGTCGAAACGTGGCTCCATTGGCCAGACTCGCTGATATAATCACTTAGGAGCGTTAGTTCGAGACCACTAGTTCAAATAAGCTTGATAAAGCAACAGTGCGTTGAAGCCAGCTCATATTTTTGCTAAATAAAAGCCTGGAACATAAGCAGATGGGAATTTGTGCCAGAATTCATTGCTAGTCAACGTATCTGTGTTTATTCTATGAATTGTGGGACCGTGGTCTTGATGGTATTGAGCAGCACCTGGTCAGAGCTTTGCTGAATCCAGAGTCGGACAGCATACTCCTTGGTCCCTTTAGCTATCAGTGAGGTGTCTCCAGAGCCCAGGGGAGAAATCGAGCAGAGGAGTCTCTTCCTGCCGCCATCACGCAAGATAAGCTGATGTGGCCAGCTGAGCTCAAAATTATGTACCCCCATCTTAAAATAACATTGTAACATAAACTTAAGAGGGGAAGTAAATTGTTTTAATATCAGGAACTGAGAACATCTCCAATACTAGTTCCAATAAAGACAAGCTATTGAAGTCATGATGACAAATACCAACAGAGCTTGAACAAAACAAAACCAGTATTACCTCATATTACTACTACACAACTGACACACATAGGATACTTTTAATAATATATGTCACTACAATATTCATATTGATAAATTCTGTATATATATAACTTGTAAGTAAAATTGATTGTGATTCCTGGTTCCCTTTGTATTTGAATCAGGACACATATTCATTCATAACAGCAATGAATACATATTGTTATTTGAAAAGTTATCAGTGACTCCTTTAAGATATCCTTTAGAGTGTTATATGTATGTGAGTGTCACAGTGTTGTCAAGTGTGGTGGAATAAATTAAATTGTTTATCTGTCTGTTGTTGTTATGACTTACACTTCATCATACACATACCCTAGACATACAACGTAGTCATCACACTATTCCAGAATAATTCTGACTGAGATATATATATATATGTGGCAGCAAGTAAGGTTATCTATAATACACTACTCTTATTAGATATAGATACCTTCACAGCTGATCTCAGTCAGTACACTAAGTCCCCTATAAATATTTATAACATCCCACTTCACCACAATATATATATATATATATATATATATATATATATATATATATATATATATATATATATATATATATATATATATATATATATATATATATATATATATATATATATATATATATATATATGCTTTAAAACATGATTACGCGAATTACAAGAGAGAAAACCGGACTGATTCTAAAGGCGACGAACTGGAACGGACTAAGACTTATGGAACTTGGAACACAAGAAGTATAAATGGGAAAGAAGAGGAGCTGGTGGAAGAGATGAGGAAAGCAAAATTAGAAATCCTGGCTATAACGGAAACAAAGAAAAAGGGACAAGGAGTCATGGATCTCGATGGCAACACGCTGCTCTACAGTGGTGTACCCACATCTGAAAGAGCTAAAGGGGGCGTGGGTTGCATTGTGGCCAAGAACCAAAAAGATAGTATCAAGGGATAGAACTTTGTCTCGGAGCGCACTATGGTTGTAAATCTAAAAGAAAGAGAAACCATAGTCAACCTGGTCATAGTGTATGGGCCAAATGAGGATGAGAGAGGTCAAGGAAGGAAAAACAATGCCCTCTCAAATTTATAAAGGACAAGCAAGGCAAATTGCTTACTGCCCCGAAGGAAGTAATGGAAAGATGGAAAGAATATTTCTCAGAACTCCTTGGTGGTGAGCAAGGTCAAGCATCAGAAATGATAACCACTAGCATAGAAGAGGAAACCAATGGTGATGAAGATGACATAAAGATGGAGGAACTGAAGGCAGCACTGGAGAAAATCGAGATGGGCAAAGCAGCAGGGCATGATGGTATAACACCAGAAATGGTTAAGTACATGGGAGCATCAGGCGACCTATTACTCTTAAGGGTCCTACAGGCAGCGTGGTGCAACAAGACCATACCAAAGGATTGGGAGATTGCCATCATAACACCAATTTTCAAAAAGGGTGACAATCGACAATGTGGAAACCATAGAGGCATATCCCTTCTCAGTGTCCCTGGTAAAATCTACTCTAGAATCCTAGAGCAGAGACTCCGACGCCTAGCTGAGCCACAATTGGATGAGGTCCAGTGCGGATTCCGAGAAAACCAAAGTACTCAGACAGCTGAGTGAAAAGGCCCTTGAGTATAAGAGTGAGATCCATCTGTTTCATAGATCTGGAAAAGGCGTTTGACAGGGTCCCCTGGAGCAAACTTTGGGACTGTTTGGCAAGGAAGAACATTCCAGCATCTCTGATTCATGCTATACAGAGCTTCTACAAGTTTTGCAGAAATTATGTGAGGACAGCAAACCATAAGTCAGAAGAGTTCAGGACCACCACTGATGTAAGACAAGGTGATATCCTGTCACCTTTTCTTTTCATACTCCTCATGGACGATGTTATCAAGGCATGTAAGGAGAGAACAAGAAAGTATTCAGTGGGGTACTGGAAGATGAGACAGGTATGTATTTCAGAGCTGGCATTTGCTGATGATGTTGCCCTGATTGCTAAATCAGAGGCACATCTCCAATCCAACCTGCAAGTCTGGAAGGAAGAGCTGGAGAAGAGAGGGATGGTCATAAGCAGCTCTAAAACAAAATCCATGGTGATATCACGAGAAGAAAGAAGACATCAGATTAAGCTGGGAGAACAGGTCCTGGAGCAGGTCGACCACTTTAAATATCTCGGAGCTATTATAGACCGAAAGGGAGGCATCAAAGAAGAATTGCCACTCGAAAAGCAGCAGTTGGGAGAATTTTTCAGGCCATAAATCGAAGATTCCTCAGCAAGAGAGAGGTTGGTAAGAAAACGAAGATGGCTGTATACCGCTCCACCTATGTCCCAGTCTTGACATATGGATGCGAGTCATGGGCAATGACTACAACCCACAAAAGCCAGATCCAAACCTCAGAAATGAGGTATCTGAGGAAGGTGGTTGAAGTAACAAGAAGAGACATGGTCCGCAACCAGACGATACGTCAAGGCCTAAAATCCCACCCCCTGCAGACCCAAGTAGAACAGTCCCAACTAAGATGATTTGGCCATGTCTGCAGAATGGGAGAAGATCGGCTACCACGACAAGCATGGGAAACAAAGAGCCAGGGATCCAGACCCCCAGGACAACCCAGAGTCCGCTGGGAGGACAACATTAGACAATCTTTGAAAATAAACGGGGACTAGAATGGAACCAGGCCAGGAGGAAGACAGCCGATAGGATAGTCTGGCGCTCTCTCTTCCAAACCTCTACACCTGACGATAGAAGAGGAACGACTAAGTAAGTAAGTAAAAGTACACAAATAAAAATCAGTACCAAAATGTACCGATACTGCCGAAGAGAAACAAAGATCGTGAAGAGGTCGTCCATTTCGTCACTATATTATTTTATGAAACCTAAACATAAGTAGCAATCAAAGTTATTGACGTGTTTCATCGTCCTCGCCATTTAGCTCCCCCAGGCCTTTATTACCTGGCCATCCTTGTGATGGAACACCCAGGGTAAGAAAAGTAGAGGAAGGCCAAGGAGCACGCGGAGAAGAGAACTGGAGACAGACATGAAGGGGATGAAGAAGATATGGAAGGACCTTGAGCTGATGGCACGTGACAGGAAGCGGAAGTTTGTTGAAGGTTTATGCTCTTTGGGAACTTGAAAGGTGGTGATGATGATGATGACGATAAACTATCATAGCAGTATTTGAAAAGCCAGATTTATTAAACGATATTTTACTTACACAATTTTTATTTTGTCTGTACTAATTTACATGCGATTACATTGTTTTCTTTTCAGTATTACATAAAAGTGAGGGCGGGGGAGGGGAAGGGGGTAAGAGATATGTGTGACGTTACATAAAGAGGGAGGGGTCAGACGCTCGCAGTTTTCTAAGCCACCTTGCCATGCTTCCTGCTGTTGTTTTTGCCCCTGGTCTGTCTCTTAAAGGAAAAATTGTTCAGAGCCTCCCTTGTAAGTGTAATGTTATGATGTGTATGTATATAAGCATTACCTCGTCATCTACACAAGCACACACATGTTTCAGAAGGGACTCAGTATAAGCATGTTCAGTTCGTAGCCATGTTTATTTACAGAATATCGTACATGTCAAGATTCGCATTATATTACAATGTGTGGTTCGTACTTTAATGTATTCATATTACATCCCCCCTTTTTTGAAAAAAAAAATGTGTGCAAACATTTCCAACGAAATGTTTCATGTGAGAAAGGATAAGTATGTGTAATGCTCAGTGTGAGTATATATGTCACTGTCTGTATCGGCTGGGAGGTGTCACTGTACGGCCAGAACGAGTGGTGTAAAGTGCTGGTGGTTCTGCGGAAGTCCCTGGTTTAGCTTGAGTTGGTTGTGATTTCGGCCTTGACGCTTGTTGGTTTTGTGGGGCACCAAGGTCTGGAGTTACTGCATTGTCTGTTGAAAGCATGGGAATTCTCTGTTCTGTTGTATTCTGTGGGATTTCTCTTATGTCCACTCTGTTTCGCCTCAGGAGGTTGCTGCTGCTGTCTGGTCTTAAAGTATAGCTCCTGGGTTCAGGGTTTCTGGAAATGATTGTTGCTTTTGACCATGTGTCATTGTTGTGGTTGTAGGTAGTCACATGCTGACCAGGATATAATGGTGGTAAGTCTTTAGCACATTTGTCATAGTTGGATTTCTGAACTTGCTGACGATGCTGAAGTTGATCATATGTGCTGTCTCTATGTTGTGGACGGAAGTGGACCTTAGATGGTAGGAGGTCTTTAATTCTTCTATCAAACATAAGTTCTGCTGGACTGTCGATCTTACTGTCTACCGGTGTTGTTCTCCATCTCAAGAGTGCTAGGTGTACATCCTCTGTTCTTGTTTTCTTCATGATTGACTTGATAGTTTGTATCTGTCTCTCAATGAAACCATTAGATTTAGGGTATCTAGGTGATGATGTTGTGTGTTTGATCTTCCAGTCCTTAGTGAAGTTTCTGTATGCTTGACCTGAGAAATGTGGACCGTTGTCTGATCTAATTTCATCTGGGATGCCAAACATGCTGCAATACTTCTTTGTAATGTCTGCAATAACAGCTGATGGTGAGGGTTGTGGAAGTTTCTCAATGATGGGAAATTTGCTGTAGTAATCAGCAATAATAAGATAGTCATTATTGTCGATTGAGAAAATATCAGTTCCTATAATGCTCCAAGGGCTCAATGGTATGTCTGATGGTATGAGAGGTTCTCTGCACTGCCTATTTGCATGTTCTTGGCAAATTGAACAGTTTTTACATAGTGTTTCTATGTCCTTGTTTATCTGTGGCCAGTAAACATCTTTCTTTGCTCTCAGTTGTGTCTTCACAATACCAAGGTGACTATTATGGAGCTGTTAAGGATGATATCGCGTTGTGTTTCTGGTACAACAATGCGATCTCCTTTAAGGATCAGACCATCTTCGATGCTTAACTCGTCCCTCATCGAGTAGTATGGACGGATGTGTGTTGGAACTTCCCTGATAGAGCTTGGCCATCCATGGTATATCAGTTCTTTGAGAGAGTTAAGGATAGGATCTCTCATTGTGTCTTCTCTGATGTGTTCAAGCCGATTATCGCTAAACTTGACAAAATCAACTTTGATGTTTGGGGTAAGATCTGCTGTCTTGTTGGGGTTTGGTAGTCTGCTGAGAGCATCTGCAAGACCTATATCCTCTCCTGGGATATACTGAATATTAAAATCATAACCTTGTGTTTCCAATAACAGAGCTTGTAGTCGTGGTGGTGCTGAAGCTATTGGTTTTTTATGAATCATCTCAAGTGGCTTGTGATCTGAGAGAATTGTAAATGGGCGGTTGAAAAGAAATGTGTGGAAGCGTTTGATTCCAAAAACGTACAGCTAGCATTTCTCTTTCAATGTTTGCAAGTTTCTTTTCGCCAGAACTTAATGATTTGCTTGCGTAAGCTACAGGACGAAGTTCTTTGGCATAGTGTCCTTCAGGATTTTTGTCTGGTTGCAAAAGTGCTGCTCCTAGGCCTTTCAGACTGGAATCAACCATGAGAAAAGTGGGTGCTTGCATGTCATAGTATTTCAAGCATGCATCAGATGATATGAGGGTCTTCAAGTGGTTGAATATGTGTTGGTAGTCTTCTGACCATTCATACGGAGTTTCATTCTGTAGTAGAGATCGCAAAGGTTCTGCAGCAGCTGACAAATTTGGTATGAATTGTGCTAGGAAATTGACAGCACCTAAGAATTGTTGCAGTTCCTTCTTTGTAGCTGGTGTTGGCATGTCATGAATATCTTCAACCTTTTTAGGGTCTGGTTTTACACCATTCTGGGTGTACAGCAATCCAAAAAATTGTATCTCCGTTGCCTTAATTGTACACTTTTTGCTGTTGAATGTTAGCCCATTGGCCTGTGCTACATGCATCAAGTTAATCAAGTTACGGTCGTGTTCTTGTTCTGACCTGCCGCAGACTACAATGTCATCCGCAATAGCCACTGTACCAGAACATTGCTCAACAATGTTGTCAATCTTCTGTTGAAAGATGTCTTGTGATACATTCAAACCAAATGGGAGTCTCTTGAAACAATATCTGCCGAATGGTGTTCGAAAAGTTGTAAGGAGTTGACTTTCCTCTGCTATCTCAACACTCCAGTATCCGTGTACAGCATCTAGTTTAGAAAAATATTTGGCATTGTGGAATCTGTGAGTTATCTCTTCCACTGTATGCCAAATATTTTTCTAAACTAGATGCTGTACACGGATACTGGAGTGTTGAGATAGCAGAGGAAAGTCAACTCCTTACAACTTTTCGAACACCATTCGGCAGATATTGTTTCAAGAGACTCCCATTTGGTTTGAATGTATCACAAGACATCTTTCAACAGAAGATTGACAACATTGTTGAGCAATGTTCTGGTACAGTGGCTATTGCGGATGACATTGTAGTCTGCGGCAGGTCAGAACAAGAACACGACCGTAACTTGATTAACTTGATGCATGTAGCACAGGCCAATGGGCTAACATTCAACAGCAAAAAGTGTACAATTAAGGCAACGGAGATACAATTTTTTGGATTGCTGTACACCCAGAATGGTGTAAAACCAGACCCTAAAAAGGTTGAAGATATTCATGACATGCCAACACCAGCTACAAAGAAGGAACTGCAACAATTCTTAGGTGCTGTCAATTTCCTAGCACAATTCATACCAAATTTGTCAGCTGCTGCAGAACCTTTGCGATCTCTACTACAGAATGAAACTCCGTATGAATGGTCAGAAGACTACCAACACATATTCAACCACTTGAAGACCCTCATATCATCTGATGCATGCTTGAAATACTATGACATGCAAGCACCCACTTTTCTCATGGTTGATTCCAGTCTGAAAGGCCTAGGAGCAGCACTTTTGCAACCAGACAAAAAATCCTGAAGGACACTATGCCAAAGAACTTCGTCCTGTAGCTTACGCAAGCAAATCATTAAGTTCTGGCGAAAAGAAACTTGCAAACATTGAAAGAGAAATGCTAGCTGTACGTTTTGGAATCAAACGCTTCCACACATTTCTTTTCAACCGCCCATTTACAATTCTCTCAGATCACAAGCCACTTGAGATGATTCATAAAAAACCAATAGCTTCAGCACCACCACGACTACAAGCTCTGTTATTGGAAACACAAGGTTATGATTTTAATATTCAGTATATCCCAGGAGAGGATATAGGTCTTGCAGATGCTCTCAGCAGACTACCAAACCCCAACAAGACAGCAGATCTTACCCCAAACATCAAAGTTGATTTTGTCAAGTTTAGCGATAATCGGCTTGAACACATCAGAGAAGACACAATGAGAGATCCTATCCTTAACTCTCTCAAAGAACTGATATACCATGGATGGCCAAGCTCTATCAGGGAAGTTCCAACACACATCCGTCCATACTACTCGATGAGGGACGAGTTAAGCATCGAAGATGGTCTGATCCTTAAAGGAGATCGCATTGTTGTACCAGAAACACAACGCGATATCATCCTTAAACAGCTCCATAATAGTCACCTTGGTATTGTGAAGACACAACTGAGAGCAAAGAAAGATGTTTACTGGCCACAGATAAACAAGGACATAGAAACACTATGTAAAAACTGTTCAATTTGCCAAGAACATGCAAATAGGCAGTGCAGAGAACCTCTCATACCATCAGACATACCATTGAGCCCTTGGAGCATTATAGGAACTGATATTTTCTCAATCGACAATAATGACTATCTTATTATTGCTGATTACTACAGCAAATTTCCCATCATTGAGAAACTTCCACAACCCTCACCATCAGCTGTTATTGCAGACATTACAAAGAAGTATTGCAGCATGTTTGGCATCCCAGATGAAATTAGATCAGACAACGGTCCACATTTCTCAGGTCAAGCATACAGAAACTTCACTAAGGACTGGAAGATCAAAACACACAACATCATCACCTAGATACCCTAAATCTAATGGTTTCATTGAGAGACAGATACAAACTATCAAGTCAATCATGAAGAAAACAAGAACAGAGGATGTACACCTAGCACTCTTGAGATGGAGAACAACACCGGTAGACAGTAAGATCGACAGTCCAGCAGAACTTATGTTTTGATAGAAGAATTAAAGACCTCCTACCATCTAAGGTCCACTTCCGTCCACAACATAGAGACAGCACATATGATCAACTTCAGCATCGTCAGCAAGTTCAGAAATCCAACTATGACAAATGTGCTAAAGACTTACCACCATTATATCCTGGTCAGCATGTGACTACCTACAACCACAACAATGACACATGGTCAAAAGCAACAATCATTTCCAGAAACCCTGAACCCAGGAGCTATACTTTAAGACCAGACAGCAGCAGCAACCTCCTGAGGCGAAACAGAGTGGACATAAGAGAAATCCCACAGAATACAACAGAACAGAGAATTCCCATGCTTTCAACAGACAATGCAGTAACTCCAGACCTTGGTGCCCCACAAAACCAACAAGCGCCAAGGCCGAAATCACAACCAACTCAAGCTAAACCAGGGACTTCCGCAGAACCACCAGCACTTTACACCACTCGTTCTGGCCGTACAGTGACACCTCCCAGCCGATACAGACAGTGACATATATATACTCACACTGAGCATTACACATACTTATCCTTTCTCACATGAAACATTTCGTTGGAAATGTTTGCACACATTTTTTTTTTTCAAAAAAGGGGGGATGTAATATGAATACATTAAAGTACGAACCACACATTGTAATATAATGCGAATCTTGACATGTACGATATTCTGTAAATAAACATGGCTACGAACTGAACATGCTTATACTGAGTCCCTTCTGAAACATGTGTGTGCTTGTGTAGATGACGAGGTAATGCTTATATACATACACATCATAACATTACACTTACAAGGGAGGCTCTGAACAATTTTTCCTTTAAGAGACAGACCAGGGGCAAAAACAACAGCAGGAAGCATGGCAAGGTGGCTTAGAAAACTGCGAGCGTCTGACCCCTCCCTCTTTATGTAACGTCACACATATCTCTTACCCCCTTCCCCCCCCCCCCCCCCCCCTTTATGTTATACTGAAAAGAAAACAATGTAATCGCATGTAAATTAGTACAGACAAAATAAAAATTGTGTAAGTAAAATATCGTTTAATAAATCTGGCTTTTCAAATACTGCTATGATAGTTTATCGTCATCATCATCATCACCACCTTTCAAGTTCCCAAAGAGCATAAACCTTCAACAAACTTCCGCTTCCTGTCACGTGCCATCAGCTCAAGGTCCTTCCATATCTTCTTCATCCCCTTCATGTCTGTCTCCAGTTCTCTTCTCCGCGTGCTCCTTGGCCTTCCTCTACTTTTCTTACCCTGGGTGTTCCATCACAAGGATGGCCAGGTAATAAAGGCCTGGGGGAGCTAAATGGCGAGGACGATGAAACACGTCAATAACTTTGATTGCTACTTATGTTTAGGTTTCATAAAATAATATAGTGACGAAATGGACGACCTCTTCACGATCTTTGTTTCTCTTCGGCAGTATCGGTACATTTTGGTACTGATTTTTATTTGTGTACTTTTACTTACTTACTTAGTCGTTCCTCTTCTATCGTCAGGTGTAGAGGTTTGGAAGAGAGAGCGCCAGACTATCCTATCGGCTGTCTTCCTCCTGGCCTGGTTCCATTCTAGTCCTCGTTCCTTCAAAGATTGTCTAATGTTGTCCTCCCAGCGGACTCTGGGTTGTCCTGGGGGTCTGGATCCCTGGCTCTTTGTTTCCCATGCTTGTCGTGGTAGCCGATCTTCTCCCATTCTGCAGACATGGCCAAATCATCTTAGTTGGGACTGTTCTACTTGGGTCTGCAGGGGGTGGGATTTTAGGCCTTGACGTATCGTCTGGTTGCGGACCATGTCTCTTCTTGTTACTTCAACTACCTTCCTCAGATACCTCATTTCTGAGGTTTGGATCTGGCTTTTGTGGGTTGTAGTCATTGCCCATGACTCGCATCCATATGTCAAGACTGGGACATAGGTGGAGCGGTATACAGCCATCTTCGTTTTCTTACCAACCTCTCTCTTGCTGAGGAATCTTCGATTTATGGCCTGAAAAATTCTCCCAACTGCTGCTTTTCGAGTGGCAATTCTTCTTTGATGCCTCCCTTTCGGTCTATAATAGCTCCGAGATATTTAAAGTGGTCGACCTGCTCCAGGACCTGTTCTCCCAGCTTAATCTGATGTCTTCTTTCTTCTCGTGATATCACCATGGATTTTGTTTTAGAGCTGCTTATGACCATCCCTCTCTTCTCCAGCTCTTCCTTCCAGACTTGCAGGTTGGATTGGAGATGTGCCTCTGATTTAGCAATCAGGGCAACATCATCAGCAAATGCCAGCTCTGAAATACATACCTGTCTCATCTTCCAGTACCCCACTGAATACTTTCTTGTTCTCTCCTTACATGCCTTGATAACATCGTCCATGAGGAGTATGAAAAGAAAAGGTGACAGGATATCACCTTGTCTTACATCAGTGGTGGTCCTGAACTCTTCTGACTTATGGTTTGCTGTCCTCACATAATTTCTGCAAAACTTGTAGAAGCTCTGTATAGCATGAATCAGAGATGCTGGAATGTTCTTCCTTGCCAAACAGTCCCAAAGTTTGCTCCAGGGGACCCTGTCAAACGCCTTTTCCAGATCTATGAAACAGATGCCAGAGCCGTTGATGATTGATCCTAAGTATTCGAATTCATTAACACTTTCCAGTTCTTCGTTATCAATTTCAATTTCTGGTTTGGTCTTTAAAGTCTTTACTTTGGTCTTCTTGGCGTTCGGTATAGATTCTGGGCCTCTCTGTGTTTTTTTGGTGGACAGAATTAATTGTTCAAGTCCTTCTGGGTTGGTTGATAGGAGGACTGTGTCGTCAGCATATCTGATTTCCGGGATCTGGTACCCGCTGATGTTAAATGAGTCAAACTCTGTGTGTTCTTAGTCATCTCTTACGTTTCTCATGATATTCTCGGCATAAATGTTAAACAGGTAAGGGGAACGGGTACAGCCTTGTCTTACTCCTTTCTGTACTTCAAACCATTCTGATGTTTCCCCCTCTATTCTTACGGCTGCCTGTTGTTCTTGGTACAGCAGTGCGATGAGTTGTATAAGGTGGTTTGGAAATCCCATATTTTTCATAATAGCCCATAACTGCTGATGTTGTACACAATCGAAAGCTTTGGTGTAATCAATGAAACAAGTATGTAGGTCAACGTTGAATTCTCTACACTTTTCTATGATGATCCTCATGTTGAATATCTGATCTCTAGTGCCTCTACCTGGTCGAAAACCCGCCTGTACTTCGTTTATTTCTGTTTCTAGCTTTTGTTGCATCCTTTTCATTATGATTTGTAATAGTATTTTGCTGGCATAGCTTATAAGAGCTATAGTTCTGTAGTTTGTGCACAGTTTCAGGTTGCCCTTTTTTGGCAAGGGTATGTAAATTGATCTTTTCCATTCCTTGGGCCAAATTCCGCTTTGCCAGATCTTGCAGCATAATGCATGGTATATACGAGCGCTGCCTTCTCCTCCTGCCTGTATCATTTCAGCTGTTATTTCATCACAACCAGGAGATTTTCCACTTTTTAAGTGTTTGATTGCGTTCCGGACTTCCTCTATGGTAGGTTCTGGTTCACGTTCCGCTTCATTCATGACGTTCTTTAATATGAGTACATAAATAAGGGAAGTTGATGAATTAGAAAAAACGCGGAGTTTTCTTCGTAGAAAATTAGTTAAGTGGGTTGTGTGGTGAGAATTATTTGTTTTTGCCAGATTAAAATCATTTATCTGGCCAGCTGTTGGACGGGTTTGCTGACTGCTCCGTCAATCGTCGACTTCTGTGATGGTTCATAACTCTCTCATTTTCATATGCTGAGGTTGCCAGCATCGTATGAACTTGTGCAACCACCAGCGAGTTAACCATGTCAAGTGTAAAATATAAAATGTATGTTACAACTCACACCGTATAATCGGACTATTTACAGACGTCAAGAAGAGTTCCGAATAATGTCGGGCCACAGGGTATGAGGCCGCCTTACAGGTATTTGAGTATTATTTTAATGATAATCCCACTGTTATCCTGTTACAGGTTCCGAGGAATTTGTCGTTTTCAGTTTTATAAAGTCGAGTTTTCTTCCTGGTTAATTTCAGTAGATTCTCAATACTTGCTCCAATCCTCGTTAATGATGCCTATATTTCATTGGTCCTGGCTAGTCTGATGATATCGTCTTGACTCAATGGAACAGTGCTGGAGTTTGAAAATGTGCTACATTATATGGGTCATTTCGCCCACGCTCTTTAAGCTTTCTACGCGGCGAGAGTCGCCAATAAAACGTCTAGTTTAATATATCTTGGCTAGACCAAGCAAATTTAAACGTTTGACTTTAGCATCTATCTTCTCCCCCCTTCTCTCTTGCAATTTCGCTTGACACAGGTAATTTCAAACTCCTCCCATATAAGGTATTAATACTTCTACTTTTAGCTGACTCATGTCTGTACTTCATACCAAACCTTCCGTTTAATTTGTGTCCAACCCCTGGTAAGCTATGTAACTTTCATGCCGGCTATTCGTGTCTATCTTCCGATTGTCAATACGGGAAGTATGGGCGCCCAGATTGGTGTGAGCGAGATACGCACCTGGGCTGTTTATTTAGATCATGCGAAATAACATCATGAAACCTGAGTCGTGCGTTCAACATAAGAGAAAATACGGGTTAAGGAAGAAATAAAAGAAGGCACAATATGAAAAAAGAAGACAGGTAGAACACAATAAAATTATAGCACGGCCATTTTGTGACAAATTACTTTACTCGGAGTACATGGGAAGAGGTGCGAGCTTCTGGTCAATATTTAATTGATAAAGATGTTGCATTTGAGGATGCAAGTGTTGTAATCAATTTAACAATCTGGCGACATTTGTTGAAAGTAACATTTATGGTGAAGGATTCATGCTCATGAGAAATTACTGAAATTTTCTAAACGAGCAAGAAAAATTTCATTTCATTCTGAACTTCTAATGATCGCATCATATTTCTTTCAGCACATGGTTACAATGTAGACGTGAGCAGTTAAAATGTAGACGTGAGCAGTTACAATGTAGACGTGAGCAGGCTCTTTTTATTGATGGAAAGTCACTGGTCAAAATACTGAAAGTTTCAGTGTGGATTCCATCAATGGAACTTTGCTTCCGCAATATAATTGTTTTTTAAAGTGGTATGCTGTCTGTAATGTTATGATGTATGTATATAAGCATTACCTCGTCATCTACACAAGCACACACATGTTTCAGAGAGCACTCAGTATAAGCATGTTCAGTTCGTAGCCATGTTTATTTACAGAATATCGTACATGTCAAGATTCGCATTATATTACAATGTGTGGTTCGTACTTTAATGTATTCATATTACATCCCCCCTTTTTTGAAAAAAAAAATGTGTGCAAACATTTCCAACGAAATGTTTCATGTGAGAAAAGATAAGTATGTGTAATGCTCAGTGTGAGTATATATGTCACTGTCTGTATCGGCTGGGAGGTGTCACTGTACGGCCAGAACGAGTGGTGTAAAGTGCTGGTGGTTCTGCGGAAGTCCCTGGTTTAGCTTGAGTTGGTTGTGATTTCGGCCTTGGCGCTTGTTGGTTTTGTGGGGCACCAAAGTCTGGAGTTACTGCATTGTCTGTTGAAAGCATGGGAATTCTCTGTTCTGTTGTATTCTGTGGGATTTCTCTTATGTCCACTCTGTTTCGCCTCAGGAGGTTGCTGCTGCTGTCTGGTCTTAAAGTATAGCTCCTGGGTTCAGGGTTTCTGGAAATGATTGTTGCTTTTGACCATGTGTCATTGTTGTGGTTGTAGGTAGTCACATGCTGACCAGGATATAATGGTGGTAAGTCTTTAGCACATTTGTCATAGTTGAATTTCTGAACTTGCTGACGATGCTGAAGTTGATCATATGTGCTGTCTCTATGTTGTGGACGGAAGTGGACCTTAGATGGTAGGAGGTCTTTAATTCTTCTATCAAACATAAGTTCTGCTGGACTGTCGATCTTACTGTCTACCGGTGTTGTTCTCCATCTCAAGAGTGCTAGGTGTACATCCTCTGTTCTTGTTTTCTTCATGATTGACTTGATAGTTTGTATCTGTCTCTCAATGAAACCATTAGATTTAGGGTATCTAGGTGATGATGTTGTGTGTTTGATCTTCCAGTCCTTAGTGAAGTTTCTGTATGCTTGACCTGAGAAATGTGGACCGTTGTCTGATCTAATTTCATCTGGGATGCCAAACATGCTGCAATACTTCTTTGTAATGTCTGCAATAACAGCTGATGGTGAGGGTTGTGGAAGTTTCTCAATGATGGGAAATTTGCTGTAGTAATCAGCAATAATAAGATAGTCATTATTGTCGATTGAGAAAATATCAGTTCCTATAATGCTCCAAGGGCTCAATGGTATGTCTGATGGTATGAGAGGTTCTCTGCACTGCCTATTTGCATGTTCTTGGCAAATTGAACAGTTTTTACATAGTGTTTCTATGTCCTTGTTTATCTGTGGCCAGTAAACATCTTTCTTTGCTCTCAGTTGTGTCTTCACAATACCAAGGTGACTATTATGGAGCTGTTTAAGGATGATATCGCGTTGTGTTTCTGGTACAACAATGCGATCTCCTTTAAGGATCAGACCATCTTCGATGCTTAACTCGTCCCTCATCGAGTAGTATGGACGGATGTGTGTTGGAACTTCCCTGATAGAGCTTGGCCATCCATGGTATATCAGTTCTTTGAGAGAGTTAAGGATAGGATCTCTCATTGTGTCTTCTCTGATGTGTTCAAGCCGATTATCGCTAAACTTGACAAAATCAACTTTGATGTTTGGGGTAAGATCTGCTGTCTTGTTGGGGTTTGGTAGTCTGCTGAGAGCATCTGCAAGACCTATATCCTCTCCTGGGATATACTGAATATTAAAATCATAACCTTGTGTTTCCAATAACAGAGCTTGTAGTCGTGGTGGTGCTGAAGCTATTGGTTTTTTTATGAATCATCTCAAGTGGCTTGTGATCTGAGAGAATTGTAAATGGGCGGTTGAAAAGAAATGTGTGGAAGCGTTTGATTCCAAAACGTACAGCTAGCATTTCTCTTTCAATGTTTGCAAGTTTCTTTTCGCCAGAACTTAATGATTTGCTTGCGTAAGCTACAGGACGAAGTTCTTTGGCATAGTGTCCTTCAGGATTTTTGTCTGGTTGCAAAAGTGCTGCTCCTAGGCCTTTCAGACTGGAATCAACCATGAGAAAAGTGGGTGCTTGCATGTCATAGTATTTCAAGCATGCATCAGATGATATGAGGGTCTTCAAGTGGTTGAATATGTGTTGGTAGTCTTCTGACCATTCATACGGAGTTTCATTCTGTAGTAGAGATCGCAAAGGTTCTGCAGCAGCTGACAAATTTGGTATGAATTGTGCTAGGAAATTGACAGCACCTAAGAATTGTTGCAGTTCCTTCTTTGTAGCTGGTGTTGGCATGTCATGAATATCTTCAACCTTTTTAGGGTCTGGTTTTACACCATTTTGGGTGTACAGCAATCCAAAAAATTGTATCTCCGTTGCCTTAATTGTACACTTTTTGCTGTTGAATGTTAGCCCATTGGCCTGTGCTATATGCATCAAGTTAATCAAGTTACGGTCGTATTCTTGTTCTGACCTGCCGCAGACTACAATGTCATCCGCAATAGCCACTGTACCAGAACATTGCTCAACAATGTTGTCAATCTTCTGTTGAAAGATGTCTTGTGATATATTCAAACCAAATGGGAGTCTCTTGAAACAATATCTGCCGAATGGTGTTCGAAAAGTTGTAAGGAGTTGACTTTCCTCTGCTATCTCAACACTCCAGTATCCGTGTACAGCATCTAGTTTAGAAAAATATTTGGCATTGTGGAATCTGTGAGTTATCTCTTCCACTGTATGCATTTTGTGTGGACAGCGCTTTAGACTGTTGTTTAAGTGTTTTGGGTCAAGGCAAACCCGAAGAGAACCATCCTGCTTCAGAACGGTTGTGATACTACTACACCAATCAGAATGCTCTTCAACCTTTCTAATAACATCATTCTGCACCATCTTTTCTAGTTCTGTGGCAAGTTTCTGTTTAACATGTATAGGATACTTTCTAGGTGGGTCTATCTTTGGCTCAGCGTTGTCTTTTAAAAAGAATCTTGCCTTTCCTGGAAGTTTGCCTATTCTGTCGAACTGTTCTGGGAATCGCTGTTTAAGGTCATCTACTCCAGTGACGTGTAGAGTAAGATGTTCTTTTTTGTCAGCTTTAATGTTGTTAATAGTTACCACACTCAGCTTTTCGCACATTGGTAAACCCAAAATTGCAGGTCCTTCAACATCTACCAAGTAAAATGTTGACAATGTCCATTCAGAGCCTCTGTATGAACATTCAAGTGTTACTGCTCCAAAACAGTCTATACTTGTTCCATTGTAAGCTCTTAGCTTTGTCCTGCCACTCCTACTTTTTACATCCCTTGTGGGAAATCCTTGCTCATCCACCTTGTCAGGCATGATCTGTCTGAATATTCTTAAGGGTAGAGTGTTACCTTGGGCACCTGTGTCTATCTTGAACCGAATATATCTTTCTTTGTGCCTTTTAATTCCTGGTATTCGGAATTGTACCTTGCAGAAAGCCTGCGTTCTCTTTGGTTCATTGCTGAAAGTTAGTATCTTCACAGTATCAAAACTGGAAGGATCACTTTCTTCACTGGAGTCAAGGTCCTCAGTCATCATAGAGTGTGTTTGTTTTGATGACTTTCTGCTGTGAAGTTTGTGTTGAGCACTGTCTTGTTTCCTCTTGAAACATAATTTTATCCAGTGGCCCCTCTTTCTGCAGTAATGACATGTAGAGTCTTTAGCTGGACAGTGGTTTTGTATGTGGTTTAGGCCACAACATTTACACATAGCACCTCTGCTTGTGTTGTGTTTTTCTTGTTGTTTCGAACCAGTTGCTTTGTTGTGTCTAGGTTTATAGCTTTTCACTGCATCCACCTGGGCTGCTAATGTACCTTGCTGAATTTGTTTAATGTTTAGTGCTTGTGCCTCGTGTTTCCTGCCTTCATCCAGAAGTTGTTGTAAAGTTAGCGTATCACTCTGGCTCAGTAGCCATTTCTGGAACTCTGGCATTGGTGTGCTAAGAAGAATCTGTTCAATAATTCGCTCTTTTTCTTCTTCTTTGTTAAATTTACATACTCTTGTTTTCTCCTTAATGCGAGTGAAGAAATCATCTAGGCTTTCACTACGTTTCTGTCGCAGGTGGTGAAGCTCTAATCTTGCCGCTCTAAAGTCTGTGTGCTTTGTGATCAGACTTTTTTTTCAAATTCGTCCAATATGGCTACGGGGTCGGTTGCCGACTCAACCGGCATGGCGGTAGCAAAACTGTTGTAAATTTTCAAACCTTCATCGTCCAATGCTTCTAGGATATATGGAGTTAGGGTTTGTCCTTCCAGACCAGTGGTCTTGGAATATAGATCTATGCGTTGGCGCCATAACAAGAAAGCTTCACTCTTATCACCTTGACCGGCGAATCTCATTTGCGGTGCGTTGCGATATTGTTTCACCGCCATGGCTGACCACGATGACGAAAATTAGCCGAATACTGTACTCACGTGTTATCGTGTAGCTGTTTTGCGTCAGTCCGGTATCGACCGCTGCCACCATGTAATGTTATGATGTATGTATATAAGCATTACCTCGTCATCTACACAAGCACACACATGTTTCAGAAGGGACTCAGTATAAGCATGTTCAGTTCGTAGCCATGTTTATTTACAGAATATCGTACATGTCAAGATTCGCATTATATTACAATGTGTGGTTCGTACTTTAATGTATTCATATTACAGTAAGCATGTGGCCAATATATATATATTCATTTTACATCGTTAGCAGTGTGGTAATAATATTATGTGCCTATAAAATTTTCTTATTTCGCATTTAATAGTCCAAGATATGCATAGCCTTCTCCACTGGCACCACATTTCTGTCGCTGAAACGGATTTTTCCAATTTTTAGTTCATTGTCCAAGAGTTGCATCTATACAAGAGTACTGAATATTTTATTTATGCCAGCATAATCAGAAATAAATGCAGCTTTTGTATTTTAAAATAAAATCATTTTAGGTTTAGGTTTTTGAACCCCGCACTTGAAAACGGGTGTTTTTTATGTGCAAGGGATACCCGGTTCAACCCCATGTGGGTTATAATTTGGGTATATAGTGTTCATCTTTCCATTTAGTGTATATTACTGTAGGTATAATTGCTTGCCCTTTGCGAGGTTGTGCGTTTTAAATGATCACAATGGACAGGAAACAACAACAATCGATCAAATGTGGCAATATCAGTAAATGTAGGGTGACCTTAGAAAGAAGACATTTTATGACTTTTTGACGTCAAAAGGAGAGCATCACAAGCCAGAAAGTAGGACCAAAAAGAGGACATCCATTTCAATCTATTAATGCATGATTCTGATGACTAGAGCTAGTTTTATAAAGGTTAGAAAAATATAAATAAAATGCCCTTTAAAATGTATGATTTTAAATCATTTTAACTTCAAAAATTAACTTTCCATATGTTAATCAGTATTGATAAAATTATTATTATTATTATCTTAATATTATTTTATTTCATTATTATTATTTTTTCATTATGTATTTATTTATTTTGCGAACATTATCGTATTCAATAATTCAGTATTTATTTTTAAAATAATCATTGAATTGACAGTGTAATATGAATACATTAAAGTACGAACCACACATTGTAATATAATGCGAATCTTGACATGTACGATATTCTGTAAATAAACATGGCTACGAACTGAACATGCTTATACTGAGTGCTCTCTGAAACATGTGTGTGCTTGTGTAGATGACGAGGTAATGCTTATATACATACATCATAACATTACATGGTGGCAGCGGTCGATACCGGACTGACGCAAAACAGCTACACGATAACACGTGAGTACAGTTTATTCGGCTAATTTTCGTCATCGAGGTCAACAATGGCAGCTAAACATTACCGCAGCGCACCGCAAATGAGATTTGCCGGTCAAGATGATAAGAGTGAAGCTTTCTTGTTATGGCGCCAACGCATAGATCTATATTCCAAGACCACTGGTCTGGAAGGACAAACCCTAACTCCATATATCCTAGAAGCATTGGACGATGAAGGTTTGAAAATCTACAACAGTTTTGCTACCGCCATGCCTGTTGAGTCAGCGACCGACCCCGTAGCCATATTGGACGAATTTGAAAAACGTCTGATAATAAAGCACACGAACTTTAGAGCGGCAAGATTAGAACTTCACCACCTGCGACAGAAACCTGATGAAAGTTTAGATGATTTCTTCACTCGCATCAAGGAGAAAACAAGTGTATGTAAATTTAACAAAGAAGAAGAAAAAGAGCGAATTATCGAACAGATCCTTCTCAGCACACCAATGCCAGAGTTCCAGAAATGGATACTGAGCCAGAGTGATACACTAAATTTACAACAACTTCTGGATGAAGGCAGGAAACACGAGGCACAAGCACTAAACATTAAACAAATTCAGCAAGGTACAGTAACAGCCCAGGTGGATGCAGTAAAAAGCTATAAACCCAAACAAAACAAAGCAACTGGTTCGAAGCAACAAGAAAAACAACAACACAAGCAGAGGTGCTATGTGTAAATGTTGTGGCCTAAACCACATACAAAACCACTGTCCAGCTAAAGACTCTACATGTCATTACTGCAGAAAGAGGGGCCACTGGATAAAATTATGTTTCAAGAGGAAACAAGACAGTGCTCAACACAAACTTCACAGCAGAAAGTCATCAAAACAAACACACTCTATGATGACTGAGGACCTTGACTCCAGTGAAGAAAGTGATCCTTCCAGTTTTGATACTGTGAAGATACTAACTTTCAGCAATGAACCAAAGAGAACGCAGGCTTTCTGCAAGGTACAATTCCGAATACCAGGAATTAAAAGGCACAAAGAAAGATATATTCGGTTCAAGATAGACACAGGTGCCCAAGGTAACACTCTACCCTTAAGAATATTCAGACAGATCATGCCTGACAAGGTGGATGAGCAAGGATTTCCCACAAGGGATGTAAAAAGTAGGAGTGGCAGGACAAAGCTAAGAGCTTACAATGGAACAAGTATAGACTGTTTTTGGAGCAGTAACACTTGAATGTTCATACAGAGGCTCTGAATGGACATTGTCAACATTTTACTTGGTAGATGTTGAAGGACCTGCAATTTTGGGTTTACCAATGTGCGAAAAGCTGAGTGTGGTAACTATTAACAACATTAAAGCTGACAAAAAAGAACATCTTACTCTACACGTCACTGGAGTAGATGACCTTAAACAGCGATTCCCAGAACAGTTCGACAGAATAGGCAAACTTCCAGGAAAGGCAAGATTCTTTTTAAAAGACAACGCTGAGCCAAAGATAGACCCACCTAGAAAGTATCCTATACATGTTAAACAGAAACTTGCCACAGAACTAGAAAAGATGGTGCAGAATGATGTTATTAGAAAGGTTGAAGAGCATTCTGATTGGTGTAGTAGTATCACAACCGTTCTGAAGCAGGATGGTTCTCTTCGGGTTTGCCTTGACCCAAAACACTTAAACAACAGTCTAAAGCGCTTCCACACAAAATGCATACAGTGGAAGAGATAACTCACAGATTCCACAATGCCAAATATTTTTCTAAACTAGATGCTGTACACGGATACTGGAGTGTGTTGAGATAGCAGAGGAAAGTCAACTCCTTACAACTTTTCGAACACCATTCGGCAGATATTGTTTCAAGAGACTCCCATTTGGTTTGAATGTATCACAAGACATCTTTCAACAGAAGATTGACAACATTGTTGAGCAATGTTCTGGTACAGTGGCTATTGCGGATGACATTGTAGTCTGCGGCAGGTCAGAACAAGAACACGACCGTAACTTGATTAACTTGATGCATGTAGCACAGGCCAATGGGCTAACATTCAACAGCAAAAAGTGTACAATTAAGGCAACGGAGATACAATTTTTTGGATTGCTGTACACCCAGAATGGTGTAAAACCAGACCCTAAAAAGGTTGAAGATATTCATGACATGCCAACACCAGCTACAAAGAAGGAACTGCAACAATTCTTAGGTGCTGTCAATTTCCTAGCACAATTCATACCAAATTTGTCAGCTGCTGCAGAACCTTTGCGATCTCTACTACAGAATGAAACTCCGTATGAATGGTCAGAAGACTACCAACACATATTCAACCACTTGAAGACCCTCATATCATCTGATGCATGCTTGAAATACTATGACATGCAAGCACCCACTTTTCTCATGGTTGATTCCAGTCTGAAAGGCCTAGGAGCAGCACTTTTGCAACCAGACAAAAATCCTGAAGGACACTATGCCAAAGAACTTCGTCCTGTAGCTTACGCAAGCAAATCATTAAGTTCTGGCGAAAAGAAACTTGCAAACATTGAAAGAGAAATGCTAGCTGTACGTTTTGGAATCAAACGCTTCCACACATTTCTTTTCAACCGCCCATTTACAATTCTCTCAGATCACAAGCCACTTGAGATGATTCATAAAAAACCAATAGCTTCAGCACCACCACGACTACAAGCTCTGTTATTGGAAACACAAGGTTATGATTTTAATATTCAGTATATCCCAGGAGAGGATATAGGTCTTGCAGATGCTCTCAGCAGACTACCAAACCCCAACAAGACAGCAGATCTTACCCCAAACATCAAAGTTGATTTTGTCAAGTTTAGCGATAATCGGCTTGAACACATCAGAGAAGACACAATGAGAGATCCTATCCTTAACTCTCTCAAAGAACTGATATACCATGGATGGCCAAGCTCTATCAGGGAAGTTCCAACACACATCCGTCCATACTACTCGATGAGGGACGAGTTAAGCATCGAAGATGGTCTGATCCTTAAAGGAGATCGCATTGTTGTACCAGAAACACAACGCGATATCATCCTTAAACAGCTCCATAATAGTCACCTTGGTATTGTGAAGACACAACTGAGAGCAAAGAAAGATGTTTACTGGCCACAGATAAACAAGGACATAGAAACACTATGTAAAAACTGTTCAATTTGCCAAGAACATGCAAATAGGCAGTGCAGAGAACCTCTCATACCATCAGACATACCATTGAGCCCTTGGAGCATTATAGGAACTGATATTTTCTCAATCGACAATAATGACTATCTTATTATTGCTGATTACTACAGCAAATTTCCCATCATTGAGAAACTTCCACAACCCTCACCGTCAGCTGTTATTGCAGACATTACAAAGAAGTATTGCAGCATGTTTGGCATCCCAGATGAAATTAGATCAGACAACGGTCCACATTTCTCAGGTCAAGCATACAGAAACTTCACTAAGGACTGGAAGATCAAACACACAACATCATCACCTAGATACCCTAAATCTAATGGTTTCATTGAGAGACAGATACAAACTATCAAGTCAATCATGAAGAAAACAAGAACAGAGGATGTACACCTAGCACTCTTGAGATGGAGAACAACACCGGTAGACAGTAAGATCGACAGTCCAGCAGAACTTATGTTTGATAGAAGAATTAAAGACCTCCTACCATCTAAGGTCCACTTCCGTCCACAACATAGAGACAGCACATATGATCAACTTCAGCATCGTCAGCAAGTTCAGAAATTCAACTATGACAAATGTGCTAAAGACTTACCACCATTATATCCTGGTCAGCATGTGACTACCTACAACCACAACAATGACACATGGTCAAAAGCAACAATCATTTCCAGAAACCCTGAACCCAGGAGCTATACTTTAAGACCAGACAGCAGCAGCAACCTCCTGAGGCGAAACAGAGTGGACATAAGAGAAATCCCACAGAATACAACAGAACAGAGAATTCCCATGCTTTCAACAGACAATGCAGTAACTCCAGACTTTGGTGCCCCACAAAACCAACAAGCGCCAAGGCCGAAATCACAACCAACTCAAGCTAAACCAGGGACTTCCGCAGAACCACCAGCACTTTACACCACTCGTTCTGGCCGTACAGTGACACCTCCCAGCCGATACAGACAGTGACATATATACTCACACTGAGCATTACACATACTTATCTTTTCTCACATGAAACATTTCGTTGGAAATGTTTGCACACATTTTTTTTTTCAAAAAAGGGGGGATGTAATATGAATACATTAAAGTACGAACCACACATTGTAATATAATGCGAATCTTGACATGTACGATATTCTGTAAATAAACATGGCTACGAACTGAACATGCTTATACTGAGTGCTCTCTGAAACATGTGTGTGCTTGTGTAGATGACGAGGTAATGCTTATATACATACATCATAACATTACAGACAGCATACCACTTTAAAAAACAATTATATTGCGGAAGCAAAGTTCCATTGATGGAATCCACACTGAAACTTTCAGTATTTTGACCAGTGACTTTCCATCAATAAAAAGAGCCTGCTCACGTCTACATTGTAACTGCTCACGTCTACATTTTAACTGCTCACGTCTACATTGTAACCATGTGCTGAAAGAAATATGATGCGATCATTAGAAGTTCAGAATGAAATGAAAATTTTCTTGCTCGTTTAGAAAATTTCAGTAATTTCTCATGAGCATGAATCCTTCACCATAAATGTTACTTTCAACAAATGTCGCCAGATTGTTAAATTGATTACAACACTTGCATCCTCAAATGCAACATCTTTATCAATTAAATATTGACCAGAAGCTCGCACCTCTTCCCATGTACTCCGAGTAAAGTAATTTGTCACAAAATGGCCGTGCTATAATTTTATTGTGTTCTACCTGTCTTCTTTTTTCATACTGTGCCTTCTTTTTATTTCTTCCTTAACCCGTATTTTCTCTTATGTTGAACGCACGACTCAGGTTTCATGATGTTATTTCGCATGATCTAAATAAACAGCCCAGGTGCGTATCTCGCTCACACCAATCTGGGCGCCCATACTTCCCGTATTGACAATCGGAAGATAGACACGAATAGCCGGCATGAAAGTTACATAGCTTACCAGGGGTTGGACACAAATTAAACGGAAGGTTTGGTATGAAGTACAGACATGAGTCAGCTAAAAGTAGAAGTATTAATACCTTATATGGGAGGAGTTTGAAATTACCTGTGTCAAGCGAAATTGCAAGAGAGAAGGGGGGAGAAGATAGATGCTAAAGTCAAACGTTTAAATTTGCTTGGTCTAGCCAAGATATATTAAACTAGACGTTTTATTGGCGACTCTCGCCGCGTAGAAAGCTTAAAGAGCGTGGGCGAAATGACCCATATAATGTAGCACATTTTCAAACTCCAGCACTGTTCCATTGAGTCAAGACGATATCATCAGACTAGCCAGGACCAATGAAATATAGGCATCATTAACGAGGATTGGAGCAAGTATTGAGAATCTACTGAAATTAACCAGGAAGAAAACTCGACTTTATAAAACTGAAAACGACAAATTCCTCGGAACCTGTAACAGGATAACAGTGGGATTATCATTAAAATAATACTCAAATACCTGTAAGGCGGCCTCATACCCTGTGGCCCGACATTATTCGGAACTCTTCTTGACGTCTGTAAATAGTCCGATTATACGGTGTGAGTTGTAACATACATTTTATATTTTACACTTGACATGGTTAACTCGCTGGTGGTTGCACAAGTTCATACGATGCTGGCAACCTCAGCATATGAAAATGAGAGAGTTATGAACCATCACAGAAGTCGACGATTGACGGAGCAGTCAGCAAACCCGTCCAACAGCTGGCCAGATAAATGATTTTAATCTGGCAAAAACAAATAATTCTCACCACACAACCCACTTAACTAATTTTCTACGAAGAAAACTCCGCGTTTTTTCTAATTCATCAACTTCCCTTATTTATGTACTCATATTAAAGAACGTCATGAATGAAGCGGAACGTGAACCAGAACCTACCATAGAGGAAGTCCGGAACGCAATCAAACACTTAAAAAGTGGAAAATCTCCTGGTTGTGATGAAATAACAGCTGAAATGATACAGGCAGGAGGAGAAGGCAGCGCTCGTATATACCATGCATTATGCTGCAAGATCTGGCAAAGCGGAATTTGGCCCAAGGAATGGAAAAGATCAATTTACATACCCTTGCCAAAAAAGGGCAACCTGAAACTGTGCACAAACTACAGAACTATAGCTCTTATAAGCTATGCCAGCAAAATACTATTACAAATCATAATGAAAAGGATGCAACAAAAGCTAGAAACAGAAATAAACGAAGTACAGGCGGGTTTTCGACCAGGTAGAGGCACTAGAGATCATATATTCAACATGAGGATCATCATAGAAAAGTGTAGAGAATTCAACGTTGACCTACATACTTGTTTCATTGATTACACCAAAGCTTTCGATTGTGTACAACATCAGCAGTTATGGGCTATTATGAAAAATATGGGATTTCCAAACCACCTTATACAACTCATCGCACTGCTGTACCAAGAACAACAGGCAGCCGTAAGAATAGAGGGGGAAACATCAGAATGGTTTGAAGTACAGAAAGGAGTAAGACAAGGCTGTACCCGTTCCCCTTACCTGTTTAACATTTATGCCGAGAATATCATGAGAAACGTAAGAGATGACTAAGAACACACAGAGTTTGACTCATTTAACATCAGCGGGTACCAGATCCCGGAAATCAGATATGCTGACGACACAGTCCTCCTATCGACCAACCCAGAAGGACTTGAACAATTAATTCTGTCCACCAAAAAAACACAGAGAGGCCCAGAATCTATACCTAAACACCAAGAAGACCAAAGTAAAGACCAAACCAGAAATTGAAATTGATAACGAAGAACTGGAAAGTGTTAATGAATTCGAATACTTAGGATCAATCATCAACGGCTCTGGCGACTGTGCAGTAGAAATTAAAAGAAGACTTGCAATTGCTTAACATAAACTAATACAGGATTACATCATTCGAAATTAAATGCTACAGAAGGATGTTGAGAATATCCTGGACAGAAAAAAAAGACCAACAGAGAAGTACTGCACTCACTAAACGTACAGGAACATTGGCTCCTAAATACCATCGCAATAAGGAAGCTGAAATTGTTCGGTCATATAAAAAGACATAATAGTCTGGAAAAAACAGTGATGGAAGGCATGGTCCCTGGAAAAAGGGGAAGGGGTCGACCTAGACGACGGTGGACCCAGGACATCACAGAGAGTCTGAACTTGTCTTTGGCTGATGCAGGTCGACTTGCCCAGAATCGTGATGCGTTCAGAGCAGCTGTAATGGAGACAACGTTCTGGAAAGAATACGTCACATGATGAAATTAAAGAATAATTGATTATTGTAGCAGCTTCCCGTTACGGAGTGCTATAAGTTGATATAACAGATTCATACTACTGGCAAGGGCGATTCCAGAAATGTCGGGCTTAAAGTCTCTATTGCCGACTTACGATGTTCAACGCGAATATTATAATGGTGGGATGTAGATGGGTCAATGGTAACTGGAACGAACGTCAACTGTGGCGGTAGCAAGTAAGGTAAACTGGACCCATGACTTGATTATACATGTCAACAGTTTATTATACGAGAACGTGGACGCAGACATCATAGTAAGTAGTCATCAATAGTACAAATAGCATTAAGACATCATAGTTCAGTGCATTCTCATCTAACTTTGATTATGGACTTGATCGACATTCTATAACGGCCGACCCTTCAAGGACGGCGATGAACTTTACGGCAAGTAGTTCTACCATGACTTTCATTACGGAGCTTGTACAAAACGACAGGGGTTTTATTGATTAACCCTCTAGATATATTGAATAATAATCCCGATAATCTTCGGTAAGGATCTGGAACCCACTAGCGACACAACATGGCGTATATGTCGAAGTTCAGCCAGATTTTGGCAATGACAAAAATAGCATAATATATAATATGCAAACGAGCCCTATACTGACTAACGTAGATACTCCATACTAGGAAGTTTATGGATGCTTCTCACAATTTGGGCAAGATTTGCAATCAGCTCCGTCCAAAGACGACCGTCTCAGGTCATGGACATTAGGCATCTCCCCTCATAACGTAAATAATTAATCATATATATATTTTCTTAGATGTGCTCAACATTTAAATTACACGCGCGAAAAGGACTTAACAATTATTACATTTGTTATATGTATTTATAAATCAATAGTTTATTTAATTATTACAGAGAGAAGTGCACACGTAAGAATCAGTTCAAAAGAGCTATTTAAGTAACATTTTACTGAATAATTCAGTTGGCGGCTCAGAAACGAATTAATATATCTTTCTATTCATAGGAGGGGTGGGTAGATGCAAAGTTCACGATAGCCTTGACAAATTCAGCGTTGTGCTTGATTTCTGAAATATCCTATGAAGACTCCCTAAAATAGAAGCACCATCCTTCTATTTACAACTCTGCCACGAGTAATCTTGAGCGAAAGTAGATACCTTTAAAGACCCTCAGTTTATACTTTAATTTTTGGTCATTGATGGACCATCACTTCAGAGTATGGAAGACAACATGTGACATCATTCATGAAAAAATATGTGAAATCTTCTAATAGTTTCATCGATATCTCTAAGTCTTCTAAACAACTGATGTCCGAACATTTATTATCAACATGAAACTTGTCACACAGATTGTCAAGTCCGTCTCTTCGTTTTTCAACAAGAATATTCAGAATCTTCAAGGACACAGATTCTTGACACAGGTGCTGCGAATACCTATCACAGATTTAACACAGTTTAGAATGTGAACAACTAAACTACACTCCACTTGCCATTCGTTCAATATTTACTTGTAAAATTAGTGCTTAAAGAATATGCTTGCATTAGATAGACTTCATCTGAGTCATGTTGAATCTCCGGGGGTAAAGCCGGACAAAATGCACTTTTGACAAAAGCCACCCGGACTCTCCATCTAAGGGAGAAAAAGAGGACAAATCTGGGGAAAGAGGACAGGTGGTCATCCTAGGTTAATTAGTATAAGGAGTCATTTGGCTATATCGTAAAAGTTATGATGTAGAAGAGAACAGGAGACAGACATGAAGGGGATGAAGAGAACACAGAAAGACCTGAGAGCTTGGATAACGATAGAAGGCGACACTATAGTCAGTTAGGCAGAGACCATTGGTCATTTGAGGAGCATAAAAGTTGTTCACAGATAGATATGGAGCTTGATAAACAGCGTCACACTGGGAGGAGCTAAACAAGTTGTGATGGATAGATTTATGTGAAATCATGGGAGCCTATGTTTTTAAAGAGAAGGGCACATAAGTATGTATAGAGGCGATCCCACAAAATGAAATTAAAAAAGTGGACCATCCTTCTATTTAACTCAGGCCGCGATAATCTTGAGCGAAAGTAGATACCTTTAAAGACCCTCAGTTGATACTTTATTTTTTGGTCATTGATGGACCAATCACTTTCAGAGATGGAAGACAACATGTGACATCAATCATGACAAATATGTGAAATCTTCTAATAGTTTCATCGATATCTCTAAGTCTTCTAAACAACTGATGTCCGAACATTTATTATCAACATGAAACTTGTCACACAGATTGTCAAGTCCGTCTCTTCGTTTTTCAACAAGAATATTCAGAATCTTCAAGGACACAGATTCTTGACACAGGTGCTGCGAATACCTATCACAGATTTAACACAGTTTAGAATGTGAACAACTAAACTACACTCCACTTGCCATTCGTTCAATATTTACTTGTAAAATTAGTGCTTAAAGAATATGCTTGCATTAGATAGACTTCATCTGAGTCATGTTGAATCTCCGGGGGTAAAGCCGGACAAAATGCACTTTTGACAAAAGCCACCCGGACTCTCCATCTAAGGGAGAAAAAGAGGACAAATCTGGGGAAAGAGGACAGGTGGTCATCCTAGGTTAATTAGTATAAGGAGTCATTTGGCTATATCGTAAAAGTTATGATGTAGAAGAGAACAGGAGACAGACATGAAGGGGATGAAGAGAACACAGAAAGACCTGAGAGCTGATAACGATAGAAGGAAGACTTGGCATAAGTTGTTTGAATGCTTATACTCATTGAGGAGCTAAACAGTGATGATGATGATGATAAGAGCTATGATAAAAGCGTCACAATGAATGAAAAGAGACCGATATGGGCATTATGTGAACGTAACCACCAATTTTAGAGAGGACAAAGTTTGTTAGGCGATCAAAAACAAAGAGAAATTAAAAACAAACATTGTGTCGGCAACTTATAACGCTGATGAAAAGGCAAAATACGCTCTTGTAGATCTGTCAGTTCGGCAGAGCATTCTCTTTTTTTCCTGATGAAGTAAGGAAAATGGTTCAAGTGATATTCTTTATTTTGAATGTACACTGTGACGTTTGGTTATTTGACAGACCCGCACGCTCTTCTATATCGATGACGTCATATCCACGTCGATAGATACTGAACTATATCTGGTAAACATACGTTTTTATTCATTATTTTTAGTACTTCGAGAGTGCAAACACAAAATGTCTGCATCGTTTATGAAAAGCAGGTTGTTTTTTTGGTTAAAGAAATTTGCATCCATCATGTATGTCGTGATTTGGAAGTCGAAAAAGTGATGTCTCTTGTCGAGACTAAATTACCTATTATCGATAGCTCATTCATGAAGTAGTTTTTAGCAACACAAGCTTCATTGTTTCAGGGAACAGACATGAAATGTCCTTTGTTTTAAATTCAGACGCAGTCTTTTATAGTGACTTCACTACACGAGATGAATGTTATTTAAGCCTTCAAATCCGCCATGTATGACCATAAAGGCAACCACTGAATTCTTCAATCACAGTTAGCTGTACATATGCCATCTTTGTCACACAATATGATCAAATTTAGGGTTAAAGTTAGCGTTAGCGACAATTTTTTTTTTTACCCTAAGCCCTACCGCTAAACTTCTAACCCTATTGTGTTTAAGTAAACACTTAATAGCACTTTTAGTTTACAATACCAGAAATGCAGACATAATTGAACAAACATAAACAAATAGCCTAGGCCTAATGGTAATCATACATGCCACACCCTGGAGATGAAAAACCTGTAGGCTATAAAAAAATCCGAAAATCCTGTACAAAAATCCGGAAACCTGTACAAAGATCCTAAAAACCTGTAGCCTACAACAATTTAAAAAAAAGAACCATACAAAGGAGAAAGATCCATACATTGACCATTTCGTTCTGTGAGAAGTCATAAGACCATTTTTTTTTCACACAGGCATAAAGTGTAAATTATAGTTTACTGTGTTTTCCTTGTTTGTACATTTGGTACAATTCTTCATGTTGGATATAAGAGGAAACTCAACATGGAGTGTTACATATAGAGGTGGGCTTGTCATCATCATGGTTCCTTCTGTCAGCCAAGTGCTTAGGCCCTTTAATAATCTCCATTATGACTTTTGCTGCGAACCCATCATGTCTCAATACCTCCTACGCTTGATCTGTCATCAGTATTATTAGGCCCAAGTCTTTCCATAGACTCACTTTCGTCATTGTCAGAGTCTAAATCAGGCCCGTGATCAAATACCATTCACTCAGCTCCCAAAACAAAGATTCCACCGCCCAGTCGTGTAAAATCAAAATATCGATCAATTCAGAACATGGAAACTTCTCTTGTACCGGAAATACTCAGGCAACGCTAAACAGTGTTCCCACTCTCCGTTAGATGTAGACTTTGCGCACTGGTATTTTTGGCCGAATAAAATTGTAAAGGGTTAATAATTAGATGAAAACCTGTACGGAACGTAAGTACAGATGTGAAAACGAGAAAAATCTGTACAGATTACGCGTACCTGTGCTACTTGACAAGTATGATGGTAACCAAAACATAACCCTATTTGCAACAGATGGTGTATGTACAGTGAACTGTGATTCAACCATCTTCTCTAAAAATCCTCCCAAAAAACTTAAAAATTTCACTTTCAAGCTCTAAGAAGTGTAATGATAATGTAGTAGACAAGATAGGGAAGGAGATACTGCTGGCTAATAGGCCTACATACTTACACACCAGAGGATGTTCAGTTTTAAAGTTGAAATGAAGAACAGTGGGCTGTGTATTCGATAAGGTCTTTAAAAAAATTCAGAGATGCAAGAGGTAAGGGTTAAGGTTAAGTTTAGGTATCCTAAACCTAATCCTGAATCCTAACCCTAATGGTGTTGACGACTTACTAGGATGACATCGAAGAACATGTCTCATTGTTCTTCGTTTCAACACAGTTTTAATAGCATGGGTATCTGTTACCGTTGTGTTTTTCTTCAGTGGTCTGTCTCTGACAATGATGTTGTTAGGGCTGTCAGGTTTACAGTATGTGGCCGACGTATTTTTTTGTAACGCGAATTTGATGTGGGCCGTTTAGCTTTGGCGTATGGTGATGATAATTGAGCTCAGTAACACTGTTTAAAGGGTCAATGCAGGATGACCAACTGGCAATAAATCGATGCTGGACTCATAGTGGACAGTTGGTGACGACACATAGTTTATTAAAGACATAACGTTAACATCAGTCAGCTAGACAATCATCAATATTATCTTCATGGCAGAAAAAGTACATAGTCAATAATGGTCAACATGGACGTTGACTGACTTCACCAACCATTACCACTCCAAGGTTAACGGATTAGTGATATACATGTTTCTGATGAAGTAACCATGTTAACATTCTTTTACGTAGTTTATTTATATTCCTTTACGTTTCAATCAGCTCCTAGCGTTAGAGGGACACACTAACAACTTGACACATCTGGTCAAGTTGAAGCTCTACCATAACGGTACAGGAGACGAAGTATCGGAGGCAAGATACTTAAAACGAGCCGTTTCTGGCTAAATATTCAAATTATAAGTTTCTTGGCATAGCTTCTTCAAGAAGAGTGTATTCATCTTTCAGATGATCATAATGGCTACATAATCGTGTCTTCCTTTGACCTGGGTAAGAACACCATAATCAATTACGTCTATACTCGACGATAGTTATTTTGTTCTGCCTCCAGTACATTGCCCGGATAGCAACAAATCGCCGCGACAAAACGCGCCATACCCATTTAAGAATGGTGCACGGTCGTATGCAAATAATTAAACATACAATTAACCTAGATGCGCTCAAATGTGCGTCTACAAAATACTAGACGCACATGTGAGGATCTCAAACATTTAACTCCCCCGCTATCAATATAAAATAACTTAACAGTATCTTTTACATGTTAGCAAAGGAGGAAAAGGAAAAGCACATACAGAAGCCAAGCATGCTAAATCATCTCGAAGCTGAATAAATGTAGGGATTGGTGGAACAGTAGTTAAAAAACATCACTAATGAATGGAAATTAGCATGGGATAAAAATCTAATAAGATTTGCATTTAAACTGCTCAAAGCTTCAACAAGAATGTGTCAAGTATCTAGGGAATTAACTATTCCCAGCAATAAGAAAATTTTCAGACTACAACTGGAAACAAGTTATTCTAGAATAGAAGAACTGAACTGCAGAATGTTGACAAGACAATAATATAGAGCTTTTCCTACTAAATTGTAAGGCGTGAACAACAGAGATTCTCGATATTAGATTATTCACTGGATGTAATCCACCTATAATTACAGAACAGGTGTTGAGAATTGACAGATTTACAGAACTGCTCAGTGTTGTCAACAATTATTTAAAAAAGAACAAACATTAATGGGTTGAAATAAAAAACCGTGGGATGTGTTCTCACTGCTGCCTTAAAAATGAATTAAGGGATAGGTTTATGAATCAGAAATCTAACCCTAACAATGTGGGCGACTTATTAGGATGGCATAGAAGAACATGTCCCATTATTCTTCATTCAAGTCTATTCATGTATAGCAGTTACTTTACTTTTTTGGTCCACTCTTGCTGTGAAGCATAGTGGGGAGCTCAAGTTTGCGTTCTTAAGTCAGATGTGTCATGTTGGCTGCAGGTGTTATTCTAGGATTTCTGTAATATTGTCTATCCATCCGGCACTTGATTTTCCCCTTCCCTGCAACCAGATCTTCTACTGTTGGATGCAAGTAGAGGTAATTAATCGGTCTCCATTTTCATGACATGGCCAAACTACTTAATTTTCCTAGTCCTTACTGGATTATCTGATTTGCCCAACCAGCAGAAGTCTGCATTATACACCTGTATACAGTGCAGTCCAGATAAGTAGAAGTCTCAGGGACCATAACAAATAATTCTACTTATCCAAAATTCTGCATATCCGAATTCTGCTCAAAGATGGACATTTATGCCAGAATAAGAGGCAAAGCATGAAGCAATTATTTTAACTATTCATAAACAGGAGTTTTTTTTTAAATGTCCTTTTCTGCATCTTTTAAAGTTTTCAAAAGCATTTTAGTGAAACCTAAAATGTAGTGTCAAGTTCATTGCTGGTAGCATAGTGGCAAGTGCAAAAACGTTAGAATTGCATTTTGGCTTAGTATTTTTGCATGCTCTGATAGCGATTCCTACACTGATTCCAGCGATAACTATTGCAGGACAAGTAAGCAGATGTAAGAGTTACTAACCCTGACATAGGGACTTTACGGTTGTCTAGTGTTTTCCTTTCTTCTTTCTTACAGTGCCTGCCAAATACTGCTTTGTGTTTATTATTTACTATTCACATGCCTCAGGTTTCACTTATTGTTTATCTTCAGATCTCAGATGCGTAGTTCCATTAACGCAAGCCCTTTTTCTTGCAAACCAAAGTGAACCAGTGTTCACGCAGTCGGCCTGACGATTAGGCCTATGTGTTTGTTGGTTTAATGAATGTTAATATTGTAATCTACCAATGGAAGCTTGGACGTTTATAACCTGTTATCGCCTGTTCACAAAAAAAAATTATATACGGCCACGTAGTAGTGTAACTAAGGCGATAAAGGCAGAACTTCTACTTATACAAGTCAAATTAGAGTTGGACAGAAAAATTACTTCGACTTATCAGAACATTCTAGTTATCAGAATTCGACTTAACTGGAGTTTTAAAACAAAGTCTAAGAAGATGTTTGGCCGGGACTTTCAGAAATGCTAAATTAGATTTAAGATAGTTCCGCTTAAGTGGACTGCACTGTATACTTGTACCTTGCATAGAATAGAAGGAATAAAATGGTATGAGAAGGTCACCAATATGGAACTGATGACAAGAACCAGACAAATGCCAGTGGAACAAGAAACGAGAAGACACTGGCATTGGATTGGACACACAGTAAGGAAACCTACTGATTGCATTACCATGCAGTCCTTTTTCTGGAATCCACGGGGTAAGTGAAACAGGTGTACCGAAAAAACATATGGAGAAGAAAACTAGAGACAGAAATGAAAATGGTGAGGAAGATATGGATGGACCTTGAGCTGGTGAAACTGACAGAAGGACTTGAAATACATTTGTTCAAGGCCTGTGCTCCTTGGGGAGCTGAAGGTAATGAATGATGATAGATCTGTGAATAAGTTTAGTATTGTTAGAGCATTTTCTGCTCATGGTATAAATTCACTTTATTAATTAAAAGTAATGCTTTTATCGTCCGATTGGCAAAGGGTTAGAGCACTGGCCTCTCGCGGTAAAAGGTTCAGGTCTCGAAACACTTGTGACATTATGCTCAAGTCTACCTAGCTGTAAATGGGTACGTGATTGCTTTTGAGTTAGGGAAGGCAGAAGCAGTCAGGAAGGAAACTGGTCACCATACCGCTCAAAGCTGGACCTAGAATTGTGAAGTCTCTAACACTTAAATCCCCTACGGTGGTATCTGCAGTGGGACTACCTTTACATTTTGTTATTCTTTTATATAAGAAATATGTTGGACATACACTCAGCTCTAAGTCTGAACTAGCACTTTTGTGTGGAACCCACATTTTAGCATTCATTTTCATTATGTATTGTAATACATTTCAGGCCGGCCATGGCAGACATTAAATTATCAGGTTCGGCTGCCGTGCCACCAGATGATGACAACTTTGAGAGGGATCTACAAGAGATGCTGGATGATGGCCCCAGCCTGAATGATGTGACATCAAATGTTCAGGGTGGAACACCAAACTCCGTGTCTGCAACATTTGCAGAACAAGTCGGTCCATTCTCTGCTGGAGCTAGCCCGGCTGGAGTGACATTAATGAGTGGAGCTGGGGGTATTTATGGATCTGGTACTTCTGCAACTAGACTAACACGCTCCTATACTCTCCCTCCTGGTGTGTTTCATAATTCTTTTTTTCATAATACAGGTACACCACTGATTTTCCGGGAATAGGTGTTCCTGCACCTCTTTTAATACTGATAAAGTTAAGAGAGGGTATTGAAAATTCCAGAGACCTCCAGTCTAGTTTATTTGGGTTGCCACAGATGGCAGTTTGTGTAGCACAAGCTCACTTAGACTGTTTACACTGCAGTTTTTAGTGATGATTCACTGAATCTGTGTTATTAGCTTATTTACTGAATAAACACATGCACAAGCTACGATTGTCTGCTTCACCACTGTGCACATGTGGATTAAACGAACAAACTGCTGAGCATGTTCTACAGGATTGTCCTCTGTATGACCAGTTAAGAAAGATATACTGGCCCAATGACTCAACACTAAACTCAAAGCTATATGGAGCTAAAGAGGAACTTCAAACAACAGTCGAATTCATCATGAGAACTCGTCTGACGGTGTAAACATCAAAGATGCGATCGCAAGAAGAAGAAGAAGCTTATTTAGTTTAAATTTACTCCCTTTGTCATGGCTTCTAAGATACAAGTGTCAGTTGAAAAGAGTGGATCAAGGCGTTTCTGTGCCGAGGCTCTGTGACATCTAAGGCATTAGTTCTTCATTTATGTAAAATATAAAGATGCAAAGGAATGAAATGCTGAAATTCTGTAGTGATTTAACTATCAAATGAGCATTTGAGACACGTTGAAAGATGGTAAGAGCATGATGAAGTAATGATGGAATGGTTTTAACGTCATTGGAATGATGGAGCAGACGTGTTGGGTGGCGAGTAATGAAACAGGTTCTATTGTTCCATAAAGAACTTGATTAGAACAACATTGTGACTGTAGTGATGAATGGTTTCAAAGGTTTAAGCGTCATGGAATTTCTGTGCATACATTAAGTGGAGAAAAGTGGTCTGCAAATCACGATGGGTTGGACGAATTTGTGACTCTTCTAACTGAAGTGCACCTCAGTTTCGACCAGGTGTTTAATGCAGACTTCTGTTGGTTGGGCAAATCGGATTATCCAATAAGGCTTAGGAAGCAACAATGCCTGAAAATCAGTGGTGTACCTGTATTATTGTTAATCTTATTTTTAACTGGAAACGTATAATATTCTCATGTAGTGGTGGGTTCTGTAGCAATTAGTTTTACATGATGAGAGGACGCATCTGCTCTGAGGGAGACTGAGCACCTATTGGTTTGCCTCTAGTGCATTGACATCGATTCTGATTAACATTAACATGATGAGATTACCAGCTGCATGCACAACCTCATATTAATTTGTCACCTGAGGGAGCAGTTGTACGTTTTTTTTTCCTTTGACTCCTTATAGGCTTCCCGGGATCTACACAGAGTAGAATATGTAATGCATCTCAGATATAGTGATCTGCCACAAGAATTTTTGGCATTTAGGAAAGATAAATATATCAGCAAGGAAGCCTCATTGTTTCTCCAACACTGCATTTTCATTCATTTCTCTTTTCACTCCCTGTGGAGCATGGAGTTTTCAAGCAGCTGTCCCTATTGCAGAAAGCAGATACTAAAACATTCTTGTGCTGTTGCATTGATGGTTTCTATGGCAATCTGTTTTTCATAATAAGGTTGCCAGCCCCAAGCACAACTTCATATTAATTGCCTCTTACAACATGCCTGAAGAAGCAGAAGTGCTTTTCTTTCTTGAGAAAGAGTTCCTCAGGAACCCATGGGTCAATACTGTATTATGATATTGTCATGCTATTTATGGCGCCACTTCAGATTGGGCGGCAAGAAGCTCACACAACAAGCAGAAGAGAGGAAAAAACGTCAAAAGGAGCACCAGGAAAATAAGCAGCTGAGGGCTGTCACCTCAGGGGCGCATTCCCATAGTCAGTTATGACTGAAGGGGCTATTATTATTATTATATTGCCATGAAACTTATTCCCCAGTATAATGGGCTAGGATGACCCTCCAAATAGATGTCACAAGATACGAGGGAAGGTCAAAAAGTAATGCCTCCTATTTTTTATGTATGTAAATACTGCATCGGTGTGCAATTTGTAAATTTAGCAGGATTCCTCAAACACTCTTCTGCACTGTATAGCATTACCAACCTGTTTCAGTAACAGGTGGCACCACTGTAACAGTTTAAAAATGGCTGCCAAAGACATTCGGTTAAAACAACCTCAATGCTGAAGGCGAGACCCCAATTCGCATCCATGAACGTTTGAAGAATGTTTATGGAGATTCAACAGTGGATGTTAGCACTGTTCGATGTTGGGTACATCATTGTGACGAAGCTGAAGTAGGTCAATCCTCAATGGCTGACGCAAAGCGGACTGGCCGTCCGTCTACCACAGTGAACCTTGCACCGAAACTGAAGGAGAAGAGTTTTTATCGAATATTGTAACAGGTGATGAGACTTGGGTTCATTTTTTTTAACCAGAATCCAAGAGGCAGTCAATGGAATGGCATCACACAACATCGCCGACAAGAAAGAAGTTCAAAAGTTCACCATCTGTAGGGAAAGTTATGGCCTCCGTGTTTTGGGATGAGAAGGGTGTGATTCTTCTCGACTTCTTGGAACAGGGAAACACGGTGAATGCAGACCGTTACATTGAAACTTTGAAGAAGCTTAGAGGTCATCTTTGGCGACTTTACCCATTAAAAGATCAGAGAACTGCACTATTGTTGCACGATAATGCCACGCCACACACCGCTAAATGCACCATTGATGCGATTGCAGAATTTGGCTGGACATTATTACCACATACCTCTTACAGTCCCGATCTTGCACCTTCTGACTTCCATCTGTTTGGACCACTGAAAGAAGATCTTCGCGGACATCACTTTGAGGACACCGAGACCCTTAAACGCGCCGTACGCCAGTGGTTTAGGAAAAAGGACACAAATTTTTACCGTGCAGGGATACATGTCCTTGTGAGAAGATGGACAAAAACTGTAACAAATAACGGAGACTACATTGAGAAATAAATTTTTGAAGTTCAGACTTGGGGCTACATTTCAATGTGAATTTTATCTGTTTTCTTGCCTATTGAATGAAATTAAAAATTACGAGGCATTACTTTTTGACCGTCCCTCGTAGATTGTGTGATGCATCTTGCTGTCTAATATTTGATGTTTAAATTGGATGAACAGTCTTCCTCAAGACAGTACATACACAAATAAATAACTTGATAGGAGTTTAGGTCACAGTTCCATACATATAATCTCAGCAGCATACTCCTGGACATCAGTAACAAACGTATAAAGATACTTGTATCACTAGAATATGTGGTACAGTCATCCTAACATACTGGCAGCCACTGCATTCAATGTAAGTGCTGCATTCACCCTTCGCACATATACAAGGTCTGTCCGGAAAGTAATGAGACTGATTCCATAAAATTGGTTTATTTCAAGACATGCTTACATACACTTAAAATTCTTTGAAATAACATCCTTGAGCATCAATACACCGTAGCCAGCGGTTCTGCCACGCGTCGTAGCTCGCCTGGAAGTCTTGAACGGGGATCTCTTTCAAAGCACTCATCACGGCAGCTTGCACGTTTATAACAGTCCCAAAATGGTGTCCTTTCAAGCTGGATTTGAGCCGGGGAAACAAAAAGAAGTCAGCCGGGGCCACGTCCGGGCTGTAGGTAGGTTGAGGCAGCGTTGCCACGGTTTGGTTCGCCAGAAACTCTCTCACTAACAGGGACGCATGAGCCGGCGCATTGTCATGGTGAATAACCCAGGTGTTGGCCATCTCCGGGCGGAGGCGCACTACTCTGTTCTTCAGCCGTTTAAGCACTTCCACGTAAAATGCAGCGTTGACCGTTTGTCCAGGTGGTACAAACTCCTTATGGACAACACCTTTAGAGTAAAAAAAGACAATGAGCATCGATTTCATCTTTGATTTGCTCATTCGAACCTTCTTTGGTCGAGGAGACTCGGTAGTGTGCCACTCAGAGCTCTGCCTTTTCGTCTCCGGATCATACTCAAAGACCCACGTTTCATCACCGGTTATCACTTTTTCAAAAAATCAGGTTCACTCCTCACACTGTCCAAAAGCTCACGAGAAATCGACACACTGTTTTTCTTCTGTTCGTCGGTCAAAACCTTAGGAATCAATTTGACACAAACTTTCCGCATCTGCATTTCTTTCGTGACGATTTCATGCACAATGGATTTTGGAAGTCCCACTTGATCTGCTATCAAAGACTCAGACGTCGGTTAGAGTCCAAAACCGCTTTCACCTTATCCGCATTGTCCGAAGTGTGAGACGTTGATGGGCGCCCTGTGCGTTGTTCATCCTCGACGCTCTCTCTTCCTTTGAATGTTTTGTGCCACCGAAACACTTGTGCTTTCGATAAAGCATCCTTCCCGTAGGCTTTCTGTATCATAGCAAGCGTCTCGGTCGCGGATTTTACAAGTTTTTCACAAAACTTTATCGCGTATTGCTGCTCGACATTCCTCTGCATTTTGACCGTTACGCGACGCTCAAACAGCTGTCCACTTCGCAAGCGATCCGCACTCTGTAAAAGCTCAGAGCCAACTGACGTGAAATCTGTCGTTTACCTAACATCCCCCACCAACCGCCACGCCTGGAGACTCCGCCACCCGGCCCTTCTGATTGGCCCAAGACAATCAGTCTCATTACTTTCCGGACAGACCTTGTACCTCTCTGGTTTGATCACCAGGCATCCAAGTTCATCCAGTACTTCACACCACGACACCCTTCTAATATCCAGGCTTTTTTACTAAAGCTCTTATTAGGCTTCCAAATACTGGAACAGCCACGGTCTTATAACATAGAACTCTTGGTGCGGGGAAACAAGCAATGCACATCCAAACAATATATAATGGTCTTACCATAGACCTCCTCCTGGTGCGGGCAAACGATGCACCTCTTAATCCATTCACTTCCAAGCGTGGGAAAGGACACAACGTGCTGGTAAACAATAATACATTACAGCCTTGTAAATACACATTACGCGGGACATTATCACGTTAAATCCATAGTATAATCATCAAAAGCCACAGACTATTTTTGAACATCTTCAAGACACCAGCCGTCTGCGATAACGGATGGCCACAGACTCCCCAGTCACATCTCGGTATTCACTCTACCAAGTATGCTAACTGTGTTCACTCCACACGCTTTTCACAGACACACATAAACCTCAGTTCACACTGTACACCACTAAATCCTCTTCATTCCTGCTACGTGCTTCTAACAGTGAACTTACACGTGACACTCAAAGCTTGCATACTTTAATAAAAAATAATACCCTCTTAACAGTTTACACCATTCTCCACCCACACACATGTATACACATCATATATATCATGGCAGATATGTAACATGAATGATTAATAATTTAGTACACCTCTATGTGTACCTGACTGTCACGAAGTGGATTTATGTTTAGAGTTTGTCTGAATATATAGACAAGACACTAGTATGAAGAAGTCTGAGAAGATAGATTTTGTATGAGAAATGACAGTGACTGTGGAAAGATGAGACTTATAGCTTCGAGGGTGAGAACCTAGATTGACTCTCCCTCGCCACTTGTAATGTCGTTATGTGCTACTGACTCACCACCTCTGACTACCATAAAGGAGATGAGGTTTCACTAAAGTCCACAGACACACTATACAGACAAGCATATAGGTACAATATAGTTATAGAGAAACTGATCCAGTGTACATTTTATAGTTTATTAAAAAAACAACAAATCAATCCACAGTACAAATAATAAAAGTGCGAGTTCGCACCACCTGGAAAAAAAAAGAACAATTTCAAATGAAAGACAAATTAGAATAAATTCCCACACTCTCTTTCACTCTTGCATAAAATAATAATAAACCCAACTAACTTAAATAAACCAATGTACCGGGTGGGGGTCTCTAAGTAGAGCCACCACTCCTGACTACACTAAGGTTACTATCTGTCACTGCCCTGCTGACGATGCCTAAACTAACTGTCTACACAGCTTCAAAGCGCTTTAGGCGATAAACACGCCACTAACTAACACCACTGGACTGCTACACTAGTAGACTTTTATTACATCGCTAGCTCAGAGGCTGTCCTCTAAGTATACTATCTGACCCTACTGGTCCCAGCTATTTTCTCTCCCTCTCTCTCTCCACTCCGTCTTGATTCAGTGACTCTCTGATGCTACTGTCATCTTCTGAGGATCTGATAAGTTGCTGCTCCTTCACTCCCCTCTTCTTGGTTGTAGTTTGGAAAGGAATGTTTTCCCTTTCTCCCTTCCTGACTACTGCAGCTGATGACTTTGGTATTAAGAACGAGGTACTAAACTCGGGAGACTGATGCTTCACTGCTGATGAAACTTCTTTCAACTGCCCAGTTACCCCTCTTCGGGTTTAGGACAAACGGCTTTATTAAAGCCATATTAAACAACACCACCAGGCCACGCGCCTATTTGGTGTGTTATAACGAGCTAAGAGCTACTGATTTTAAGAAAATCCGTTCCCGCTGAAGAATGTGCTTCACTGCATGAGAACTTCTTTCTTTTACTGGTGCAGACGTACTGGCGCCGGTAATCCAGCATCACCAGTTCTTTTCACCTTTGGCGATATCTCGAGCCCTCGGCTCCTGAGAAGACAAATTACCGTGGTAAGTTGTAGGACAGTTTACACCCTCCCTATGTGCTGTGAAAATGCTGTAAAATGAAAAAAATAACAAATATACAACACGTCAAAATATTCTCAACCCTAACACATAACCACCTTAAATTCCTCCACTCCCCTCTGTCCCCTGAATCAATACATCTCCCCTACACCACTACGCACAAGCGATAAACAAATATTCCTACCCAAGGGTCAAACTAATCTACAGCCCCTCCTATCTCTTTCCCCGCTCCCACTTAATATCTGTCTGTTATGTGAACTCCTAGACACCGGCTGACCTGAATCTTTTGTGCTAGGCTTGCCTCGGCGTCACAACAATTGCATTGACCGCAAGCAAAAGAAAATCCTCGGTATAAGTTCCCCGGCCCTACTTTCTCAAGGACTGTCCCGGGAAGGTAACAATTAACACAATATTTAACCACCCTGTTACTCCACCATCTCAGTAATATTAATTACATCCCTTACCCCTGTCTCCTGACTACACAACAAATTAATACACAATTAAATAAAATACACAAATGCGCTCGTGGATATACACTAAATTATCATAATCAAAATGCGGGTGACCCAGACCACCTATTACATATTACAGACCACCAATTTAACTTCGCACTTATCCTCACACAGTTAATATCTCAAAATCGTTACACAAATCACAGATACTACTAGCTTATTTCCAAGAAAATCATAGACACTACTTACACTACATTCTATCGTTTAGCATAAGTAAGCAATTGATGGCACTTCTGTTTAATAAAATTAAATTAACTCCCAGAAGAAAAACTTACTCTAACGTGCTAAGACCTTACAGGAAAACTATCTACTCGCTAATAAGTTATGGACATACCCAAAATATCGAATATCTCTTGCAGAGCAACCGCTGACTCGCTGAGCAGACGATAGGCGTGGTTTTCACGGCAGCAAAATTTTAGACCAGAGAACGCTAACTGATTTCCATGCTACATATATAGTAAAATATTATGATGAAATAAGACGCGAGGAGTCATCGCATGGCGTTTCTCTGGGCCGACCTTTAACCAATTATATTGCTGCATTTAAATAAACTCTGACCTCTGCCAATGATATTCTAAACAACCCGATGACTCAGTGTATATTTGCCCCTGCACAAATTATTTCCAGCTCCCGTGCAGATTTAATATGCAACGTTACGCAATTGTCTGACCGGCTGCTCAGCGGAATAAATTTGATTAGTTACCGCACTGAACCTGGGTCATGCTTCTACCCCAACCCCTACAATTAACAGGGTAGGTGCGGGTTTATTCGGAATTTTCCTAGTCTGAAAAATCTACCCAGCCTAATAATATGAACTCCAACGCCTAATAAAATAACATGAATGCAATTACTTACAGAGAGAAAATCACTGGAGCGAAAGTGAAATTAAAACCCACAGTAACTCCTCATAAATAAACGCAATTAATTACATAGAGAAGAAGAATGGGTCCCGTTGAAAATAAAATCACAGTAAATCTTCACACTGACTCTGCTCTTCAAGTTAGGGAAGGCAAATGCAGCAAGGAGCGGAATTGGTCAATCACACCTCTCGAAGATGGACCTAGTATAGTGAAGTCTCAAACACTGCACACCCCTACAGCAGTAACTGATAGGGGACTAACTTTACCTTTTGCACGTCTGTGAAAGCAACAGATATGTAGTTATTTGATCAAATCCTGAGGCTGTTATGGACAGATAAAAAACTTATTGAACCTTAACTGATTCCATACGTAATTATTTTCTCTTCTGGATGGAGTTATTTTTAGACCACAAAATTTTGCATATACATAAGTTAAGTTTACTGAGATAAAATATCTAATTATAAGTAAAGTGTAACTTATTATATATGAAATTATAGGAAAATGAATGGGCATTATGAACATATTAATCGTTTTTACTAAATTTATAATTTAGTAGTTTTGTTAGATTGAATGGATTTGACGTACCCAAAAAAAAAATGATCTAAAATTATGAAATTCTTTTTCCACTTACCTAAGGCCATCATAAATTTTTGTCACAATACACATTCTAATTGCTTTCATTTTGTAGGTAATCCGTTTGGTAATACAGAAAAAGCAACAAAACTGAACAGCTGTTAAACGAGCAATACGTTTCGATTGTAAACCGCTTCCATTCTGTGTATTTTCAGCCATTGTTTATCACTACAACACGCGAATAAAAACACACTGAAATTCCTACCAAATTGAACAAAGATGGTTCAGAAATGCTTAAAAATGTTTTTACTTCCGTCCTAGATAAAATTCCGGTCACTTTAAAATACTGGATTTGGAAGCCACGCTGGTGTAATGGTTACCACATTGCGCTGGTGATCAGATGTTCATGGTTCAAGCCCAGGCGTGGGCATTTGAAGCAGTGTCATCGACCGGGATTTTGACTGAATAACTTAACGGCTCCTAAGATAAACCCTCTGTGGATGGGAAGGAGCAAAGCTCCTGACCGGGTTGGAAGGAAAGTCCACAGGCTCCCCAGCCTCGCAGTGACATGTCATTGGGCCGAAGGGCTGAAAGCCCAAGTGCAGCTGGTTAAGGAAAAAAAAATAAATAAAAAAATACTGGATCGGAAAAAGAATCAAAATTAGTTAGTCTTTAAAAAGATCTTATGGCCAGGCGAACGAAACTGCGCATCTTTAAAAAGACATTACGTACGGAATCAGTTAAAGGAAGTTACAGATCGTATGCCATTGAGGCAAACTGGGAATATGGTGTTAGGCCCATATTTTCTTGACCATCGGCACAATAGGGGTGCTGTGGTCAGTATCACGCCGGCCGCTTTAACCTTCCCAGAAGTTGCTCTGGTACCCAATTCTTGAGGCTGGGTCGACCCCAGAGCCGTTTGCGGTCTAAAAATATCCCACCTCAACTGGGGATTGAACCATGGACCACCGATCTAGGAAGCCAGTGCACTAACCACTATGCTACTCGCGGCTCCTGTTTTACAAAAGGTCATCATAATAGTAATAATGTTTGAAGTATATTTCTGTTGTTTATGTCTTTGATTATTTGATAAACTATTCATTGTGCTTTTTAACAATATTTACTTCTTCTGATACCTTTTACTTATTTTTGATCTGTTTCAGCTACAAGCAACGTTCCCTTATCCAGCTCAGGAAACTCTGGGTCCAACAGCGCAAACAGTAGCCCCAATGGGGATTTCATACCAAAGTCAGTGAGTCTTTCTGGTCAGAGCAAGATAGAGACACTGAAGGAATGGAGCCTGAACACTTTCAAAACCACAAAACAATATGTTTCTGAAAGACTTGGCAAGGGGTCAAAAACTATTGATCTGGAGTTGGAGAGCAGCATAGAGTCACTAAGAGACACCCAAAGAAAGTATGCAAACATCCTTCGCTTGGCTCGAGCCATGTCTTCACATTTCTATAATGTTGTTCAGACACAGAAGGCTTTGGGAGAAAGTTTCTCAGAGCTAGCTCAGAAATCTCCAGAGCTTCAAGAAGAGTTTATTTATAATTGTGAAACACAGCGAACACTAGTCAAGAATGGGGAGATCCTGTTAGGTAAGTTCTTAATGAGCTTGACTTACATATTTTACTTCCACTATTGCCGTGAAGCGTATTGGGGAGCTGTAGTTTGCGTTCTTGCACCAAGTATGTTTCGTTAGCTGATGTGAGCCTGTGTTGTAGGATGTCTGTGAGGTCTGTCCATCTGCCTCTTTGTTTCTTTCCCCCACACAAACACACACACACCACCACACACACACATACCCGCCAGCCCTGAAATATAATCTTCCACTGTTGTTGGCACTTTGTGGTAATTTGTCGGGCACCATTCTCATGAGATGGCCAAACCACTTAATCTTCTGTCTATATTCTTGATGCAGGATATAGTTCCTACATTGTTTTCTAATGTCATTGTTTCTCATTCTGTCTCTCCTGGTAACATTGATGGCTTTTCTTAAACATCCCATCTCATAGGATGTCCCCACACCTGTGCCTTGGTCAGCTCTGATGTCTAGAATATTTGTATCCATTTCTGCATGATTCAGCATTATAAACTTGCTTGTGAAACCCACTGTGTGATTCTATTTCTATTGCTCACATTAAAGCAGTAAATAGACTTTGACATCACCAATTATCTGATTAACGTATTCACCATAATGGCACAGATCTATAGAAATGAACTAATGTTGCTGCCAAAAGGAATCTCTAAAGTTACAGGAGGTGATAGGATACATATAGGAGAACCTGTTGACTAACATTACAAGGCAGTCTTTGTTCTGGAAGTTAAGAGAGGAAGGACTCTAAAGCACATTTAAAAGAATATGAAATGGAAATCAGTATGGCAGAAGTGGTTTGGAGGAAACTGAAGAGAGATGTTGATTCAAGAAAGGCTGGGGTGTGTTTTGTTAAAGATCTATGCTCTACTGCCAAACCTGTGCTCCACAATGCAAACCAATTGTTTCATCAGGAGTTCAGCTGAAGAAATAGGTGATCTGTTCTGTTGTTGCAAGGAGAAACTGACTGTTGAAGTAATGAGTCATGGCATATAAAATTGTAACGAGTGGTTTTCCTTTGCGCTCCTTATGGATCATGGGGCCACCACTGTAGCTGGTCCTCTAGCAGGAAGCCTGCACGAAGCAGTCACATGTGCTCGCTCTACAGTGGTTTCTGTGGCAATTAGTTTTAACGTAATGAGGTTGCCACCTCATGCACAACCTCATATTAGTCACTTTGTACAACTTGACCTGAGGATACAGTAGTCCTGTTCTTTCTTTGTCTCTTCAGAGACCCCCACGGAACTACATGGGGGGCATCGTAATGGGTGGGGACATTACATTTTTGCGATGGATCCAGCATTTGTGCCATGAAGAGAAATTCTTCAAGTCATGAAACTGAGAAACAGATTCGATGACTAGTGCACCTTGACTGCACAGTCTTGGTCAGACTTTTATTCTGTAACGTTCTGTGTTCCGTGTTGCATTTTTTATATAACTGAAAACTATTGCAAAAGGTATTTGCAAGTATTGTATGTAAGGTAAAGGTCATCACATAGCAGATACTGCTATAGGGGAGTGAGGTGTTGGAGACTTCACTATACAAGGTCCAGCTTTATAAAGTGGGGTGACCAGTTCCCTACCTCGCTGCTTTTGCCTTCCTTAACTTACTAGCAGAGGTAGATACCCATTTACAGCTGGGTAGACTGGAGGGGGATGCTGCCAGGTTTCATTATGGATTATATACACAAATAGGGTAATCTCCAAAAGAACGTTGCCAATCGTTCCCCACAGAATATTCACTTGGAGTGATTTCCCTTTAGCAGTGTTTCGTGGACTGTCACACTATTTGAGGTGCAAAACGGAGAGGCAATTATAAACAAAATAAAAATTTGTTTAGGGGTGGGCTGGGTTGTTCATATAAGCCTCCAGTGCTCAGGAACTTGTGTGGAGCTAGTGTCCTGTTCATGCTGGGGTATGCGGCAATGCAAGAGCTAACATACTGGCTTCTAGGTCGGTCCGTCAAATTAGCAGTATATCCGTTGTCCGTCAGTCAGTCCATCAGCCAATCATCAGGAGTAGGCCTACATAAGACAGTCACTCAGTCCATAAGTGGATACATGAATCAGTCAGTTAGTTAGTTTAATATTTCGTCAGTCTGTGAGTCAGTCCGCAGTGGGGGTTCTTATAAAAAAAATAATTATGACAAATGAAAGTAAGCTAAACAATAAACCAAAAGCCCCCCTTTTTTTAAGGGAAATCACTCTAAGTGAATATTCTGTGCGGAACAATTGGCAACGTTCCTTTGGTGATTACCCACAAGTAGTTTTCTTTAATTGTGATTTACAGGATTTTCATGGGTCATTCTAACTATATATGATTTTGACTTTACATGCTTTCTATGAAAGGTCTCACCTGCCTGAGATGTAGCACAGTAGTACGTGTTTTCTGTCGTAGTGCCTCTCCTTCTGCTTCTTGATCTTCTTTCTCCTGATTCTTGATAGGCTCCATATAAAAGATAATGATAAAGGTAGTCCTCCATATAAAAGATAATGATAAAGGTAGTCCTCCATATAAAAGATAATGATAAAGGTAGTCCCATAGCAGATACTGCCAAAAGAGAGTGAAGTTTCTGAGACTTCACTGTTCTAGCTCCAGCATTGAGAGGTGGGGGGGACCAGTTCTCTTCCTTGCTGCCTTTACCTTCCCTAACTCAAGAGCAAGAGTACCCATTTGCAGCAAGGTGAACATGAGCTTGACAGCACTGTGTTTTGAACCCTGCTCCTTTGCCGGGAGAGGTCAGCACTCTGCCAATTTGACATTTATGCTCCATATAATTACCTGTAAAATTGTGTGACAAGTCATTTGTGCTTCTGCTAGGTAAGAATGTTCAGGTACAATAAAATCTTATGTAGTTTGTAATATTATATTGTTATTTGACTTGTTGCATTTCCTCAGGAGCTCTTAATTTCTTCATCTCTTCTGTGAACACATTGTGTAACAAAACCATAGAAGATACGCTGTTAACAGTCAGGAATTATGAAAGTGCAAGGTAAGCTCTTCCTAGAAGTTCTCTGGACATTGTTGGCACTGAAAATGAAAACTTTTAAGATTTCGTAACTCTTGATCATCATTGAAAACATCAAGGTTTTTAAGGTACCAGGACGTTATAGTAAATTCAGGTAGACAGACAAGTCAGTGAGGTTTTCCAGGTGGTCAAGTGTTAAAAATACCATAGGCAGCTAAAAAAAAGGGAGGAGGATGTTCTAAAAGAGGGTACTGCTCAAAAGACTCTCATTACTTACAAAAGAAGGGAACAGCCCACTTTCTTTTGGCATATGAGAAAATAAAAAACTGGAATATTGTAACATTCGGATTTTCGCCGACTGATTATTACCAGATGTTAAAGTCTGTTTGCTCGTGTGAAATCTGGTATCTGTACCGTGTTGAAGTGTCGCTGAGTGGGCGTGTCGTTTATCACCTGGACAGTGTAATGTTGAGTGTATCTAGGTCAACAGCGTGAGGCACAGCCAAGGTGTAATGCAGACACTCACACATAACAGTATACCTGGTTCTCAGGTGTGTAGAACAAGTAAGATGTTGTAGTGAGTAATGGTGTGTGTAATCAGCAGATCGATGACACAAAGTCGTATAGGCTCTTATTTAAGGACACACAAACTCACTCCACCACACGTAGAAGTCATAGATGTGGTTAATGCAGATGACTTTCTCTTCAACATTTATTACAGCAATAGTACGTTGACGGACAACACAGTCAGTAGAACAAGGAACATGGACATTTCATGTGTAGTAATGCATATAACCTTCGAACATAATCAACCCTGCATAGCTCGTATGTATGATGCTAGTAACGTTGGCTTGATAATATATATATTCTCATACTGTAGCTCAGAGCCCCTGACTAAACGCGTCAGGTAGTCTTGTGACAAATATAGTTGCTTAATATCGAAGTCTGTGAACTTGTTGATGAAGTCAAGACTTCATCTGGCTTCTCCCGCCAGACACTTCTTCTTCTGCTCAATGATATAGGCCGTAATGGCGGGCCTCATAATGATTGATGAACGACTGTGTATTTTCATAGGCAGGCATTATCTTCCGTGCCGAAACATACCGCCATAATGCGGGTTTCATATAAATATACGTTCATTGTACTTCTGTAAAGTAATTCGATGAATAGACTTAGTTAGCTACGTCAAGCACACATAATGGACTCTGGATCTCAAGAACTGTGAGCGCTACTCACAGGTTCATACTAAATGTTCTGCAATCTTGGCATAATAATAAAGTTTATTTTACCTTGGACAGAATCCGAGAAATACACAAATAACCACTGTCGTCATTCTAGACGAACAGAATAACCCTGGGGAGAATCACTAAGATCACAGTTATACTGAAGACTATCTTTCCCCCCAGATAATGCAGAGAAGAACAACGGACATCTTGTCCGGTCAGAAAAACAGCTCATCACTCACAGACGGAAGTCTTCTTGGTTCGCGCTTAAAAACTAGCGCATGCGTAGACAGAACAGATTTGAGAACAGTTAACCGGCCCGTCTTAAGACAGATCAACCACAAAGAATAAACACGGGGAAGATAACCCCTAATCAACCTGTCCCAGAGAGTTAACGTACAGTTCTCTACCTTCGATCGTCAAAAGTATTAAATAGATTTACGTCTTATGAAACCATCAAAAAACGACAGCAACAGACTACCACCCCTCCGGATAAAAAAAAAAATGAAACATTTTTTTTTTTGGAAATACATCAATGAGCGAGATGCAACAAGCTCATAACGCATGAATGATGCGCCGATGAAAGGATCAATATAAATATGGTTGTTCGTCCATCACGGGTGATGAAGACCACTCTGTTCATCCAATTATTTAAGAATATGTTAGGTTAGTCTATGGGTACGAAGGTGACTGAAGAGCCCGATGCGGGCCTGGAAAGATCTTGGACAGTGTGGGCAGGGAATGTTTGCTTCATGTGAAGGTTTTATTTCATGGTCCTTTCTAGCTTGTCTCCGCTGTTCCGCTGCTGCTCTTCTGGATGATTCGCATGCTGCTGCACCTTTACGAAGAGATGTGCGCCAAGCAGTTCGGTCTTGCGCAGCAGTTTCCCATGTGTCTGGGTTTATGTCAAAGGTTTTCAATGACGTCTTTAACGTGTCTTTGAAGCGCTTCTTTTGGCCACCATGGGAGCGTTTACCCTTCTGCATCTCACCATAAAAGAGTATCTTTGGCAGTCGATGGTCTGGCATGCGGACTACATGACCTGCCCAGTGAATTTGTGACTGCATCAGAAAAGTATCAATACTAGGGATACCAGCTCTGTCAAGAACGGCAGTATCCGGGATCTTGTCTTGCCATTTGATGTTCATTATCTTCCTGAGACAGACTGTATGGAAGTGGTTTAGCTTCTTTACGTGGCGCCTGTATACAGTCCATGTTTCACATGCATATAGCAGCACTGGAAGCACCGCAGCTCTGTACACCTTCAGCTTTGTCTGTAGACTAATGCCACTTCGATGCCAAACGTTGGTGTATAGTCTGCCAAATGTGCTGCTGGCTTTGGAGATCCTGGTGTTCACCTCATCATCAATGACAATGTTCTGGGATAGTGTGCTACCAAGGTATGTGAATCTGTTCACAACATTCAGTTTCTCACCATTAACCTTGATGACTGGCTCAGTATAAACTGTGCCAGGAGCTGGTTGGTACATGATTTCTGTTTTCTTCGTGTTGATGGTAAGCCCAAAGTTGGCGCAGGCTTCGGAGAATCTATCCACACTATGCTGCAGATCAGCCTCTGAGCCAGCATTGAGGGCACAATCATCAGCAAACAGAAGATCTCTGATGGTGTGTGATTTGACCTTGGTTTTTGCTTGAAGCCTCCTAAGGTTAAACAATTTTCCATCAATACGATAACTAATGTCGATTCCTGTGTCCCCCCATATCTGTGGTTCCACGTTCTTTCCGGAATCCACACTGACTTTCAGGTAAAAGACCTTTGTCAAGATGAGCCGTAAGGCGATTCAAAAGGATTCTGGCGAATATCTTCCCAGCGATTGATAAAAGAGAGATGCCTCGATGATTGTTGCAGTCTTGGCGATTACCTTTACGTTTATATAGATGTATAATTGAGGCATCTTTGAGATCGTGTGGGATGGTTTCACTCTGCCACATTTGCTGGAAGATCATATGAAGTTTCTCTATCAGAACTGCACCGCCATCTTTATAAACCTCAACAGGAATTGAATCGGAGCCAGGGACCTTTCCACTAGACAGTTGACGAATCGCTTTTTTAGTTTCCTCCAGAGTTGGTACATCATCTAATGCTTCATTTATAGGATGATGGCTTCGTCGTTAATAGATGATGGCTGGTTCAAGATATTATTAAAATGTTCAGCCCAGCGTTGGAGCATTTTTTCCTTGTCTGTAATTAGTGTTTTCCATCTGCATTAAGGAGGGGAAATGATCCTGATGATGTTGGACCATAGACCGCTTTGAGTGCAAGGTAAAAGTTTTTCAAGTCATGGCTGTCAGCAAAGCCTTGGAGCTCATCTGCTTTATTACTCAGCCATGAATCCCGCATCTGGCGTAGTTTATGTTGGACGATTCTACGCATGTTGTTGAAAGCGTCTTTCTTGGATGTAGATTTTGGATCATTTAAATATGCTTTATGGAGATGGTGTTTCTCAGCCAACATCTGCTTTATATCATCTGAGTTCTCATCAAACCAGTCATTTTGTTTCTTGATGGAAGGACCCAGGACCTCTGTAGCAGTGTTGTAGATCTGCTCACTTAGGGCTGCCCAATTTGTTTCCACACTTTGGCCGTCTAGCGAGATAGATTTGAGACGGTCTTCTAAGGTGTCAGTAAATGACTGTTTGATTTTTGTCTTCCTTAGTTTGGTGACATCCAGCCTCTTTTGAGTTTTCTTCCCCTGAGGGCGCCTGGCTGGTTGGATACGAATTTTAAGTTTAGATACAATAAGGCGATGATCAGTCCAGCATTCGGCACCACACATGGACTTGGTCACCCGGACATCTTGCCTGTCCTTCTTCCTAACAATTACATAGTCAATTAGGTGCCAATGCTTTGAGCGAGGGTGCATCCAGGAGGTCCTGTTGCGGGTAGGAAGTCGAAAAATGGTGTTGGTGACAAGGAGGTCATGTTCTGCGCAAGTCTGGAGGAGACGAAGTCCATTACTGTTACAGCGACCCACGCCGTACCTACCAATAGTGCCATTCCAGGAGATGTTATCTGAGCCTACTCTTGCATTAAAGTCACCAAGAATGATGAGCTTATCTGCTTTAGGAACTGATGCAATGACTGCATGTAGTTCTTCGTAAAACTTATCCTTGACATCATCCTGGTTTGTCATAGTTGATGCATACGCGCTAATGATGGTGGCATGTTTTCTTCCATAGAACAGAGGGATCTTGACCGTCATGAGTCGGTCATTTATTCCCTTTGGGGGCCCCGCTAACTTGCTGACAATTGCTGTTTTGATTGCAAATCCAACCCCTGCTTCTCGTCTTTCTTCAGTTCCTCTTCCGCTCCAAAAGAATGTATAACCTGCACCCTTTTCGCAAAGTTGGCCCTCGCCTGCAAGTCGAGTTTCACTCAGTGCTGCTATGTCAATGTTGTACCTGGCCAGTTCTCTCCCAATCAGGGCAGTTCGTCTCTCAGGTCTGTTTGCGTTAAAGTCTTTGTCAAGTAAAGTGCGCATATTCCATGCGCCTAGAATGAGGGGGAAAAATCTGTCCTTTCTTTTTCTTATATGTCGACCGCCGAAGTAGGGTACCCACCAACCGCGGTAAGCTGGTTAGGTAATGGGGAAGCAGGCAATGTTTAGGGCACCTTTTCTAGCCCCTTCCTCATGCCATGGAGGTGAGCAGTGCTTTCCTAAAGAGGGCTGCTCAGACACTCAGGGGGCTGCTGAATCCCACTGCTGCTCCGATCAGTGGAAGACGACCATATGGCCTGAGCCGCCTGTGTGTAGGTCTGCGACTACGACTGCCAGCGTACCCACGCCTGCCGCTTCGCCGCTCGCCCATCGCCACAGGACTTGTTGTGAGTGGATGGATGAATGGATGAAAGAGTGACTTGCGCGGTGATTTGGATTAAAGTGAGGAAGAGTTGCGCAATTCGTCGACCTCACTCTCTCGCCTGGGTCCATCTCAATCCAGTGGCAAGACAAGTCAAGACGACTGGAGATGAAGTCAGGTGCAGTGGATGACCAGGGCTTTCTACGTGCCTCGCCGTGCTCCTTACGCTCCACAGCGCGTTGCTGGTAATCGCCGTCATGCCCGTTGAACCAACAGGTGGTTTCTTCCGCGCAGTCTAACGAATCCAGTCTTCGCATGCATGGGTAGGCAGACCCTAACTCACCGAAGGTTTATAACCATTCGGCTACCCTCACCTAGTTTAGCCGGCCTGTCAAAGCCGTTGTCCGGGGGTGGCCGCTGTCGCATGCTGACAGCTACGAGGAGCCACAGGTGAGAGCTGGATGCCAGGTTTGGACCAAAGGTGGCTGAGCTGCCCTGAAAAGGGCATGACAGCTCCTTCACCAGAGGTACTACCAATACCTGACTTCCCAACACACCAATATAAATATAACGACATAATGTCAGACCCAATCAACGCACAATAGCACGTCTAGTGAGAACAAACATTCACCTCACAAAATAAGAGAAAATATTTTCTCCAAGTAAAATATATCCGGCAGGTACCATGAAATAAACATCAGTTGCTGGCGATGCTAACAAAAATCACATACATATCAAAAAAAGCAATGATATAGTAATGCGAATAATAACATATGGAAAAGTCATATAAACATATAAATCTATTGAAGTTTCCTGTTATATAATGACTATCAACTAATGGATGGACGTAATCAAAATTTGTAAAGTCATTCTATTTACATATGACAATACAAGTGTATAATCTAACAAATAGAAGATGGCATCCATATAGAATAAATCAATTCTGTATCTCGCAGATCATGAAAGCAGCATCCACGTAGTATGTAAGGAAGACATATCGCAACATCAAGGTTCTCAAAAGCACTCCGTACCTGGTACTAGTTTGCACTGAGAACAATACAAATGACACAATTAGCAAGATGGTATAATGTACTATAATTACAAATACATGTTTAAGTGTTAAATGTGGCCGCATTAATTTTTTCGACCTTTATGTTATGTCAACTCAACCTTCTCCATTACACTAAAGATGGTAATAGCGAAAGCAAACAAGTAATTTACCACTCTAAGGTGACAGCAAATGTGTTAATATATATTGTTATAGAGAAGAGACATGTGTCTAGCAGTGTATCAGGAAAATCTAGGACACAAGACTTAAGTGGACTCATGTGGGCATCTAGATAGTATGTCTGCCATCACATTATCCAGACCACGGATAGCTCGCACCGTGAAATGAAAAGGTTGAAGAGCAATAGCATATCGAGTAGATCTCGAGCTCTTCAAATTCTTACACTGAATAGCTGTAAGAGCTTTTTGGTCTGTTTCCACAATGAAATGCGCACCAAGAAGGAATCTTTGTAACTTAAGGATTGACCAAACCATAGCCAACAATTCACGGTCTAAAACCGAGTAATTCCTTTCTGCCGCATTCAGTTTCCTAGAAATATACATTACAGGATTCAGAGTTCCTGAATACTCCTGCAATAGTGCCGCTCCGATCCCTGTGGATGAGGCGTCACTACGAAGAACAAAAATCTTATCAGCAATAGGTAGCCTTAAGATAGGTGGGGATGGGAACAAATTCTTAATCTGATCCAATGAAGCTTGACATTCTTGAGACCAGCGCACTATGTTAGGAGACCCTTTCTTCAATAGGGTTGAGAGTGGTGCCATGATAGAGGATAGATTCTTAATGAATCTTCCATAGAATTGTATCAATCCCAAGAGACTACGTACTTGTTTTTTTGTTTTAGGCACAGAGATATTTAATATCTTAGAAATGTTTTGGTCCTCTGTCTTCAATAGACCATGACCAACTCAATGACCCAGGAAAGAAATTTCACTAAACCCAACATAGGCTTTAGAGGGTTTTGCAGTCAAATTATGCTCGCGTAGAGTTGACAGCAATTCATTTAAACCCAAATAGTGATCTTCCCAAGTATTACTGAAAAGACAGATGTCGTCTAAGTATGCAATGACATCTGAATGATATGAGAGAATTCGACGCATCATGCGTACGAAAGTAGCTGGGGCGTTCATAAGCCCGAAAGGCATAAAATTCCACTGAAACAAACCCCTAGGTGTTGAGAAAGCAGTGAGAGGTTGGCGTGTTCAGTTAACGGAACTTGCCAATAGCCTTTTGACAAGTCAAGTTTAGTAAAGAATCGAGAGTTAGAAAGTCTAGTAAGTAGATCTTCTAATAAAGGCATAGGTTCAGCATCGAACTTCATAACTTGGTTCAATTTGCGATAATCTACGCAAAGGCGTATGTTATTGTCTTTCTTTCGAACAATAACCATGGACGAAGAGTATGCTGAGGTGGATGGTTCAATTATCTTCAATTGTATCATCTCATCCAATTCTTTCTCGACTTGTGCTTGGAAATGAATAGGAATAGGATATGGTCTTACTCTGATCGGAGATTGATCAGTAAGTATAATGTCATGCTCAATGACATTTGTGTGTCCAGGAATGTCGGTAAGGACATCCTGAAATGCTTGTAGCGTAGAAGATATTTGTCGCTATTCCTCAAAAGACAAATTAGAAGAAACAGTAACGTTTATCCATGATTCCGTAGAAGTAAGTGGAATCACAGGAAGAGGTAGATTGACATCCGAAAAAGAAGTTTCCTCATCCTGTATAACTGACAGGGATGAGATATGACCTTGTTGGACTGGAGAGTTGTCCGTTGCCTGGAAAATAGGCTGCAAATAGTCTGGTCGCTCATGATATTCCGTAAGCATATTTATATGGAAGGTTTTATGCCTTCCATCAATATCGACAACATAGTCGACATCGGAAATCTTTGAGACTATTGCATATGGACCTTTCCATGTAATAAGAAGTCTGTTCTCTCTGGAAGGGAGTAAAACAAACGCTTTGTCTCCAGGACAAAGTTGACGTAGGCGTCTCTTCTTATTAGCAAATTGTCTTGCCTTTTCCTTAGCAAATTCGGATGATGAAGTTGCTAGCTTGCATGCTTCAATAATTTTTTTCCTGAGAGCAATGACATACTCATATGAAGATTGTGTGTCATTGTCGATATTATCAGCAGTTATAAGATCATGCAGCAAAGACATAGGGCCGCGCGGACGCGCGCCAAAGACAAGTTCACAAGGAGAAAATTCTATGTGTTCGTTGGGGACCTCCCTATAGGCAAAGAGAGCCGCGGGTAAGGACTCTGTCCCAATCCTGAGGATGATCCTCAGTTATCTTCCCCAGTAAGTTCTTGAGTGTTCTATTAAGACGCTCAACTAACCCATTAGACATTGGGTGATAAATACTACTCAAAGATCTTTTAATGTGCAGAGTAGACATTACCTGCGACATTGTCTCTGATATCAATTGTGTGCCATGGTCCGACAATATTTCCCCAGGAAAACCTAAACGAGAAAATGTAAGCCAAAGAGCGTCTGCGATATCATCAGTGGAAATGCTCTTAAGAGGGATAGCCTCTGGCCAACACATGCACATATCAACGCACGTAAGGATAAATTGATGTCCCCTGGCCGATTTAGTCTTAAAAGGGCCAATGATATCTATGGCCATTTTCTGAAACGGCCGGATAGGAATGTCTGCAGCCTGAATAGGCGCAGCATGCCGTGGACCTATAGATTTCACCTCTTGACATATTTTGCAAGAACGGCAATAAATTCGTATGTCTTTATTGACAAATGGCCAAAAGAAAGACCCCAGAACTCTCGACTTAGTTCGGGAAAAACCCATGTGTCCAGCACACTGAGAATCGTGTGCATGTTGAAGAATTAAAGCTCTCATACTTTTGGGTACGAGAATTTGAGAATGCATAGTCGCGTCTGAGTGCTGTGACAGCAAGAAAGAAGGAAGAAAAAGAGATTGCTGAGAATGCACTGGACAGACTAAAATCGTGGCAGGGGAAGAAGTCAACAATAAAATTAATTTAAAAGCATTGGAGACAGTTGTGGAGAGAGATGGGATCACCTAAAGAGCTGCCATGGTACGTGATGAATATTAGATGTTCTGAAGTTTGAATGATGTGCCCTGTCACTGTCTTTCATTGAAAAACTGATCAATGTTCGAATTATACGAGGTAATTGTTTCATGGTCTTAGAATTTTACCTGTGTAACACATATGAAAGTAAATTTTTTTTTCTGCATGAAATTTATTAGAAAGGTTAGGTCATTTTGCATTCTTGAAGAACTACAAAGCTATATCCACTACTTTTGAGTTGTTTCTTAGGCAGGCACCAAGAGATAAGGATGTTGTCACAGCAGGTTGTGTTTGACCTTTGCCCTTTGTTTCACAGGTTAGAGTATGACGCATACAGGGCTGATTATGAAAGTCTGGAGACTGGTCCAAGAGAGCTGGCAACTCAGATGAAGCTACAGGATGCCAAGAGGAAATTTGAGGAGCATAAAATAAAGTTTGAACGATTGCGTGGAGATGTACAGATTAAGCTAAAATTTCTGGATGAAAACAGGGTAAAAATTTATATTCTATATGAAAAAAAAGGTGTCCGGTTGACAGAGTGGTTAGAGCGCTGGTCTGTCTTAAAGGTGCAGGGTTGTATTTACATTATCATCACACTCAAGTCTACCCAACTGAAAATGGGTACCTAACTTTGCTCTTGAGTTAGGGAAGGAAAAGACATCGAGGAAGGGAACTAGTCACCCCACTTCTCAATTCTGGACCTAGTATAGTGAAGTCTGTAACACTTCACTACCCTGCGGCAGTATCAACTAAGGTACTACCTTGACCTTTTATATGAAAAAAGGTAGTCATATATTAGATACTGCCGCAGGAAAGCAAAGTGTTAGAGACTTTTCAATACAATGTCCAGCTTTATGAGGTGGGGTGACCAATTCCCTTCTTCACTGCCTTTGCTTTCCCTAACTGAAGAGTAAAGTCGGGTACTTGTTATCAGCTGGAGTGTGGTTCTACCAGGTTTTTGAATCCTGATCCAGGTAACTTTGCTGCAAGAGGCAAGCATTGTAACCACTTTGTCAGTTAACCCTTTACCGTCCGGTCTAATTTACTATATTTTTATCTTAACGTCCGAGGCAAGGGGAGCATCTCTATTTTTTAACATAGTGGCCATCTAAAAAAAATCATTAAAATAAAACTAACTGAGCTAAAATTATGTTTATTAGTTTTAAATACACAGAATTGAATATCATATCATATCATATCTGCAATATTCTTAATAACTGTTTATATTAGTATTATGCAATGACAATTTAATTAATGTGAGGAAAAAATATTTTAAAAACAAATTTGAACATTTGTTGTGCTAATTCATTACCACTAAAAGATATAAAGTCATTTTTATTAACAAAACATAACTGTTTATGACGTGATGAACAAACCCGTTCATTGCAATGAATTCTGCACACTGGGCAGTCATAAACAGTCTCTGCAGAATGCCCAGAAGATGTGTTTTGGTTTGTTCTTTGAGAAAACAAAACATCGGGTTTTTTTTCACTTCTGCATTTGCGTGAGTTGTTTACTGCTGCTTTTTCCTTGTTTGTATTGAGCCCATTTTGGTAACATTCTTCAATCATAAACAAACTGAAGTAATCATAAGAGGCAGCATCTAGATCTAGAGTGTTTTAGGTCCAGGGTTTCCATCAAAGTCACAAATTTCAACTGAAGTGTGCTTTGTTGACAAGTCTCTTTTGTTTGATCTGTTGTTAGTATGCTTACTACTTTTACTAGATTCAATTTGGGATCGTTTTGTATTCAATATCCACATCTGATTCGGCAGCATCATCATCATTTCCATCAAATAGAATGTCATCTCTCAACATTCCGAAGCAAAGATTTCACTGCCTGCAAAGCCACGGCTTTAAAAAAATCATAAAAAATCGAAATATCGATCGATTTTGAAATTAATTTAAGAAAATGGTAGCTTTGCTTGTTACTGGAATATGTTTAGAACTCGGGCCTCCTTTATAGCGAGATCTCGTTGCACTATGGCAACGAATGACAACACACGTTTCACTGGCGGAATTGAGCATTTTGGATGGGACTTTAGACTTTGCACCCAAGCGATTTTGGGCAGTTTAACTGGTAAATGGTTAAGGTAGTAGACTACCTTGTAGGGTAAAAAACTCAAATTTTCCTTTCAGAATCAAAGACTATAGTTTGGACTTAACTGGTAAATTTAACTGGTGGTTAAGGTAGTAGACTACCTTGTAGGGTAAAAAACTCAAATTTTCCTTTCAGAATCAAACAACCATGGGTATAGTGTGAGTATGGACTTAACATTTTGGTCCACATAATGACCTCATTAATTATGCAAATTAGCTATCCAATATGGCCGCCGTAGTGAATAAATTATACACCTTTTTTAAAACATCATAACTATGTTATTTTTACAAGGATCTGACTGAAACTTGGCAAATTGAATTAGTATATATAGCTTGAGGTTTTGACCTAAAATAACAGATATTGACCGAAAGGTTGATTTGTAATGAATTTTCAAAATTTATATTTCTTGAATGTTTGATATTTGTGCCTCATTATATATGCATGATGGTCATAAAACTAAAATTTTGAATTCAATTGTATCCATTTTAGGTCATAATCTGTAAGATTATATGATAACCAACTGTGTTAATTTTCATGTCAATTGAATGTACAGATCCAGAGATATCTTGTTTCAAAGATCACCAATTATGCTAAAAAGACAATTCCGAGAAAACAAAGAAAAACAGAAAAAGAACTCACAAAATGAAGTTTAATGAGCTCCTGTTGAATAAAGGTCTCCTTCTACTGCAGCTGCAGTGTCTATGAATCCCATTTTCAGTGCTCTCAGGGTCTTTCCATTGCAATGTCCTTACTTGCTGAATAGATCCTGTGCAGCGTTCTCCTGTATGCTTTCTTTGCCATGCGTTGACTTGTGTTCATGTATATCGAAAAATTCTGCAATGCACTGTGGCCTTTCCCAATAGAACGCACAAATGCCACCATTCGCACATTTACTTCTTTGTTTGTGAGTAGCTGAAGATGAAACATCAGAAGTATTGAAATTGGCAGTCCATTCGCCACTGTTTGTGCGCTTGATACTGATTTCATGACAAAAGCCATTCCGAGTCTCTTCAACGATCTCACAGGTCAGTGAGTACTGATAACATTTGTCACATCTAAAGTTAGCGCATAAAAACCCAAACAGTAGTTTTACATCCATAAGGATAAACCCATTTCCTTTGTTGTCATTTTTAGCTTGTCCTTCACTTTCTTGGACCTTTATGACCTTTATTTTCTTTGCTGAGGAGCACAGAGGTTTTATAGCGTCACTATCGACAATAGGTGTCTCATTTTCAGGCAACGGTTTGTTGGTGTACACGCCTCCCAGTCTTTGTCTTATTTCTCATTGTGAACAAAAGAAGCTCTGCTAACTACTATTATACAGAATCAGTATAAAACTAGCAATAAATAGAGTTGATGTTGGTGAAAATGCACTATGCATGTAACAAATGTTGAAATTTACGATCAAAGCTTTCTAGACACACACTTTTGAAAAATTCACAAGAAATCATTGAGTGATTCCCCGTGGAAAAGTTATAAATATCTTTTTCCTGTTGCCTATGTATAATTATAATTTCGCAGTTTTACAATTACGCACCTTCTTGTTGGGTCATTATTCACATGGTAACCAACTATAAACATTAGTTGCTATGCAAATCACTCAAGGGGGCGTGTGTAGAAAAACACTGATTCCTATCAAACCAGAGTATCTCTAAGCTTCTATGAATTATTTTTAGTTCAAGAACATGTTGACGATGATTTAAAGCATGAAAATGAAAATTGTTGGATTTTTATTTTTTTTAAGCTTTTCTGGGTATACTTCTACCTTAAATGTTATATTCTATATAAAAACCAAAAAGAGATGCTCTGATATTGGAAGGTTATTCATAATTGTGTTTTTCCTAACAGTAGCAGTCTTCTCCTAGGAATCATAATCCTTCATTGCCATGGTCCTGTCCAGTTTTGTCAATCATCATAAGGGGCACATTTATTCCCCCTGAGCATTGAGAATTTACATGCTCCTGTTTACTTACATTTTCAGGTGAAAGTTATGCATAAACAGCTCCTCCTCTTCCACAACGCAATCTCTGCCTACTTCAGTGGCAATGCATCAGCATTGGAAGCCACACTCAAGCAGTTCAATATACAGCTGAAGCGACCAAATGCTGAGCAACCTTCATGGCTAGAGTCTTGAAACTTGCTGACAGTACTCCATTGGTATGCATTTTTTTTTTTAGATGCTGACAATTTCTCAAAATCTCATTTTTGTGAATGGATGTAATTTTGTTAACAGAAAACAGAAGTGCGGAAGTTTTATGTTTTAGTAAAACATTGAATGCTTGAATGAATTAAGTCTAGTAATTTAGGATGGGTGTACAAATATTCAAACCCAGTAATGCATGACACTGTTTTGTCTGATTTCTAAAACTGAGCCCTAAAATAATTTCAGAACCTCTGATTTATTTAAAGTCTTAATATTATCCTTTTGTGCCTAATACATTCTAAGAATGAAATGGTTGTGCATTGTTTTATACAAGGTTCACATGACTGATATAATTTGCTGGATACACTGCTTCAGTTTACAAGCTTTGTTCTTTAAAAAAAAAGTTATAAGAATTAATTCTAAACATTGGCATTAGACTTGTCTGCGAACATGATAATTGACAACTGACTTAAATTTTGTTGTGCCATGATTGGTCTGTGTTCTTTTTTAAAAATAATAATATTTTGTACTAGAAGATTACCAACATCGTCATATGTTTTCTTAAGGTTGGCAACTCGTTTATGTCTTTTTATCTTTCCAAGAATTTTAGTGTATGGTGTGTAATCTTCTCTACTTTTCTTTATTGCTCTGACAATCTCTTTTAAAAAGAATCTCTCTAATACTTCTGTTTGATCAGGTTTCCATATTTCATTATTGCCCTTCACAACTGTTTGAAAAAAATGTAACATCTGGTGATTTTTTCAGCGATGATATTCATATTTCATAAACGTTTGTTCATTTTTTAAATTATATTTGCTGGAAAATAAATTATCTGTAACATGAACAAGAGCGGACCAAATCTAGCAGTTACAATTCTTCTTCTTCTTCGTACACACTCAGATAACAATTCTCCAGATCTAAAGGTCTTTTATATTTGGACATGCGCCCTAATATAACCGGCTAGGTTGAATGGGACGCGCCTCGCCAAAACGAGGCAAAAAATTTTTTTTTTTTTTTTTTTAAATGTCTACTTGAATGTTTTCAAAGAAAGCAGTGGTCAGCTTGAGTTACAATTCTAAGCCAGTCTTTACACATTTAAAAAAGTAGCAGTTTTTAATTGAGATGGTTGGTTCTTGAAAACATTGAGTGTGATGTACTAACAGCAGTGTGGTAAACACAAATATGTAATGCAGCTGCATATAGTAGGACAAAGGGCAAAGAAAATGCCTTCATTTGGGCCACATGGCCTTCGCCAGGGACAAACAAACAAATACAGAAGAGAAAAACAGCGAGAAATAAGTTAAACACTTAGAAATAAATAAGTGATGAGGCATAAATTAAAGTATCTGATGTCGCTGCAGGGAATTTCAGTATGGACTAAATGGCCGCTTTTATGGCCAAAAATTAGCAGGCATTTAGGATGCCGTGATTTCCTCTTATGTATTCAGTAAAAAGTTGAAAATTGAGTAACACTATAGTGAAAGAAAATTATTGATTTATATGAAATTTGTAGAAGAACACTCTGTTTTGCTTTGACACAACAGGAAACCAAGAAGACAAAACTACAGTAGGTTCCGAATTGCCATTACTAAGAAGAAAAGAAATGGTGAAGAACTTAATATTAAGGACGCCTTTTTGAGATGAAGATAAGTTCTTACTAGATAAATTGAAGGTTTAAGAAGGTAACTGTTACGTGTGGTTTTCCTCTTTGTTTGGATTTAAGTAGAATACAGAATTACAAACGTTCATGCATCATGCTGACAAAACGAATGGATACGGGTATGGTCATCACAGGACATCACTGGCCGAAGAACACAAGACGTTGGGTAGAGGGTCCACAATATCTTCTTCAACATTTATTTACTTCAGGAAAACATCTTCATGGTCAATGCACATACAAGGCATACATAGTAGTTAATATTTCATCTGTCTCGTCTCAATCATTCAGTCCTGGCCGCTGTACTAGAGGTGTATACGAACGATGACACCCGAGTAATGTGGACCAGACGACGTGAATATAAAAATACTTGATTTATCTTACTCGATAAGAGGTGTAACTTCTATATAAGTTCAGGACCATCTTAGAAAACATAGTGGCGGCCTCTGAAGTTAGTTATGCCACTTAAATAGATATCTTCCTCCGCAATTCTTGGAGCTTGAAAAAACACGTCTTACTAGGACGACTTGAAGTAACGAAAGGCCACAAATATTAGCCGTTAGAATAAATTAGTGCAAACGTGTTACGTCATTGACAACTGGTGATGTATTAAATATGCAGCATTCAATATAAGTTAAAAACCGTGCAAAAACATGAGCTACCACAAAGAGACACATTTCCTCAAAAGTAAATGGCAATAAGCCTATGTGTGGCAACAACATATCAATATTCGTTCCTTAACAGTAACACAAACAGTGTCTAGGTAGAAGAAGGCTTGTAAAACAATGTTGACCAGCCTCTAGAAAATAGGAAGGTAGAGGGCAACATAGTTGAACAATAAAAATAATTGATAAGACTAAGCTAGAAATATTATTCCAGAGCAGGGTTTCTTAACCTTTTGAGTGCCATGGACCTCTTTGATTGTCCGCTGAAGGCTATTTACCCCTTTTATTGTCCGCTGAGGGTAATTTACCCCTTTGATTGTCCGCTAAGGGTAATTTACCCCTTTGATTGTCCGCTGCAGGCTATTTTGCCCTTTGATTGTCCAGTGAAACCATGGACCCCTTCTTGGAAAAAAATGTCCATTTTAAGTTATGTACTTTAGAATCCATTCATGGAACCCCAAGGGTTCCGTTGACCACAGGCTAATAAACCCTGTATTAGAGTAATGGAGATTAGTTGTGGTCAACCTCTAGAGGTTATAAAATGAAAGAAACCAGAACTAAGATAACAGAGATTAGTTGTGGTCAACTTCTAGAGGCTATAAAGTGAAAGAAACCAGAACTAAGATAACAGAGATTAGTTGTGGTCAACCTCTAGAGGTTATAAAGTGAAAGAAGCCAGAACTAAGATAACAGAGATTAGTTGTGGTCAACCTCCAGAGGTTATAAAGTGAAAGAAGCCAGAACTAAGATAACAGAGATTAGTTGTGGTCAACCTCCAGAGGTTATAAAGTAAAAGAAAGCAAGAACTAAGATAACGGAGATTAATTGTGGTCAACCTCCAGATGTTATAAAGTGAAAGAAAGCAAGAACTAAGTTAGATACACAAAAATAATAAAGACCCAGAAATGAAAATATCTGATGCCACTGCCACAAATTCTGGTTTGAATAAAATGGCTGCTTGAAAAGATTCAGGTAGGAGCTGTTATTCCCACTTTGACTTTATTGTTTGGCTATTGCAAGCCATGTCAGAGGTCAACTTCAGAACTATGAATGTTGGAATCCCTGTAAGATGTGGACTTAACTCTTACTATACGGGAGCTAAAACCTCGTTTTTACGCGCTAGTTTAGCTATCGTTACCGTCGCGCGCCACTTCACGGGGCGAGCCGTAAAATTGGTACTAAACCCGCGCCACTTCACGGGGCTTGCCGGATTGTAAGAGTTAAACATATATCTTGCCTGTGGTGTAGACTAAGTTGGAGGAACAGAATAAGACCCTTCAGCTCAAATGTCAAGGCAGTTTGGCTCTTAAACATGTAGAACAACAGAAATAACAAACTGGAAGTTACAGACTTTCATGAATAGGTGCTTGCATGGAATAGAAGGATTGAAGTGGTACAACGTCACCATTGTGGAACTAATGACAAGAACCTTACAAGTGCCAGTGGAACAAGAGATTAGAAGAAGACGCTGATAATTCAATATGTCACCTATTCAGGAAACCTGTTGATAGTATTACAGGGCAGTTCTTATTCTAGAATCCCCAGGGTAAGCGACTTAGAGGGGAACCAAAAAACGCATGGAAAAGCAAACTGTGTAAAGACAGTAAAGGGATAAAGAAGAAATGAAAAGACCTTGAATGGATGGCACAAAACAGAAAGGTGTGACATGAATTTGTTATATGCCCATGCTCCTTGGGGAGCTAAAGGTTGGTGGATTAATGAATAAAATATTAGGAGCAGTGGCTTTCTTGAAGACGTCTCTTTGATGTCTAAGACCATAGACACTTTGTGGCGAGTGTTAAGCTCAGATAAGGTCTCAACCATTTTAAAATAAAGTTCTTTCATTCAGTTAAAAGAATTGGATGATGCCTCATCTGCAAAAATCTAGCTCTGGTGTGTGCATAAAAACATTGTTGTACTTATTTAATATTTATTTTTTATTGTTTGTATAACAAAGTGTCTTTTTTTTTAATTTTAAAAAATATTTTATTTTTGTTAAATGTACTAGTGATAGCTTAACACATTAACTACCGCAAGCGGCTGTCAGCGGCTCACAAAATAATCACATTTGGACCGCAAGCCGCTCAGAGCGCCAATCTAATTTTAGTAATAAAACGAATGAAAAATGTACTGAAACACTCTGATCTGATTTGAGATTTTAAGTTGCCACCGGAAAACAAATTCCCAAAGCATGGTTGTTGTAGAACACTGGAAAATTGATATTATGTTCATATTTTTCAGCGTTTTGGGTTAGTTACCAAATCGTGTAAAACTGTTTACAGTGGCAACTAGTGATAGGACTACAAAAAATGCATGTACATCTCGTCTAACGACTGAATAGGATAGAAACGTGTTTCAACAATTGACTGATAGATCTAGCGATGAGGACAAGAGTGAAAAACGGTGTGCACATTGATTGAAATTAGGATTTTGATAGAGATGGGGCGCAAGCAGTTATAATTGTGAAAATTTTGCAAGTCCTCGGCCATCGGAGGGCCGTTAAATAGCAACAACCTCTATTAGAGTTACAACCGGTGTTTATTGTAATAGTTCATTCATTTATCTTTAAAATGACGTGTAATTCATAAAAATCTGTAAACAATTACGAAAACTGCAGCTTACTTTGTGCAAACACCTACAGGATGAAAATGGGAAACAAATTTAATTCGGCCACAGTGTGTTTTTCAATTCGGTAGTTAATGTGTTAATGATGGACAGTGCACATTATTTTAAAGAAAAGAGACAAACATCGCTGTATACATAATCCCACACACTAATAAAGATATTTGAAATTATAGAAAGATCTATTCTTGATGCTTACATTTTGTGTGCTAACAATCAGCAGTAGTTACATTTTTTTTATACAGAACATTTGGTATGCATATGTGTAGTGTCACATTTATCTCGACTTGTGTGTCTGTGTACTTTTAGCAGATTTTATGAGACTTATTCATGATACTCTAAACAAAGAATGTAATTGCAGTAAAACTGTATCTCTGATATGGATAAACTGTATGTGTACAGTTTTTGTTTTTCCTTTTTAAAATATCCTCATCTGCCATTTTCACATTTGTTTAGCCCTGTGGAAAGACCTGTTGATGCCATTATTTTTACATGTTTTGTCCCTGTTATTCTCAGACTGCTCTTTGCATTTTTATGTTCGTGTCTGTCAGTACTGTGACACTTAAATTAGATTAATTTCTACCATTATCATTTGAATTTCATGGGTTGTGTCATGTTTTTCTGATATATTTTACTCCCCAAAAATGTGTAATTTGTTGGCAATGATGTTTTAAGTCTGCTATATATGTATGGAGTGAAGGGGGCCTTAGTTATGAAACTTAACTTTTGGTTGTCTTCCATTTTGGTCTGAAGAGCCTTGAACTGTTTTATATGTCTGTATGTATGTCCGTATGTGTGTGATAAATCAGCGAGTATTTGCCTGAATGGCGAGGGACACCTGTCTCTGTACAAAAAATAAAGGGAAACTCACGTAAAATCAATGTCAGGTTAGACATAAATAATAACCTGAGATTTCGCCTCGAGTATTAGCGGGCGTACGAAAAAAAAAAAAAAAACTAAATGAGGAATATTAATCTAGAGCAGCAATTCTTAGCCTATGGGTCACGACTAAAAATTGGGATGTGTCATGTCCCTTACTTGAAATTTTAAGTGGCATACCTTTAGCTGAATTCCTGTAATCAATTTTTACTTGCCAATTTTGATACGTGGGTTGCCAGCTTCAGCAGCTGTGGTATTTATAATTTGTTGAGAACCACTGATCTTATGTAACTGAGATTCATTGCAGTCAACATGTGTAGGTTATGAGGTGAACTAGCATGTGTTATGCTTGTGAAAAGATGTTTAATCATCTTAACAAAAGTGATAAACCAGGCTGGGCTTTGAAACAGGCTTGTTTGGGATATTGAATTTTGAGATAATGTAATGTTTAATATGGCTACAGTGGATGCATTTCTGAGATGTCTCTTGATAAGTCTGCACAACTCTGTGGTGCAGGTATTGAAATCTTTGGGATGTGCCAGCATAATGCAGGGTTATAGAAGATTTATTGAAATCTGTGATTTGTGGAGGTTATAGTTAGAGATTGTGCTGAAGTCTGTGGGTTATACAATGTTTTAATACAGTGACACGTTTTTTTAAATTGTGCAGGTTTATAGATGAGATATTAAAATCTGAGTATGATACAAGATTATAGTAAAAGTTTATAGACAGCTGTGGACTATACTCATTTGGGAAAGAAATACTGAAGTCTTTAAATAAACAATTTAGAATCTCGTACTCAGTATTTTTAACCTGTTCATTGCTTTCTGCAAATTTCTTCTTTCATTATTAACCTAGCATGTGGTTGATTTTGTGGCATTACAGCAGATAAACACAAAACATATATCTTGCCACTTGATGAGCAGTCTTTTGATTTCTCATGACATTTTCAGCTTTGCTACAGGGGGGATTTCTCAAAATGTGGGAACCACCTCCAAACTCTAAGCGCCAGAAGGAGGTCTCCGCAGTGACATTGGGCATACCTGTATTGCAGACTATATGCTTGAGATATGTAAATTCACTTTCAAAAAAAATAATTTATTGCATAATGCAGGCTAAGTTAACCTTTTCTTGATTTTAGCTACTCCCAACTACTATTCTTGGAATATTTAGTCCTTTATTTGATGTTAATTAAAACAACAAAAATATTAGTTAAAACGTACATTTTTTTCACACTATTCTTTAAACTTTTGTATCAGTTATGGATTCCATATTATGAAAACTGGAACACTCTGCCCGTCTTGAGAAATAGATGTTGGTGTGTGCCTTAGATTATACAGCTGAGTATAAAATAAAGTGACGATGGCGGAATTATGTATAGTTTATCTGCCTGAAGTATATGATTATTTAATCTTATCTGCATTCTTTTAATACTTTTTTTTTAAAAGCAATTCCCATTCTTGTCCATGATACGGCCATTACATTAACCTAGTAGCTTTGTTGCACTGTTGTACAGGCCTCTGTTAAGTCCTTAAGTTGCAACTTCCTCAGCCTTTCTTGCCAGGTCATCCTTATAATTCCTTTTGTCCCCTCCGATACTTTTCTTTGCTTCATTATATATTTCATGAGCCTTAGCTGTGGAACTTCTAGCTTTGTTTCTCTTTAAATCTGCATTCTAATATTTTCTTTCCTTAATCAAGTGATGGTTTCTATTGTTATCTTTGCTTTGTGCTGGCGTTTTCTTTTTCCGAAAACTTCTGCACATTTCACTCCATATACTTTTTAAAATCTGTTGCTAATGGTCTTTTGCATTTCCTTAACTTTGTAGTTCTAGAAGCACTTGGTTCTTGTTTGATATTGCAGGAGTAAATTTGTCTTTTGTTTGTTCATTTCTGAGATATCCCGCATTAAACTGTTGTCTGTAGCCATGTGTTGTTGTATATCTTCTGTGTTTCATCTTTATTTTGGCTAACAAGATGGTGACCTGATGCCACATCAGCTCCTCTATAAAACACCAGAAATTGTTAAAAATAAAGGTGAAAACAAAAATTTGAAGGGGAAAAAAAGTAATAATAACTTTGCTGCTTGATACAAAGTAAATGAAGTGTTTAACCATAAATGCATTATGTCCAGCACTGATTCAAACAAGTGATCAGTGTTTAAAACAAAAAACCAGAACAAATACAGAATGATCAGGAAAGCAACAACAAAGATACCACCAAACAGTGGAGTGGACAAGAGAGGGAGAGAAGGAGCAAGAATTACAGGAGTGCTAAGTGTGATAGAAGTTAATTACTTCTAAACAAACATAAATGAAAATGATTAACATACGTTGAAGGTTATGCTTTAGGGGAGGCTGCAGCATAGATGGGACCAGACACAAAGGCGGGTAAGATATTCAGACCATGAAATGTTGGATTACGACAAGGAAAATTTGTTTTCCAAGACAGCTTATGTCATAAGAAAAAATATGCCTTAATATGGCAGCTTGGTGCGTAACTTACCAATGTAGGTAATTTTAATTTTAAAATAACATCCTCAGGATTGTTAATTTATACCAAAGAAATTTTCAAGAACTGGACAATGAGAGCAAAAGAAAAGATACCAGAATCAGAGAAATGGTTCCCTCACAGCTAAGACCCTCACACACTAAACAGAATGATAAGTGAAAATCTAAAATTGTTTTTGTTTGTTTTCTTTGCAACATAAATCCTTCTTAGGCATGATGTTTTTTTTTTACTGATATATTCAATATTTCATGGTTGTGATGACATTTGAAGTATCTGTTGCTCTGCTCGTGTCCTTGAACTGTTTCAGTTTCAACCAGATGCTGTTCATCCTTTCATATTTTACAGTGTCGGATTTTACAGTGTCAGTGATTACTTTTTTCTTTTGTACTCTAGAACTGTACTTTTTTTCAGATACTAGTGTAGACCGGTCAAGGGTGTGGATGAGGGTATGATATTAAAGTTAGCTATTATTTTTTTTAAATAATAATCTTCAACTGCAGTCCTATTTTTATGCTGTGAAGCACGGAGAGCAACCAAAACAACAACCAAGACCTTACAGACTTTTATTCATGGTGTGTTTGCATAGAATAGAAGGGTTTAAAATGGTATGACAAGAACCAGACAAGTTAAAATGGTATGACAAGAACCAGACAAGTTAAAATGGTATGACAAGAACCAGACAAGTTAAAATAGTATGACAAGAACCAGACAAGTTAAAATGGTATGACAAGAACCAGACAAGTTAAAATGGTATGACAAGAACCAGACAAGTTAAAATGGTATGACAAGAACCAGACAAGTTAAAATGGTATGACAAGAACCAGACAAGTTAAAATGGTATGACAACCAGACAAGGCCAGTGGAAGAAGAGGTGAAGACACTGGTGAGTCCAAGATGCACATTGAGGGAACCTGTTGATAGTAAGGTAATGGTGAAGGATCCCGCTACATGCCCATTGAGGCATATTGGGAATATGGTGTTAGGCCCGTATTTTCTTGACCATCGGCACACTAGGGGTGATGTGGTCAGCATCACGCCGGCCGCCTTAACCTTCCCAGAGTTGTTCTGGTACCCAATTCATGAGGCTGAGTCGACTCCGGAGCCGTTTGCGGTCTAAAAAATCACACCTCAGCTGGGGATCGAACCATGGACCACCGAGCTAGGAAGCCAGTGCTGTTGATAGTGTTACATCTGTGTTCTGGAATCTCCAGTGTTAAGAGAAGCAGAAGTAGGCTAACAAACACAAGGAGAGGACAACTGGAGAGAGTTCTGGTAAGGATGACGTTGAAAGACCATAGCCTGATGGTATGTGACAGGAAGAATGGCTTCACATATGTTTGTCGGAAGGCCTGTGCTTTTTTATAACTGAAGTGTAATGAAGGAATGATAGTTTTTTTTTTGTTTTAACAGTTAAGTGTAGTTTATGATGTTCAAGATGACAGAATTTGTTCCTTTTCAGAATTAGTTCCTCACATTGCAAGCATAATTTCACATATTTGATAATCATGATAGCAAAACTTGTAAGGTCCACACATGGCAAACATACTTCATACTGTGTTGTTTCATATATATGATATTCCTGATCGCAGACTTCGAAGATGCACACATGATGTGTATCTTCAGATTCTACTGTTTCAAATATTTTATATTCATGATGCAAATTTAGAAGATTCACACGGTAGATGTAGATCGCATTATTTTGTATATTTTCACTCATTCTCTGTACAGTGCAGTGTTTTTTAGGAAAGCAGTTAACCGTATATCTTGCCTGACCACAAAGACATGCAGCACAAGACTGAATATGTGTGAATGCTTGATTGAGCATGTGTATCTGTATTTTTTGCGTCATTTAATTATGACATTTAGAAATTGCTATTGATGTGAACTTATATTTGCATGATGTATTAAGTAATATGCCTTTTGTTCAGTTATGATAAATGCATGCATTAATTTGTAGCCCTACAAAAAATATTTTTATTTGTTTTATGAGGAGAGGGGATGTGGATACAGAAAATTGGATTCAATTAATCTTCAAGAAAGGCGTTTAAAAAAATAAAACAATGGTGACAGATTATACAAGCTTGTGAAATTTCAAGGAGGACATTATATTTTAGCTTCCACCTTGACTAGAGGGTGTCTGAAAGTCTGGAACCTATAGTTGTTGTTGTTTAACTAGGGCTGCTGAGCTTCTTGCTCTTTTGCAGCCAATACCAATTTGAAGACTCCTCTACACTGTAGATCTAGGCTTTTCCTGTGGCTTTTCTGCCATTCCGAAACGTGTTGAGTTGAAGTCCTGAGCTCAGTTTATCCAGCTTGACTTGCATTTAAAGGATCATCATATCTGGTCCCAAGCTAGAGTGAGGTAGCGTGTGGCATACCATGTATTCCCCGCATCCTAGAGGGCTCTCCAGATATGCAGAGCTAATGTCCTATGCTCTGGTTCTGGGCTTTCCCAAGGAATTGTCACGTCCTACACTGAGCTACTTCTCAGCTACCCCCTGCCTATCAAACAACCATAGTGAGATCCTCCTGCATGCGGCCAACCTGGTAAAACCCAGAGTTACCTCAGGCTGAAGTGACTGCTCCAAGCTTAGTGTTCAATGCTGAGTTCTTGACATGTTTCAACACAGGGGCAATCCCTGACAGTGTGAGAATGATCTCAAGAGTCAGTGAGGATGTAATTAACCTCACAGACAGAGGTTCACTTCTAATTTTGAATACTACAGCTTTGTACTCCGCTGGTGGTCATATAAGAATGACTCCAGATATGCCTCCATGCTTGGAACCAGTGGTAAAAATGTTCTACTCTTTATGTATGAAAAATGTCATTATCATTGAGCAAAAAGGTGGAGATAATCTGTCTCAGTGGTCATCAGTGATTGTCCACATATTGTGAATAAAAGTACACGTAGAACACATTTTGTCCAAGCAAAAATAGCAAATATAGTGTAATTGCTATTGGTTCTAGACTTTTTGGACACCCTGTAATTAACTTGTCTGGGTACCTAGGTCATGACCTACATGAAGCTGTTCCCCCCCCCCCGTTCACTTTATTTACCCCCTTTTTTTTGAGATTAAAAAATTATGTTGGGTTTTTCCAGAAAAAAAAAAGCAGGGAATATGTTCAGTAATAAAATTTGTTAGGACTATTTGAACACTGGGACTGCACCATATTATATACAGGGTGGTCATAAAGTCTTTCCCTGATTTCAAATTTTTACGAGATCCTCCAGATGTTAAAAGCATCAAAGCTTGGTATATAAAGTTTACGGACACTGGCAGCGTCGGTGACATGCCCAGAGCAGGTAGGCCTCGTGTGAGTAAGAAACTGTGGACGCAGTGCGCACGGCATTTCAACGCAGTCCGCAGAAATCAACCTATCGTGCCTCAAGAGAACTTGCAATCCCTCAAATATTAGTGTTGAAAATCACAAATGTTGAAATCTACGAATAGCATAAAAATCTGTCTTAGTTCTGGAATAATTTCCAAAAAACCAATTGTCTCTGCACAGAATACTTTTTTTTTTTTAAATTTTTTAAATCAGTGAAAGACTTTATGACCACCCTGTATATTTGGGTATGATTATTTTTGTCATTGTTGATGTTCCTTGACAATGTGGCTCTGGTAGAAACAGATTGGGAATTAACAATGTGGGTGACAGCTTTATGTGTGCCAAAGTTGATTAAATTCAACAAGGCATTTTATACTAGTCTTTACCATGTACATTGAACTGTACTACAGAAAAGACATAGCACATGTTCCATTTAAAAGCATACATCTTTTAAAGTACATATTGGGAGTCAGGGAGTTATTATTCTAAGAAATATAATTTGCTTAGCCTTAGCCTTAGCCTTAGAGATAGTTATACAGGCCTGACAGCTTTGCTTTGGAAACATGATTTTTTAGGTTTTCAAATGTTATCCAAATCGCGTTTGAAAAGTAGCCCAAATTGCCCGATATGTGTTTAAAAAAAATTGCCCAAAGTCGGCAGAAATGGCTCAGATTGAGATCGTCAAGTATCCCAAAGATACTTTCCATGTACAGAATATTTGGGGCATTAGGATAAACGGATATAGCCGTGTAGATTGATTAGCTCTTAAAGATAAGTGTAAAAGTTATACTAGTCTTTTCCCTGTATATTGAACTATACATCAGAAGTCATAGTACATATTCCGTTTAAGAATATACATTTTTTTTAAAGAACATGGGAGTCAGGTGTGCATAAATGTTGTCTTAGCAATTTATAGTTTGTTTGTCATTAAGGAATGCATAATTGCAAAGTCCAATCATCTTTTTTGATTCTTAGCCACTGACTGACAAAGAAATTAGTGACCATTACGCCTAGTTGTGTCTTTTAGGGAAGCAGCAAACTCCACTTCACTCGATCTCTAGTCATCCTTAGTGCGATGCCCCAACTGGTTCATGTTTTTCATCTTGGCCTCAACAGTTATTCTCCAGGTAGTCTTTGGTTGGCCTCTCTTTTGCCTCCCTTCTGGGGTCCTTAGCATAGCAGTTCTGGTGATGGTGTCAGGGTCTCTTTTACAGAGGGTTTAGCCAACCCAATTGTAGCATCTGCCTGCTGTGATGGTGCATAAATCTTCTTGATTGCTCCAAGTAAGTGGTTCCCAGTTGGTGATGATGTTTGGCCAAAAGATTCGGTGAATTTTCTTTAGACAGGTTGTGTGGAAAGATGACAGTTTGGACATATCCTCGTTTGGCTGTCTTCAGCATTACAAACCGCGCAGAAGTTCAGAAAGCATGAAACTCATATATTCTTAGTTTGGTGTTTGTGCTGTATTGGGAAGGTTTCCAGATGTTGTTTAGATTGGTAAAAGGCTGTTTTGGTTTTATTCATTCTACTGTTAATGTTTTTGCCTGTTTCATTATCTGGTGTTACTATGCTTCCTGGGTATGTAAATGTTTATTATGTCTTTTCTAGCTTCTGGTTCCTTATTTTAATTGGTGCAGGCTTTCTGACATTGATTGTCATGAGCAAAGCCCCACAGAACTTGATATTTAGTCTTGCAGAAATGTCTGCATTAATCTAGGCTTTATATAATGTCAGCATGGATGAAGCACATATCTGTTTTGTTTCAAGAAATGTTGTCATTGGAGATATTTTCATAGAAAAGTGATGATAAATTATCTGGTAAATAATATGTATAATTAGCTTTATTTGTATATGTGTGTGGTATATATATATATATAACTGCAGTTTTGATGAAAAAACTCCATTTTATTTATGTTTGTATATATTTGTCTGTACATTATAATTTCAAGGCCATAATGAATCCTTCATTCATAATTAATAAGTAATATGTGATTACCTGTGTTTGTTACAAATTTGTGTTGTAGGTTTTGTTATTTTTGGTGCATCTTTTTTCCATTATTTAATCTATTGTTATTTGAGCTCTGAATTTGAGAGAACATAACACTACTTGCCATGTTTTACATTTTGTTTTTTGTTGTTGCTGTTGTTTATGAAGATCTAAGTGCAATGAATGTTTTGTATATTATTTTGCGTTTCATTGTGCTTTGTATTCTGTAACAATTTTATCGAATCCATTCCTTGCTCTTTGTGTTATTTTGGTCAGCTTTTTAATCATTCCTTCTCAGCCTGTCATTTTGATGTTGTTAGTAACCAGTGGCTCACTATAGTTAAATGCTGCTTTTTTATCTGAAGTTTCCTTTAGGAAAGCAAAATCTTTTTTGACTGTCATAGTTGCCAGTGCTCAGATATGAATGAACATCATGAAATATAGAGATGCACTGGCTCTGGCATGTATGTGCTCACTCTGGGTATTACAGCATGTCCCAGATGGTAATATCAGAGCATTTTTAGAGGATTATGTTATAGTTTTACACAAACGTTGATCATTTTTTCTGTATAGCATGCAGTTTCTTAACTAACAAGAGCAGCATCTTAACACAGGAGCACTGAATTTTGAACAGTTGCCCATGAGAGCTATTGGTGCTCTTGTTAACTATTATGCTGGGGGTACATAGGTGCTCTTTTGAACCATCATCCCACAGGATAGCTGCCATATCTGCTGTCCAGAGTTGTGAATACTGTATTTACTGAGTACTTCGCTTTTTTTAAATACTATTTCTGTCCACATATATCATACAGAAAAACAACATCATGCTACGTTATTTCAGAAGCCAGATCATCTAATCTTGAAGACTTGTGATGGAAGTATTTGAATAGGTTGCCTTCTGATAAGATATCACAGTAATTGTATTTTCTATGTAAGCTATTGATGCTTAGTTTGTTTCCACACACTTCCTTTTTTATATTTTGTTTTCTTTCTTAATTCTGCCTTTGAGGTTCCTCAAGCATATATGACAAGTGAACTTCCCATTTATGACATGTGAGCTTCCTGTTTATAACATGTGAGCTTCTCATCCTTGTTTCAGACAGTGAGCAAGTTGAAAGGAAAGAATTCATGTGGTCATTCTGTTTATCAGCTATTGCTTTGTTTCGTTAGTTATATGTAGTGTCTTAGCAATGGGGTCAGTTGTTGTAAGCCTTTGCCTTTGCTTTCCAGCATCATATGTGATCGTACTTCTGAGGTGTTGGCATTCTTTTAACTTGTTTGATCAAGTCAATCTGTGTTGGTAGGAACATTTCAGCCTGAAGAGGTTCAGAATCATGTTCATTTTCGCTCCTTATGGAGCATGAGCCACCAGTGTAGCTGGTCCTGTAGCAGGAAGCCTGCATCATGCATTCACGTGCTGTTGCAGCGCTGTTTTCTCTAGCAACTTGTTTTACATGGTGAAGTTGCCATGGACAGCCTCATATTAGTTGCCTTGTACGACGTACCTGAGGGAACAATCCTATTCTTTTTTTGTCTCTTCAAAGATCCCCAAGAATTGTTTTTACTACAATCAGTTTCTTGTGTCTTGGCTAGGAAATAACAAAATGAAAGTACTTAGTGGTAAACCCACATTTTTCTTCTCTTTATTTTAGCTCCATGTTGAGCATTAATCTTCAGTTAGTTCTCTGCAAGTCTTTCTGTCTTGGACAGTCTCATCAGATTCTTTCTGTGTCTCCTTTATCCTTCTTACGTCTGTTTTCAGTTGTGTTCTTCCTAGGCTTTTGGGTGTTTCTTTACTTCATCTACATAAAGATACCAAACAAGGACTGCCTTGTGGTGCTAATAGGTGACTTCCTTAATGTGTGTGCATTATCCACCTCTAAAGTCTTTCCTCACCCATGTTCCACTGGTACTTGTTTAGTTCGTCCTGTCAGATCCACAGTGATGAGCTTGTTTCTGTTCTGGGCAAGCAACCGTTTATGAAGATCTGTCACTGCTAAAACCACACAGCAATGTTTAGTATGCTGTAGTTATCTTCGTCTAAGTACCGGCAAGATGTCTCATCTCTTCTTCATCTTCTTTGGCTCTTGGCCGCCGACTGACAAAGCAATCAGTGACCATCACGCCTAGTTGCTTGTTGTAGTTTAGCAACAAACTGTCTCTACTTTACTCAGTCAGCAGCCATCCTTCGTGTGTGGTGCCTCACCTCTGATTCATGCTTTGTATCTCTGCTTCCACAGTTCTCTACCAGGCAGCTTTTAGCCAGCCTCTCTTTTGCTTTCCTTCTGGAGTCTATAGCATGGCAGTTCAGGTGATGATGTCAGTGTACCGGCAAGATGTACAAGAGTTTATATACTTGTCACAAAAAGTAGGGGATATTGAATTTAGAAGTTATCCAAAGACAATATATTTCAAATTAGTTCATTTATTCCTTCGTACAAGTAAACGAGCATCATAACAAGACATTTGCGGTATAAGAAGTGTTATGGCTTTACTCACATGATTTTAGTCGCACTGGCAACCACGGTGGGGTAGGTACTTCATTTTCACAAAAATATTCCAATATGTCTAAAAACGTGTAGGGTCCCCGTTTGCCGCTAAACATGCATTGCAATGACGTCTCATACTGCAGATAAGCCTTCTGATGTTGTCTTGAGGAATTCTCTGCCACTCCTGCTGAAGGGCCTGGGCTAACTGCTGAAGAGTCTGTGGAGCAGCTGGACGTTGTTGGACGCGGCTATTCAGGAGGTCCCACAAATGCTCAATAGGAGACAGGTCGGGGGACATCGACGGCCACGGTAACGTTCGGATATGCTGTATCTGAAGGTGATCTTGGACGACGCGAGCACGGTGAGGACGTGCATTGTCATCCTGGAAGATGAAATCTGGTCCGTGCCGTTGAGCAAATGGCACAACGATAGGCTCGATGATGTTGTCACGGTAGTAGAGCCCTGTGATATTGACCTGGCATATGTGAAGGTCGGTCCTGTCATTCATACAGATGCCTGCCCACACCATTACACTGCCACCTCCATAACGGTTGTGTGCAACAGTTGCAGGAGGCTGGTAACGCTCACCTCGCCGTCGCCAGACACGTATTCGACGATCATGAAAATCCAAAACGAAACGGGACTCATCAGAAAACATCACTGATGCCCACTGTTGATTGGTCCACCGATGATAACGTTGGCAGCAATCCACTCTTGCTCGCCTGTGTTGTGGTGACATGGGCAAAGCTACAAACGGTCTGCGTGAGGCCAGTTGCACTTGGTGCAAACGGTTTCGTACTGTCTGAGTTGAGACCCGGATCCCAGTGGTCTGTTGAAGGTGTTGCTGAAGTTGAGTAGCATTTAGAGTCCGAGTTCTGAGGGCCTGAGTAACAAGAAGTTGATCTTGGCGGCGTGTAGTGACTCTTGGGCGGCCAGTCCGAGGCAGATCAGCCACTGCGCTGAAATTTTGATACCTGTTCCACAGTCTGCTGACAACTGACTGGAAACATTGAGGTTCCGAGCAACATCCACTTGCCGACTTCCGGTTTGCAACATGCCTATGCCTAACCATCTCTGCTGTTCTGTCAAACGTTCCGTGACGAAGAAAAGAAATTTTATCTGTTGCAGAGTCTTTTTATACCTGTCCATGGTGAGTAGTGTTCATCAAACCCGAGATACACGCATTTTTAAAAAAAAGAATAATGTGTGAACTTTACGGATGGGCCCCACCTCTGTTCTTAGGATTGGCTTACTCATCACGAGTCACCAGGTCAGCATGATATTGCACGTGAGAGTGGAGAAGAGCGTGCTCGATATGTCCATACAACCATTAAAATACGAAATCCACTCTTTTGTAAAATAATACATACCATCTTAAAATATCCCCTACTTTTTGTGACTAGTATACGTTTTCATACAAATTAATTTCAGTTTTTTTCCCCACTGCCTGTGGAGCAATGGGGTCACTACTTCAGCTTGCCCATTTGCAGGAAGCCTGCCCCAAAACATTTTATATTCTGTTTCAATGATGGTTTCTATAGCAGTGTATTTAATATGTTGTTGTTGCCAACCACAGTGCAGAACCTCTTATAATATGCCAGAGAGGGAGCAGGGGTGTGTTCTTACATTGTTTCCTCACAGAGGGAGCAGGGGGGTGTTCTTGCGTTGTTTCCTCACAGAGGGAGCAGGGGGGTGTTCTTGCATTGTTTCCTCACAGAGGGAGCAGGGGTTCTGTTCTTGCATTTTTTCCACACAGATCCCAGGAATCCACACAGGGCATTGCCAATTGATCACATAAAATTGTCTTCAGTAACTGATAGATTGTTCTTGCAGTGCTGTACTCTAGGTGGCATGGGCTCATGAAGTTTTCTGGTACATATCGTGCAAGTTGAAAATGCTGTATTCTGTTTACATAGAAATAAACAATGATGGAAACGTGAGGCCTGCGAGTTGAAAATACACAATGGAGATAGGTAAATTGTAGGCACTTGTAAGAAAGAAGACTTTCATAAATGGGTGCTTGCATAAAAAAGAAGGATTGAAGTGGTATGACAATGTGGCTGTGATAGTGTGGGTTAAATTTTGCATTTCTTTATAGTGTTCGTATAGTGTTGATGTTAGAGGTTCAGATCACTGCCCTAACCAGTGGGCAGCATGTGTGAGCAGACAATGTAAACACTCTGCTGTAAACAAGTGATGAAATGCACTGTTAGACAAGACGTACAGATGGTTGATGGTTTCTAACTTTGTTGACACACTGTACTCCAACAGCAGTAAAACGACTTCAAAGTTTTATTTACATAAAGTAGAATCCGCTTCTCTCTTCTGCGAATTTATCTCATAGATTTATACATTCAATTTGATATAATTCCCATTCGTACATTTTTCTCAATTCAGCGAACATCCGAAAATCATATTGTTGTACATATCTGTCACTGACCTGCTCTCGTCTAATTTCTCCACTGCTATGTCACCTGGGTGATCTTCTAAGAAAGTAAGTTTATCTTTATTACTTTTCACTTAGTGATCTTCTGGTGTATCTTGTTAGAAGACTGGCCTACAACTGCCAGGGATGTTGATTTTCTACCAGATTACCTGATCACTACGTCTGTCTCTGTTTTATCTAACAAAAAAAATCTATCTTCAATATAAACTGCAATCATACCTGCTGTCTTGAAAAACACAAAACCTTGACAACTTGATAACATAACTCTTGTTATGGCGTGTCTGTAACCACAGTAGCCAACCACATCAAAATGGCTTGTTTTCCAGAGACATGAATATCAAGAACCTCGCTCACTAATGAACTTCCAAACTACCATCTCTCTAGCACACACTTGCTAACTTACGCTCAGCGCGTTCAAAATCAGACTAATCCCCGTTCTAACATTTTCCGTTCACTCCTAAAAATGTGTTCATCCTACCACAACTTTTCTCGTGCGTATTTTTTTCTTGCTCACCCACCAAAACTTACAAGGGACGTAATTCCAAGTTATCTCCCTGTGATGATTAGACTCAAAGCACTCACTTCTCTTCAATTCTTATTACAAAAACTTTACATGCAAATTTGTCCCACCACAATTTTGGACTCACTTAATATGCTTAACTCTAAACATAACTACTACATCTTCCAAGTGGAAACCACGGAGTTTCCTCCCTTTGCCCAAAGCACTCCTCCATACATATCACTTCCCTTCAACAAAGACGAACAGTCTTTTAACAACTCCATTCATTTTTTCCAAACCATTTATCTACACTCACTTACTTTTCTAAAACCAAACCACCGTTCACAATAAGATCACTATTGTGGAACTGATGAAAAGAACCAGATAAGTGTCAGTGGAAAACAAGATACATACACACTCTACATATACACTGTCAGCATCATAAAACTGGATATTAATCTCGTCAATCTTCAATCTTTCTATTCTACACAAGCACCCATTTATGGAAGTCTGTCACTTTTTGGTTGTTGTTTTTGTTGTTCATGTTTCAGAGCCGTTCAGTGGGACATTTGAATTGAAGATTCTGATTTTTATGTTGGAGTTGATTTATCTTTATCACCATATATTTCCTAATGCAACTTAAGCTTCCCTTGCCTTTTGTATTCTTATTTTGATATCATTGTCTGTCCCTCCAACTTTGTCTGCCTAAATTACTGCCAAGGCATGTGTATCATTCTACATCTTGTAGGGATGTTTCTTAAAGTATAATCATGTTGCCGTGTCTGCTGGTATGTTGTTATTGTTTAGTGGTAAGTCCGATCACTATCCCAATAGTGGGTAGTTGCACGTGATGATGTTTCACGTACAAGTACATACATATAACACAAAATAGAACCGATGCAGGATGATGAACTCTATGAAAATGTACTTCAATAGAACAGCGGTGAAGCAAACAAAGTAGTCAAGTTTATTTACATGATCTTTTCAAGAATGTAATGTGGAAGGGGATTCAATCTATCCTGCCTTGCCACTGCAGAAATCAAACTTCTTATACAGTTCTTATACAGTCATTTCACTAGTGTTGATTATATACAAAGTCGACCTTTCATTCCTCGTACCATGGTTTCTGGTTACTGTCCCTGTTTCTATTTTTTCTTCTTCTCGTTCTTACCCAACTGTTTCTTTTCCTTTCTGAGACTAGAACGTTAACCACTTAAAGTTACTGGTTTCCTTTATTCTTTTCTGGCGATAAAATGTTCTGGCCTATTTCTGTGTGCGCTGGTTGGTTTATCTCGTATGACGAAAGACTGGCCTAAACCGCTAAACTATTTCTACCAACTGTTCTTACTACACACTACGAAACAAAACTGTTCATACCTGCTGTCTCTGCGCTTGGGAAAAACACACTTGTCTTGAGCCCACTGCGTGGGTGTGGAAAACACACATCATCAAAACTATACATCTAAATTGCTCAAACAGCAATTCTCTCTATAAAGATGGCATTTGAGTCTCCAAGGAACTAGACAACCGTACATCTCTTGTGAACTTAAGAGTCAACCAAACCATGGCTTGTCTACGATCTTCCCTGTGGTGCTCACCATTCAAACATTTTAATACATGGGAGAAAACATTCCCAAACCTTTGCTACTGTTACTTTTGACATCTCAAATCCAACTCTAACTTCTTTCCTCAATTTCCTATTACAACTTTATAAACTCAGAACTCATTCATTGTCACGGACTGTTCGCTTCAGAAACTCGGGCATCTCACTTTCATTCCGACTTCATCCAAAACAAAACTCACCGAGGGACCTAAGGGACACCATAATATTATTACTTCCCTTCGCTAACTGTCCCTATTTCATATATCCCTATTTCCCTTCAGCATGCGACAGCGGCCACCCCCGGACAACGGCTTTGACAGGCCGGCTAAACTAGGTGAGGGTAGCCGAATGGTTATAAACCTTCGGTGAGTTAGGGTCTGCCTACCCATCATGCGAAGACTGGATTCGATAGACTGCGCGGAAGAAACCACCTGTTGGTTCAACGGGCATGACGGCGATTACCAGCAACGCGCTGTGGAGCGTAAGGAGCACGGCGAGGCACGTAGAAAGCCCTGGTCATCCACTGCACCTGACTTCATCTCCAGTCGTCTTGACTTGTCTTGCCACTGGATTGAGATGGACCCAGGCGAGAGAGTGAGGTCGACGAATTGCGCAACTCTTCCTCACTTTAATCCAAATCACCGCGCAAGTCACTCTTTCATCCATTCATCCATTCACTCACAACAAGTCCTGTGGCGATGGGCGAGCGGCGAAGCGGCAGGCGTGGGTACGCTGGCAGTCGTAGTCGCAGACCTACACACAGGCGGCTCAGGCCATATGGTCGTCTTCCACTGATCGGAGCAGCAGTGGGATTCGGCAGCCCCCTGAGTGTCTGAGCAGCCCTCTTTAGGAAAGCACTGCTCACCTCCATGGCATGAGGAAGGGGCTAGAAAAGGTGCCCTAAACATTGCCTGCTTCACCATTACCTAACCAGCTTACCGCGGTTGGTGGGTACCCTACTTCGGCGGTCGACATATAAGAAAAAGAAAGGACAGATTTTTTCCCCCTCATTCTAGGCGCATGGAATGTGCGCACTTTACTTGACAAAGACTTTAACGCAAACAGACCTGAGAGACGAACTGCCCTGATTGGGAGAGAACTGGCCAGGTACAACATTGACATAGCAGCACTGAGTGAAACTCGACTTGCAGGCGAGGGCCAACTTTGCGAAAAGGGTGCAGGTTATACATTCTTTTGGAGCGGAAGAGGAACTGAAGAAAGACGAGAAGCAGGGGTTGGATTTGCAATCAAAACAGCAATTGTCAGCAAGTTAGCGGGGCCCCCAAAGGGAATAAATGACCGACTCATGACGGTCAAGATCCCTCTGTTCTATGGAAAAAAAACATGCCACCATCATTAGCGCGTATGCACCAACTATGACAAACCAGGATGATGTCAAGGATAAGTTTTACGAAGAACTACATGCAGTCATTGCATCAGTTCCTAAAGCAGATAAGCTCATCATTCTTGGTGACTTTAATGCAAGAGTAGGCTCAGATAACATCTCCTGGAATGGCACTATTGGTAGGTACGGCGTGGGTCGCTGTAACAGTAATGGACTTCGTCTCCTCCAGACTTGCGCAGAACACGACCTCCTTGTCACCAACACCATTTTTCGACTTCCTACCCGCAACAGGACCTCCTGGATGCACCCTCGCTCAAAGCATTGGCACCTAATTGACTATGTAATTGTTAGGAAGAAGGACAGGCAAGATGTCCGGGTGACCAAGTCCATGTGTGGTGCCGAATGCTGGACTGATCATCGCCTCATTGTATCTAAACTTAAAATTCGTATCCAACCAGCCAGGCGCCCTCAGGGGAAGAAAACTCAAAAGAGGCTGGATGTCACCAAACTAAAGAAGACAAAAATCAAACAGTCATTTACTGACACCTTAGAAGACCGTCTCAAATCTATCTCGCTAGACGGCCAAAGTGTGGAAACAAATTGGGCAGCCCTAAGTGAGCAGATCTACAACACTGCTACAGAGGTCCTGGGTCCTTCCATCAAGAAACAAAATGACTGGTTTGATGAGAACTCAGATGATATAAAGCAGATGTTGGCTGAGAAACACCATCTCCATAAAGCATATTTAAATGATCCAAAATCTACATCCAAGAAAGACGCTTTTAACAACATGCGTAGAATCGTCCAACATAAACTACGCCAGATGCGGGATTCATGGCTGAGTAATAAAGCAGATGAGATCCAAGGCTTTGCTGACAGCCATGACTTGAAAAACTTTTACCTTGCACTCAAAGCGGTCTATGGTCCAACATCATCAGGATCATTTCCCCTCCTTAATGCAGATGGAAAAACACTAATTACAGACAAGGAAAAAATTCTCCAACGCTGGGCTGAACATTTTAATAATATCTTGAACCAGCCATCATCTATTAACGACGAAGCCATCATCCGCCTGCCCCAAATTCCTATAAATGAAGCATTAGATGATGTACCAACTCTGGAGGAAACTAAAAAAGCGATTCGTCAACTGTCTAGTGGAAAGGCCCCTGGCTCCGATTCAATTCCTGTTGAGGTTTATAAAGATGGCGGTGCAGTTCTGATAGAGAAACTTCATATGATCTTCCAGCAAATGTGGCAGAGTGAAACCATCCCACACGATCTCAAAGATGCCTCAATTATACATCTTTATAAACGTAAAGGTAATCGCCAAGACTGCAACAATCATCGAGGCATCTCTCTTTTATCAATCGCTGGGAAGATATTCGCCAGAATCCTTTTGAATCGCCTTACGGCTCATCTTGACAAAGGTCTTTTACCTGAAAGTCAGTGTGGATTCCGGAAAGAACGTGGAACCACAGATATGGTGTTCGCTGCAAGACAGCTACAAGAAAAATGCCAAGAACAGCACTGTGACCTGTACACAGCTTTCATCGACTTGACAAAGGCGTTCGACACGGTCAGTAGAGAGGGTCTATGGAAGATCATGGCAAAATACGGCTGCCCAAAGAAATTTATCACAATAGTGCAGCAACTGCATGATGGAATGCAGGCTAGAGTTCAGGAAAACGGTGAGCTATCAGAGCCTTTCCCCGTCTCAAATGGAGTTAAACAAGGGTGCGTACTTGCACCGACTCTGTTCAGTATCATGTTTTCTGCTATGCTGACTGATGCTTTTAGAGACGGGGACACAGGAATCGACATTAGTTATCGTATTGATGGAAAATTGTTTAACCTTAGGAGGCTTCAAGCAAAAACCAAGGTCAAATCACACACCATCAGAGATCTTCTGTTTGCTGATGATTGTGCCCTCAATGCTGGCTCAGAGGCTGATCTGCAGCATAGTGTGGATAGATTCTCCGAAGCCTGCGCCAACTTTGGGCTTACCATCAACACGAAGAAAACAGAAATTATGTACCAACCAGCTCCTGGCACAGTTTATACTGAGCCAGTCATCAAGGTTAATGGTGAGAAACTGAATGTTGTGAACAGATTCACATACCTTGGTAGCACACTATCCCAGAACATTGTCATTGATGATGAGGTGAACACCAGGATCTCCAAAGCCAGCAGCACATTTGGCAGACTATACACCAACGTTTGGCATCGAAGTGGCATTAGTCTACAGACAAAGCTGAAGGTGTACAGAGCTGCGGTGCTTCCAGTGCTGCTATATGCATGTGAAACATGGACTGTATACAGGCGCCACGTAAAGAAGCTAAACCACTTCCATACAGTCTGTCTCAGGAAGATAATGAACATCAAATGGCAAGACAAGATCCCGGATACCGCCGTTCTTGACAGAGCTGGTATCCCTAGTATTGATACTATTCTGATGCAGTCACAAATTCGCTGGGCAGGTCATGTAGTCCGCATGCCAGACCATCGACTGCCAAAGATACTCTTTTATGGTGAGATGCAGAAGGGTAAACGCTCCCATGGTGGCCAAAAGAAGCGCTTCAAAGACACGTTAAAGACGTCATTGAAAACCTTTGACATAAACCCAGACACATGGGAAGCTGCTGCGCAAGACCGAACTGCTTGGCGCACATCTCTTCGTAAAGGTGCAGCAGCATGCGAATCATCCAGAAGAGCAGCAGCGGAACAGCGGAGACAAGCTAGAAAGGACCGTGAAATAAAACCTTCACATGAAGCAAACATTCCCTGCCCACACTGTCCAAGATCTTTCCAGGCCCGCATCGGGCTCTTCAGTCACCTTCGTACCCATAGACTAACCTAACATATTCTTAAATAATTGGATGAACAGAGTGGTCTTCATCACCCGTGATGGACGAACAACCAACCATTTCCCTTAGTACCTTCTATAACAGTGGTGGCCAAGCTAAGGTTGGCCGAGGGCCAGATTATGGTAAAGGGTAACACCCGAGGGCCAGAGCTATAAAATCCTTAAAAAATAACGTTCTGATATTTAGGTTTACATATATAATGAACTACGTACAGAAAGCAAAGGCAAACTACTGTACTGCACATCTGCCAAGACATGTATACCAGTCTTCGTCCTGCAATTACTGTAAAAAAAAATATAATGAATGAATCTGTTGTTTTAATTTGTTTTGTAATTTGTAATATGACATGTAATTATTTATTTCAAACATACATTTGTGTGTTATTTTATTGTGAAGAGTGTTGCTTCAATCAACAATAAGAGGTTGGCGGGCCGGTCAAAACTGGTTGGCGGGCCGGATCTGGCCCGCGGGCCGTAGTTTGGCCACCGCTGTTCTATAACGTTATTCTTCTTCTTCTTCCTCGTTCGCCTTCAGACTTCCACATTTATGACTCTAATAAAGGCAGTAGTCAACCCAAGGCTCCCAACATCTCCAAACAGTTTTTCGTTGACAGAAGTGGGTTGTTGCCATATGCTACTCCGTTCATTACTGTTACTGTAGGTTGGGCAGTATTGCAGCAGGTGTTCGACTGTCATTGGGCTGGTACCGCAGGTGCAGAGATCTGTTGCACCAATTTTGTATTTGTGGTACAGATGGTATCTCAATCTGTTGTGACCAGTGCGTAGCCGAAAAATGATGACCTGTTCTTTTCTGGATAGTTGATGATATGCATCATTTTTCAAATGTCCCGGGTGCTCTCTTTCCCATTTGGACTTGAATGTAGCCTTTATAGTAGTCTTTGCCGTTGCGTAAGTTGTCTCTATATCATTTTGTTGTAAGGCACCTCCTTCCTTAGCAAGTCTATCTGCCTCCTCATTTCCTGGTATGTTGCAATGGGCTGGTATCCACTGGATAGTGCACTTCTTGAAGCATTCGGCTAGTCTTTCAAGGGAGATTATCAGATCTTTCAATCCTTTAGTTTGGTGGCTCTTCAGCGCTGATATTATTGAGAGGGCATCTGAAAAGATTACTATCTGTTTTTCTGCCTGTGCTTTGCATTCAATAAGAGTTTCAGCTGCCTGTTTCAGGGCTTCTGCTTCAGCACAGAAGTTATTGCAGTATTTTCCAGTGGCAATTGCCATAGAGTGAATTCTATTCTTTAATTTTATGAGGATGCCGGCACCCCCATTTTCAACTGCATTTGTTGCCGAACCATCAGTATATGCATGTCTCCAAAGCTTTGCTGGAAATGTTTTGTCAATATACTTGGTTGCTATACACTTTCTTTGTGTTTCTGTCTGTGTTCCCTTACCTTCAATGCCTGGAATATCAGATTTTAACTTAGGAAAGCATCTTATTTTCCACAGTGGGATAGTTGAGCTTGTTGGGATTTTCTTTGCAACTGAGCTTGCTAGTATGGTATTATTGTTATTTTTTTCTTTTGCTTGGGCGACAAAGTTAGTTCGCTTGAGCCTGCCTCTTCCTAGCCTATTCATTCTTTGGTACATGGGGTGTCCTTCGAGCCTCTTAAATTTTTCAGCTTGTTTTAAGACTCTGCTGTCACGTCTATCCTCCATTGACTGTAGCCCTGTGATGTTTTCCATATGGTTGATTTGTGTAGACGTTATTCAAAAATCGTGAACCATATTTTGTTACATCGCGACTTTCATACTCACAATGTAATACTTTTCTGAAGGAGCATAACTTACAGAGTTGGCTCCCTTAGTCAAAAACTACAAATCTTCACTCTATTATTTCCCATGTCAACACAATATAACCGCTCATCATTTCCCATTCAAATTTCGTAAAGCATAACTTCATACTTAACTTCACTACTGACTCCAAAGCTCAAATCCCGGTTACACTTAGTGGTACAAAAATATATTCCGACCTAAGGGTCTTTTATCTTTGGACATGCGCCCTAATATAACCATGTGGAGAGAGAAAAGAAAAAAAGAAGAAGAAAGAAATTAAAAAAAAAAAAATTATCTTTGGACATGCGCCCTAATATAACCATGTGCCCGGCACAAAAGATCAGTATAGTGACACTTATGTGTCATTAGATCTTTTGTGTGAAAACACAGAGGATCATTGGTGACACTTGTTTGTCATTGGGTCTTTTTTGTGTTGGGACATGCGTTTGTGTTGGGCGTGTTCCTCATGCGAGGAAAAAATATGCAACCTCAAGCGAGGAAAAAAAAAATTATCTTTGGACATGCGCCCTAATATAACAATGTGCCCGGCACAAAAGATCAATACAGTGGCACTTATGTGTCACTAGATCTTTTGTGTGAAAACACAGAGGATCATTACAGTGACACTTGTTTGTCATTGGGTCTTTTTGTGTTGGGACGCGTTTGTGTTGGGCGTGTTCCAATGCGAGGAAAAATATGCGACCTCAAGCGAAAAAAAAAAACAAAAACACAGAGGATCATTTGTGACACGTGTGTCATTGGGTCTTTTTGTGTTGGGACATGCGTTTATGTTGGGCGTGTGCCAAAGCGACTCATGCGAGTTAATGCGACCTCATGCGAGGAAAAAAAAAGAAAACACAGAGGATCATTACAGTGACACTTGTTTGTCATTGGGTCTTTTTGTGTTGGGACATGCGTTTATGTTGGGCGTGTGCCAATGCGAGTTAATGCGACCTCATGCGAGGAAAAAAAAAAAGCCCTAATATAACCAACTAGGTTGAACGGGACGCGCCTCGCCAAAACGAGGCAAAAGTTTTACATTATAAAAAAAAAGGTTACACTCATTATCATTCCTTCTTTCCTTCCTCGTTCGTCCTGAAAAGGACGGTCGTTGCGTTATGTCCGTTTACAGCGGTGCTGCGATATTTGCGCCTTTCTGTCGACACATCCGACTTCAGTACGGCATATTTTTGGACCGGGTTTGCCTTCCCTCTTCGAACCCTACTCTCTCAGCCAGACTGCAGTGATGCAGCCTGTTTCCAGGACCACCACTTGGAGATGAAATCCATATCTTCTTCCGGTGTATTTGTTACAAAACCATTGACTTCAGCCAAAACTGTCTTACACAGAAGAAAAATGCAGCAGTTGGTTCAAAGTTCATTCTTCAGTTCTCGTGTTAATCACTGATTTATTCAGGTCTTACCACTGATTTAGAGCCGCGGTAGCACCGTGGTTAGTGCCCTGGCTTTCTAGTTCGGTGGTCCATCGCTCGATCCCCAGTTGAGGTGGGATTTTTTAGACCGCAAACGACTCCGTGGTCCGCCTAGTCTCATGCATATGGTACCTGAGCAACCCTGGGAAGATTAAGATGGCCGGCCAGATGCCAAGTACATCACCCCTAGTGTGCCGGTGGTCAAGAAAATGTGGGCCTAACACCACAGTCCCAATATGCTTCAATGGGCATGTAACGGGATCATTTACTTTTACCTTTACCACTGGTCTAAAGCGCTAACACATCTTGATGAATTGTCTAACATTCTATGTAATTGTTGTCTAGTGTTTTATAATAGGTTTTTCCGTTGTTAAAAGTGAGTTTATAGATAGTAAAAACATGTACGCGTATGTTAATTTATTGCTTCAACTCATATTTGGCGTTATGAAATGTGTAGTACTAACTAATATACTCTGCTTTTACGGGGTGTTGATGTGATGTAATGACATGGTTTTTGGGTGGAACAATGTCCACAGAATGTTTTATGGTGGATAATTTTGAGAAATGTTAATATCCCATGTCACAAGAAAGGACATTACATGATCCTTGCATTTATGAAATATTTTCTTGAGATCTCATAATCAGTTACAAGATTATAAAGCTTTAAAAACTGACGCTAGATTTTTGTATTTATTTTATTTATTTGCTTGCCAAGATTATTTTTTCCACCATCTAGCCAGAATTAATTTTTATTAATTTATTAAATAAGGAAACAGCATGATACGAGAAATGTGGAACTGATGACAAGAACCAGACAAGTGCCAGTGGCACAAGAGATGAGAAGAAGATGCTGGAGATGTATAGGACACACATTGAGGAAACCTGTTGATAGCATTACATGGCAGTCCTGGTTCTGGAATCCCCAGGGTAAGAGAGGTAGAGGTAGACCAAAGAACACATGGAGAAGAGAACTGGTGACAGACATGAAGGGGATGAAGATGACATGGAAACACCTTGAGCTGATGGCACGTGACGGGAAGACTTGGGCATCAGTTTGCTGAAGGCCTAAGGTCATTGAAGAGCTGAAGGGTGATGATAATGGTAAGGGAAGTACAAGGATCTTGAGGACATCAGTTTCTGTGATGAAATACTGTACAGGATGTCCATAAAAGATTGTACCTTTTTCAAAAAATTTATTCTCGGCCCCATTATGTGGTAGGAGGATACTTTCTATCACAAAGTAGAAAATCTCTGCAAGTTTTTAAGCATACCTTACAAAGACAATAAAAAAAAAAAAGTGCGCATGCTCACGATGGGTATTTTAAGTGAAACTTTCGCAGTTGAGTTGCAATCGGTAATTGTTACAATGTCTCTCCATTCACTGGTCAAGTAGGTGAAAAAAAAAATAGGTACATTTTTTATGGACAACCTGTAGGCTTAAAAACTTGCAGAGATTATCTTACTTACTTACTTAGTCGTTCCCCTTCTACCGTGAGGTGTGGAGGTTTGGAAGAGAGAGCGCCAGACCATTCTATCAGCTGTCTTCTTCCTGGCCTGGTTCCATTCTAGTCCTCGGTCCTTCAAAGATTGTCTAATGTTGTCCTCCCAGCGGACTCTGGGTCGTCCTGAAGGTCTGGATCCCTGGCTCTTTGTTTCCCATGCTTGTCGTGGTAGCCGATCTTCTCCCATTCTGCAGACATGGCCAAACCATCTTAGTTGGGACTGTTCTATTTGGGTCTGCAGCGGATGGGATTTTAGGCCTTGACGGATCGTCTGGTTGCGGACCATGTCTCTTCTTGTTACTTCAACCACTTTCCTCAGATACCTCATTTCTGAGGTTTGGATCTGGCTTTTGTGGGTTGTAGTCATTGCCCACGACTCGCATCCATATGTCAAGACTGGGACATAGGTGGAGCGGTATACAGCCATCTTCGTTTTCTTACCAACCTCTTTCTTGCTGAGGAATCCACGATTTATGGCCTGAAAAAGTCTCCCAGCCGCTGCTTTTCGAGTGGCCAACTCTTCTTTGATGCCTCCCTTTCGGTCTATAATAGCTCCGAGATATTTAAAGTGGTCGACCTGCTCCAGGACCTGTTCTCCCAACTTAATCTGATGTTTTCTTTCTTCTCGTGATATCACCATGGATTTTGTTTTAGAGCTGCTTATGACCATCCCTCTCTTCTCCAGCTCTTCCTTCCAGACTTGCAGGTTGGATTGGAGATATGCCTCTGATTTAGCAATCAGGGCAACATCATCAGCAAATGCCAGCTCCGAAATATAGACCTGTCTCATCTTCCAGTACCCCACTGAATATTTTCTTGTTCTCTCCTTACATGCCTTGATGACATCGTCCATAAGGAGTATGAAGAGGTAAGGTGATAGGATATCACCTTGTCTTACACCAGTGGTGGTCCTGAACTCTTCTGACTTATGGTTTGCGGTCCTCACATAATTTCTGCAAGACTTGTAGAAGCTCTGTATAGCATGAATCAGAGGTGCTGGAATATTCTTCCTTGCCAAACAGTCCCAAAGTTTGCTCCAGGGGACCCTGTCAAACGCCTTTTCCAGATCTATGAAACAAAGATGGATCTCACTCTTATACTCAAGGGCCTTTTCACTCAGCTGTCTGAGTGTGAAGATTAGGTCTTGAGTACTTCGGTTTGCTCGGAATCCGCACTGGACCTCATCCAATTGTGGCTCAGCTAGGCGTCGGAGTCTCTGCTCTAGGATTCTAGAGTAGATTTTACCAGGGACACTGAGAAGGGATATGCCTCTATGGTTTCCACATTGTCGATTGTCACCCTTTTTGAAAATTGGTGTTATGATGGCAATCTCCCAATCCTTTGGTATGGTCTTGTTGCACCATGCTGCCTGTAGGACCTTTAAGAGTAATAGGTCGCCTGATGCTCCCATGTACTTAACCATTTCTGGTGTTATACCATCATGCCCTGCTGCTTTGCCCATCTTGATTTTCTCTAGTGCTGCCCTCAGTTCTTCCATCTTTATGTCATCTTCACCATCATTGGTTTCCTCTTCTGTGTCAGTGGTTATCATTTCTGATGCTTCATCATGCTCACCATCCAGGAGTTCTGAGAAATATTCTTTCCATCTTTCCATTACTTCCTTCGGGGCAGTAAGCAATTTGCCTTGCTTGTCCTTTATAAATTTGAGAGGGCATTGTTTTTCTTTCCTCATGTTCTTTAGGGTCTTATAGAACAATTTCTGGTTTTCTTGTGCATCTTTTCTAGCTTTTCTCCAAATTCTTCCCAGGACTTCTGTTTTGCTGCTAGCACTTTGTTCTTTGCTTCTGTTCTGAGTGTCACATATTCTCTATATTTTTTCATTTGTCCTGTTGTGTTTTTAGCTCCTAAGTATTGTTTCCATGCCATTTTCTTCTCTCTTATTTTCTCTTTGACTTCCTCTGTCCACCAAGGTGTCCTCTTTCTCTGGTTCCCAAGTCGGACTTCACCGCATGCTTCTGCAGCAGCTGTCTTTATGATATCCTTGAATTTATTCCAGAGGGTTTCCAAGTCATCAGGTCGTTCTTCTGTGTTGCTCACTGCTGTAGCAATAAGCCCCTGATATCTGGTCTTAATTTCTGGCTCTCTCAGCTTGTAGGTCCTAATGCTCATTTCTCCTGCTCGTTTACTTGTTTCTTGCGTGATGTTGGGCAGTTCCTAGGCTGAGCAACTCTTTCAGTTGTTCGTTTGATTGTTAGCAGGTAGTGATCACTTCCAATCTCTGGCCCCCTCCAGACTCTTGCATCTCGGACATATCTGAATGAGCTTCTCCGAACAATGGCATAGTCGATCACTGACTTCTCATTCTTGGTTGGTTCACATCTAGTGTATGCATGTATGCGCTTATGGGGGAACTTTGTGTTTGTAATGATCAGATTCTGCTCACTGCAGAATCTAAGGAGTCGCTTTCCATTGTCATTGAGAGTATCTTCTCCATATCTTCCGATAACTCCACCCCATCTAGCATGGTCATTTCCAACTCTGGCATTAAAATCTCCGAGCATAATAACTTCATCTAGGCAGTCATCCACTGTCCTTTGAAGCAGCTCGAAGAATTCCTCCTTGACCTCTGCTCTCTCATCCTCATTTGGCCCATACACTATGACCAGGTTGACTATGGTTTCTCCTTCTTTTAGTTTTACAACCATAATGCGCTCCGAGACAAAGTTCCATCCCTTGATACTATCTTTTTGATTTTGGGCCACAATGCAACCCACGCCCCCTTTAGCCCTTTCAGATATGGGTACACCACTGTAGAGCAACGTGTTGCCATCGAGATCCATGACTCCTTGTCCTTTTTTCTTCGTTTCCGTTATAGCCAGGATTTCTAGTTTTGCTTTCCTCATCTCTTCCACCAGCTCCTTTTCCTTCCCATTTATACTTCTTGTGTTCCAAGTTCCATAAGTCGTAGTCCGTAGTCCGTTCCAGTTCGTCGCCTTTAGAATCAGTCCGGTTTTCTCTCTTGTAGTTCGCGTAATCATGATTTAAAGCAAACAGGTGATTGGCCTGTTGTGCCTTTGCATGGTGGAGGGGCTGCCTCCTTACGGCCTCCATGCAGGCCGCCCTCCTCCTTTTTCATCCGGGCTTGGGACCGGCATTGGCGGAGTTGATTATCTTACTTTTGTGATAGAAAGCATCCTCGTACCACATCATGGGGCCGAGAATAAATTTTTTGAAAAGAGTACAATCTTTTATGGACACCCTGCATACCTTGAGGGCTTACAACACGTGAATATCATTGGCAGTGAATTAAGTAACAAATATCATTGTGAGTGAAGTGGTATGACAAGATCACTAATGTGGAACTGATGAAAAGAACCAGACAAGTGCCCATGGAAAAAAAGATACATATACACTCTACATATATTATAGGTACTGTAGTATAGAAGTTCAAAAATTGTAGAAAAAAAATTCTGTGCTGTTTCCTGGAGGGGCATTGTCATTGTGATTAATTTCATTATTGCAAGTTTGTGAAACTTTTCATTTACTTCTTGTTTTTATTTCTCTCTTCATTATTTACTGTGATTTCCTTCAGTTTTTGTTGTTGTTGGAAGAATTGTTTGTTTTTTTGTTTTTTGTAGCTAAGAAAAAATAAACTCATTGACAACAAGACACCGGAAAACTTTGTCAGCATAACCATACTTTTGTGTTATTTCAAATATGTTTCCTGTGATGTCTTCCTTTCTGTCTCTTTAGTAGTGTCATATTCTTCTTTGGTCCATGAACACTGGCTGACAAAGCAATCAGTGCCCATCATGCTTGGTGGCGCCTTGTAGGGCAGCAACAAACTGTCTCCACCATGCTCGATCAGCAGCCATCCTTCGTGTGGTACCCGAGCTCTGGTTCATGCTTTGCATATCTGCTTCCACAATTCTCCGCGAAGTAGCTTTTGGTCGGCCTCGCTTTCACTTTCCTTCTGGAGTCCATAGCATGGCAGTTCTGGTGATGGTGTCAGAATCTTTTCTGAGGATGTGGCCAACCCAGTTCCGGCGTCTACCCGTCTACCCATTATGATAGTGTACATGTCTTTTTGGTGGCTCCGAGTTAGCATCTTGGTTGGTGATGGTGTTCGGCCAGAGAATTCAAAGAATTGTCCTTCGGTTGTGTGGAAAGATGACAGTTTGAACATTTCCTTTTCTGTTACTCTCCGGCATTCTGCACCATACAGAAGTACAAAAGTTACGCAGCTCTCATGCTTATAAAAATTGAGATCAGTGGAAGTACATATCACCCCCCTAGTTCTTAGAGATCAAAGTGTAGACATTACACCGCATATGGTGCTCAGTATAAATGCTTCGTGGGAAGTCCATCGATATTAAAACAGTATATCCACAAAACTTAAGAAAAACGTATGAAGTAAAATATACACCTCTCGGCAAGAAATTATGGAGGCTGATCTCAGAGCTTCGCAGGCCTATTCGCTTACGGTACCTAACCTTTCGTTACATTGTAACGGGCTAAAGCTATGGATAGACAGGGGAAGCAAAAACAAAGTGAAAACAGGCAAAAGATGAGAGATAGCAAGGGTGCAAGATCACTGTGCTAAAGCATCCGATCAAGAAGAGTCTTTACAAGGGTTGATAGCCCACTGCAGTCTAAAATTGGAAGAATTCATTACACCAATGAAAAGTAAACATGAATGATAAAAATACGAAACGGGAAAATGAAGGGCAGTCACTTAGTGTTGAAAGGTTCGACATTGCAAGCACTGTACGTGGCTCTGGAACTGACAAATGGGTCAAAGATCGGCACAACCATATGTCTCCATGGTCATACACCAGGTGCAGGGGCCGCTGAATCCCAGCATCTGGATTGTGACAGAACGGGGCGGTCCCTATCGATCTTTGTTTCACTCCGGCAAGTATCGGTACATTTGTGGTACTGATTTTATTGGGTGCTTCCATTTGTCACACTTTCTTTCTTTTTCTGCTATGTGTAGCAGATATTATGTATTTTCCTTCTTACACCCTTCTCAGGGATAAGTAGACATGTCTGGTTGTTATCCATTTCTCGCTGCGTTGCAAGGAGTGGCAGCGACCAAACCATGTTGGCTATCGTGGGCGCAGCGATATCAGTACACAGATAAACACGTAAATCGCCTCAGCACAGTGCTTAATCACTGATAAGATACGGGTGCGCTCATCACCAAAGCTTGGAATACGGGGACACAACTGATGGACAGACACAGATAAGAGATTACTTCCTGATAAAAGTAATGATTGTACCATTGGGAACACGTTGCTATATGAGTTTACCGACATGTTCGTAAGTTTGTACCACAGGGCAACCGGATGTTTACCGCCCATTTTCAGAAAAGTAATGTTTGAAATTTTGCATTAGCTGAGTCATGCAACATATTCAAATCAGATTAACTGATCCCTTGAGGCGCGCATAACAAATGCGTGGGAAGGCAGTTGATATAATCTGACCATTTTCTGAAGCTATTTCACTTAAGAAATCGCTCGCCAAGATACCAGACCTTGCTAGACTGAAGAATTCAGAATTCCTTCGCATACCTGACACCTTTTATTGGAGAATTTTGGACGGACTTTCATAGCCCAGGAAATCTCTTTCATATTAAATAAGGAAACCAGGACTGAGGAAACTGAAGGACCACACACGAAGTCAAAGAGGGAACATTAAATTAACGACACCCCAGACGCGTGTAAGAGACCGATTCAAGTCTCTTTTATTCATCTGAGCAAAGTCTGTGAGCCAGGATTGGTGTAAGTTGTGATTTACATTTCATATTTTATTATTAACATGTGAACTAACATATATATTTGTATACATTACCATGTGAATTTTAATATGTGAAACTCGCTGGTGGATGTCACAGTCATTTGGGGCTGGCAACCTCAGCGTATAGAATGATAATTCATGAACCACCACTGCAAGGGCTGGTGATTGCTTTATTGATAGTTTCGTAAAGAGAACTAAAAGCATAAAATAGTTCCAGGTTCCATATGGAGCAGGGAGGGAAAGATGAAAGAAATGATGTACGTTCTGAGTATAATACTTCCATTTTCAAAACAGTGTAAATGTCCCTATAAACATAGTCACTTTAAAAGTAATGTAAGTTTTCAAGCTTTAAACCAGTGTAAATGTCTATGTGAAAATATTCATTTTAAAGTTAATGGAAGTTTCACACTTTTCAATCAGTGGAGATGTATATGTAAACAGACTCTATCTGTATTATTAACCTTTTCATTTGAATACAAAGTAACTACGAAAGCTATTTTATTTAAATGTAAAGGAAGTTTTATCCCGAGGAATTAAATTTAATTCTCATTGAGGGTAAAGTCTGAGTTAATTGGGATAGTGGTATGGGAAGATAGGAACCCATAACTATGGGGTGGAAAACGCCATACACCGAAGAGCGTTTCGTTCTACTCTTTTACCATAGTTATTTGTGGTACCAGCAGAAAGTACTATATCTGGAACAAGAAGGGAACAGTGTCCTAAGCTTTAAGACGAAGGACCCACGTGGTAGACTCTCCTTGACATTTCTGGGAAACGAGCTACACCTGACAACCTTGATCAGGGACGAGCGTGAGCAGTGTGAAAAGAACCAACCCATAAGAAGGAGCAGAACCGTCATTGGCAGCTAAGTTCAAATCTATGCTGCCACTTGAACTTCTTGTAACATTTCACAATCCGTGATGATAACTTTTCTTGATCCATAACTATTCAAATTATTTTTCAACTGTTAAAACTTAAGCGATTATTACATTTTGTTATTTGTAATTATACAAATTTAACTTCGATTTAATCTTTTTAAAGTTACTGCATGTTTGTCTTAGTCAATTTACTGGACACACTCTAAACAGAGTAATAAGAATTCTACTGAGTAAATCAGGGGTCGGGGCTTGACGAGCTGAAATTAATAAGTGCTTAAATCCTTCACAAAAGTATCGGCAGAATTACAGAGTTAACTTACTCAGCCAAAGCAGTATTGTTCTCGCTTATTCTGAATATCTTGTGAATACTCCCATGTGATAGAAGCGGCATTACCCTTCTGTGATGGGGCCGGAAAGACACCCGGCTTCCCCCTTCACGGAAAGACACCCGGCTTCCCCCTTCACGTAAAGACACCCCAGCTTCCCCCTTCATTGTGAGTGGCACATTTATCGCCCATATATTTTCGATGTGCGCGCAACCCACGTGACTGTCAGCCCACGTGACGGCGCGAGCAAGCATTGCTGAGATGTGAACAGTCTTCAAGAAAATATATTACTTAGGCCATAATAAAGCCTAAAAATAGTTGTGGTGTAGAGTTGTGTGTTATAATTGATAGTTATGGGCCATACTTGTGTGTTTTCGTGCGTAATAAAGCAAATATCGCGAGTGTTATTTAAGGGGCAAAATTAATCCGCGCAGTAAGTTGAGTGATTCGCCAAGGGCCTATACAAAGAGATAGCGAGCGGAAAACAGGCCACGGCTGTTTGCGAGCGATCTTTTAGCGTTTTCCCCGACCGCGCTATTTATAGCCCACTTGACAGAAGTCACGTGGTCAGCTTCCTAATGGGAAAAACATGTGGCGATGTTTACTTTTGATAGGGCTTAATTAATGCTTTTAGGTTACTTTATTATTATAAATACCGGCTTTAATTTTGCGTAAAGCTAGACTAAAAATGTTAGAGTAAATTTTAGAACAAGAACAAACATTTTATCACAATTAGAACAGAAGATATAATAGTCTGAAATAGTGTAAAATTTACGTTTTTTTTTATATTTTGTTATGGTTTGTTTATATACAATTTTCACTAAATCGGTCACAATCAACATGCATAACAAATTACAGAAATCAAAAGTAGAAAACCTACAGAAAATGGATATCAAAGATTTGTTTTGGTTTCATGCGTCAAACATTAATTATTGAAAGTTTAAATTGCAAGTCCACATTTATTACCTTAAAATAACACACCCAATGGTCCCCAAAACATGTTTGAATTGCTTTTATGCTACTTTATTATTATAAATACCGGCTTTAATTTTGCGTAAAGCTAGACTAGAAATGTTAGAGTAAATTTTAGAACAAGAACAAACATTTTATCACAATTAGAACAGAAGATATAATAGTCTGAAATAGTGTAAAATTTAGGGTTTTTTTTTACATTTTGTTATGGTTTGTTTCTAATTCAATTTACACTAAAACGGTCACAATCAACATGCATAACAAATTACAGAAATCAAAAGTAGAAAACCTGCAGAAAATTGATATCAAAGTTTTGTTTTGGTTTCATGCGTCAAACATTAATTATTGAAAGTTTAAATTGCAAGTCCACATTTATTACCTTAAAATAACACACCCAATTGTCCCCAAAACATGTTTGAATTGCTTTTATGCTACTTTATTATTATAAATACCGGCTTTAATTTTGCGTAAAGCTAGACTAGAAATGTTAGAGTAAATTTTAGAACAAGAACAAACACTTTATCACAATTAGAACAGAAGATATAATAGTCTGAAATAGTGTAAAATTTACGTTTTTTTTTTTTTTACATTTTGTTATGGTTTGTTTCTAATTCAATTTACACTAAAACGGTCACAATCAACATGCATAACAAATTACAGAAATCAAAAGTAGAAAACCTGCAGAAAATGGATATCAAAGTTTTGTTTTGGTTTCATGCGTCAAACATTAATTATTGAAAGTTTAAATTGCATGTCCACATTTATAACCTTAAAATAACACACCCAATTGTCCCCAAAACATGAGAGCTAACAATTATCTCAATCATACATCATGAGCTCTGATCCAGTCTGCGCAATGTTTTTCTAATATGTGCTGTTTATGAATTGTCTTACTGGGGAATAGCTTTCTGAACAAAGACATATAAGTCTCTATCGATGCTGTTATTGATTCTTTACTAATTGGTTTACTGTGTGATATTTTGTTGTGTACTTTCTCAAATGCTTCTTTCAGTGAGTTGAATTGTTCTTGGGCAATAAAAGCTATGTTAGTTATATCTTGTTTGTCTGTAATTTTCAGTGTTTGTGTAATGATTGCTCTTGTAAGATCTTTATAAACTTTTTGTGTGAGATATCTGTGGCAGTGATTCCCTATAAATGCTCTGCTATTATAAGCCTGTTGTATGATTTTGTGTTTGGCTAGTACCTTGTCCAAGTGTGAGCAAACTGGACCAGACCTAGTACATAGATCTTGAAACTGAAGTTTGGCCAGCGCATCTTGTGCATTTTCAAGTCTAACTTTAAAATTATCTGTCTCCTCCTTATCCTCACAAAGTTCAATACCTACCTGAAAAATTCAATTTTAGCTCCTAATTCTTCTGCCTATTTCCAGTTCCTACTAAATCTCTTCAAGTTCTTAAAAGTACTAATGTTTGCATGTATCTCTTGCGAATTCTCAAATATCTTTGCGTCTATTGTATCAGCTACCTGTTCTAGAAGTCTGTGATGTTTCAAAACAATGCCTAATAAAATATGAAGGTAAGGAGGAGCTACATTTTCAATTTCAATCTCTAACATTGGTTTGTGTAAACAATTATGATAATGTGCCACTTGCCTTTTATTCCCTTTCCCATATTTCATATATCTATTGTAATCTCTTATCAACATGGCCAAACTTATTGGTTTGCAAGTTGTATGCAATCTGGATGTCTTTGATGAAAATGTTTGGTTTGTCTGGAGCTCAAGGAATATACCCATGTCTGTGGTGTCTCCAGCAAAACAAGGAAATAATCCCCGAATAAGAAAACAACAACTTGTTTACCATCCCACTCTAAATATTTTAGTGACTCTATCTGAGCTTTCATGCCATTCATAAATATTTCTAAATTATCATATGTATCTCTGACTCTAGCCATTGATAAAAGGATGGTATTAGATTTAGAATTTGGTTTCTCTAAATTTACTACCTGCATTGTAACTTTGAATGAAAGAAGATATACAAACAGTTACTTAGAATTCTTTGGCAGCCGTCGTGTGCACAGGATTGTCTACCAAAGAACACCAATGGAGCAGTCCTTATCTCACAGACAATTAAAAAAAAATTCATATTATAAATAGAAGATTAACAAGACTTGAAAGATAGATCCAATTATGTGGAAGTAATCTATCTATAGCTTTACATGTTTTCTGACGCTTATATACGTAGCTAAATATCATTATAAATGAATGAAAATGCAAAAACAGATGGTGTTTACAAAAAGTTATTTTTTTACTACCTTATTTAAGATTTGTGAGTATCAGGAATGCGTTTACAGGGATTTAAATGCTATAAAATCTGGTGACAATATGCTTGTTCTTGTAATGCCACACTCACAAAACTGACTACCACACATTCTCAAGATATGAAACCAAAAAAAAAAAGTATGTGGAAATAATCTTTAGCTTCTCTTCGAGAAGTCTTTATAATTATAAACTCAAACGAATGGGCCGATTTTTAGATATTAAATTAATAAAAAGATTACTTATTTTATGAATTTCCTTAAATGATGACGCTGTTTTCAAAAGTCTGTAACTCCGTCAAAACTAATTTCAAAGAAATAAAAATGCAATCAAAAATAGAACACAGAACAAAGTTATAGTACACAAAAGAATTTTAGCGCTGTGTTTATCCAGAACGAGTGTGTAATGATTTATATTTTACTGATTTTACTCACACATCAGCTGATTTTCCCCGCCAAAAACTTAAATAGTCTTTTACGGTGCACACAAAATTTTATACCCGGTATCAGAATTCCGGTCACCGAAACTAAAAGAGCGCTCTGGTATAGGGCACAAACAGCAGTAGGCCTATTTGAAGATTCAGTCCGGACGAGAGAGAAACGAAGTTAGGCTAGCCCTGTGTCGGTAGAAGAGGAACAGAGACATGACCACGGCTGTTTGTGCCCTATACCAGTGCGCTCTTTTAGTTTCGGTGACCGGAATTCTGATACCGGGTATAAAATTTTGTGTGCACCGTAAAAGACTATTTAAGTTTTTGGCGGGGAAAATCAGCTGATGTGTGAGTAAAATCAGTAAAATATAAATCATTACACACTCGTTCTGGATAAACACAGCGCTAAAATTCTTTTGTGTACTATAACTTTGTTCTGTGTTCTATTTTTGATTGCATTTTTATTTCTTTGAAATTAGTTTTGACGGAGTTACAGACTTTTGAAAACAGCGTCATCATTTAAGGAAATTCATAAAATAAGTAATCTTTTTATTAATTTAATATCTAAAAATCGGCCCATTCGTTTGAGTTTATAATTATAAAGACTTCTCGAAGGGAAGCTAAAGATTATTTCCACATACTTTTTTTTTTTGGTTTCATATCTTGAGAATGTATGGTAGTCAGTTTTGTGAGTGTGGCATTACAAGAACAAGCATATTGTCACCAGATTTTATAGCATTTAAATCCCTTTAAACGCATTCCTGATACCCACAAATCTTAAATAAGGTAGTAAAAAAATAACTTTTTGTAAAGCACCATCTGTTTTTGCATTTTCATTCATTTATAATGATATTTAGTTACGTATATAAGCGTCAGAAAACATGTAAAGCTATAGATAGATTACTTCCACATAATTTGATCTATCTTTCAAGTCTTGTTAATCTTCTATTTATAATATGAATTTTTTTTTTTAATTGTGTGTGAGATAAGGACTGTTCCATTGGTGTTCTTTGGTAGACAATCCTGTGCACACGACGGCTGCCAGCGAATTCTAAGTAACTGTTTGTATATCTTCTTTCATTCAAAGTTACAATGCAGGTAGTAAATTTAGAGAAACCAAATTCTAAATCTAATACCATCCATTTATCAATGGCTAGAGTCAGAGATACATATGATAATTTAGAAATATTTATGAATGGCATGAAAGCTCAGATAGAGTCACTAAAATATTTAGAGTGGGATGGTAAACAAGTTGTTGTTTTCTTATTCGGGGATTATTTCCTTGTTTTGCTGGAGACACCACAGACATGGGTATATTCCTTGAGCTCCAGACAAACCAAACATTTTCATCAAAGACATCCAGAGAGCATACAACTTGCAAACCAAGAAGTTTGGCCATGTTGATAAGAGATTACAATAGATATATGAAATATGGGAAAGGGAATAAAAGGCAAGTGGCACATTTCCATAATTGTTTACACAAACCAATGTTAGAGATTGAAATTGAAAATGTAGCTCCTCCTTACCTTCATATTTTATTAGGCATTGTTTTGAAACACCACAGACTTCTAGAACAGGTAGCTGATACAATAGACGCAAAGATATTTGAGAATTCGCAAGAGATACATGCAAACATTAGTACTTTTAAGAACTTGAAGAGATTTAGTAGGAACTGGAAATAGGCAGAAGAATTAGGAGCTAAAATTGAATTTTTCAGGTAGGTATTGAACTTTGTGAGGATAAGGAGGAGACAGATAATTTTAAAGTTAGACTTGAAAATGCACAAGATGCGCTGGCCAAACTTCAGTTTCAAGATCTGTGTACTAGGTCTGGTCCAGTTTGCTCACACATGGACAAGGTACTAGCCAAACACAAAATCATACAACAGGCTTATAATAGCAGAGCATTTATAGGGAATCACTGCCACAGATATCTCACACAAAAAGTTTATAAAGATCTTACAAGAGCAATCATTACACAAACACTGAAAATTACAGACAAACAAGATATAACTAACATAGCTTTTATTGCACAAGAACAATTCAACTCACTGAAAGAAGCATTTGAGAAAGTACACAACAAAATATCACACAGTAAACTAATTAGTAAAGAATCAATAACAGCATCGATAGAGACTTATATGTCTTTGTTCAGAAAGCTATTCCCTAGTAAGACAATTCATAAACAGCACATATTAGAAAAACATTGCGCAGACTGGATCAGAACTCATGATGTATGATTGAGATAATTGTTAGCTCTCATGTTCTGGGGACAATTGGGTGTGTTATTTTAAGGTTATAAATGTGGACATGCAATTTAAACTTTCAATAATTAATGTTTGACGCATGAAACCAAAACAAAACTTTGATATCCATTTTCTGCAGGTTTTCTACTTTTGATTTCTGTAATTTGTTATGCATGTTGATTGTGACCGTTTTAGTGTAAATTGAATTAGAAACAAACCATAACAAAATGTAAAAAAAAAAAAACGTAAATTTTACACTATTTCAGACTATTATATCTTCTGTTCTAATTGTGATAAAATGTTTGTTCTTGTTCTAAAATTTACTCTAACATTTCTAGTCTAGCTTTACGCAAAATTAAAGTCGGTATTTATAATAATAAAGTAGCATAAAAGCAATTCAAACATGTTTTGGGGACAATTGGGTGTGTTATTTTAAGGTAATAAATGTGGACTTGCAATTTAAACTTTCAATAATTAATGTTTGACGCATGAAACCAAAACAAATCTTTGATATCCATTTTCTGCAGGTTTTCTACTTTTGATTTCTGTAATTTGTTATGCATGTTGATTGTGACCGATTTAGTGAAAATGTCATTATAAACAAACCATAACAAAATATAAAAAAAAAACGTAAATTTTACACTATTTCAGACGATTATATCTTCTGTTCTAATTGTGATAAAATGTTTGTTCTTGTTCTAAAATTTACTCTAACATTTCTAGTCTAGCTTTACGCAAAATTAAAGCCGGTATTTATAATAAAAAAGTAGCCTAAAAGCATTAATTAAGCCCTATCAAAAGTAAACATCGCCACATGTTTTTCCCATTAGGAAGCTGACCACGTGACCTCTGTCAAGTGGGCTATAAATAGCGCGGTCGGGGAAAAAGGGGAAATAACTAAAAGATCGCTCGCAAACAGCCGTGTGACACGTGAGTTAATTTAAATTAGCATTAGTGTTCTGCAATTCTGAAATTATATTCAGCACGAGTCTGTTTTAATGTTTAGTGAAATAAATAGATTGGTAGATGTGAAAGTTTAAGAGCAATTATTTCATTTATCAGAAAGGCAAATACGGTATGAAGCTATTTCACGTGAATTTAGAATATATCAAGATGGCAGCCGGGAGGCCACGTGGTGATGACTTTAGTTCTAGTTGTTAAGTCAAGAGTGATTTTATTTTGTTCTTTAATGTAAGAGTAATTAAGTGTATTTCACGATTATTGATTATTCTACTGTATATCTTTAGTGGGTTACTTTGTATGAGGTGAGAATAGTCATTTAGATTTCGGGAGAGCGCGAGGCCACTCCTTTGTTGAGACATGTGTTTCTCTGGTTGCTCCCGGCGGAGCATGGAAACACCAATGCAGCTGGTGTCCATTACAGGCCCACAAGAAGCATCTCTATGCTATTACGAGGTTTGTTTCTGTAACAATGTGTTTCATGTGATGAGTTCCCAATCTCATCATCATCATCTCAGCCCGTAACCCGTCATGGGTCGTAGGGGTGCCATGGTGGAAGCATCAGCAGACAGGGTCCTCCACTGCTCTCTATCCTCAGCAATGCGTACAAGTGTGGAGAAACCGTGTCCTGCCCATTCTTTGATGTTATCAGCCCAGGATTTTCTCTGCCTTCCTCTTCTCCGTTTACCTTCGACTGTTCCCTGAAGGATCGTTTTCGAAAGGGAGTCATGACGAGTTACATGCCCAAACCAGGCAAGCTTTCGACGTTTCACTACTGACAAAAGTGGTTCTTGGTGGCCTGCATAGGGGTTTATTTTCTCTCTAACATAGACATTTGTTTTGTGCTCTTTATAGCAAATGCGCAAAATTCTTCTATAACATTTATACTCGAAAGCCTGAATCCTTCGCTCCGTATCTGCAGTGAGTGTCCAGCCCTCACACCCATACAAGTGATTTGTATAATTTGATCTTCACAGGAAAACTGATGTTACTTTTCCAGATCACATTCAACCTTGTCATGGCAGCTGAGGCCATCTCAAGTCTTGTCTTGATTTCTTTACTTGATCTTCCATCACTACATATAGTGGACCCAAGATATTTAAAGGTGTTAACTTCTTCTAACGTTTGCCCATTTAACGTAATGTTGGTCGGAACATGTTTCTTATGGCTATTCACCAATATCTTGCTTTTTTCTATATTAATTTCCATCCCATTCGTTCTTGTTACTTATGGAATGGAAATTAATATAGAAAAAAGCAAGATATTGGTGAATAGCCATAAGAAACATGTTCCGACCAACATTACGTTAAATGGGCAAACGTTAGAAGAAGTTAACGCCTTTAAATATCTCGGGTCCACTATATGTAGTGATGGAAGATCAAGTAAAGAAATCAAGACAAGACTTGAGATGGCCTCAGCTGCCATGACAAGGTTGAATGTGATCTGGAAAAGTAACATCAGTTTTCCTGTGAAGATCAAATTATACAAATCACTTGTATCTCATCAGGGGGTCATTTACGACACGCTTGGGGCCAGGCGCACCAGTCGTCACTTTATTGAGAGTATTTGTTGTACATGTAGTTGAAGAATATTATTTTATGTCCAGTTGATTATTATTTAATTATTGTTATGTGAAGAATGGTATGTGAGAGCACGTGGGCTTACTCGGAGATATATGTTTCTCTTCTCCGCTCCTGAGGGAGCATGGGGCCACCAGTGTGGTTTGCCTCCGCATGAAGTATTCATATGCTCGTGCAGTAGTGGTTTCGGTAGCAGTCTGTGTTACATGGTGAGATTGCCAGCCTCATGCACAACACCGTACTAGTCTCATTGGACGACATGCACGAGTGTGTGTGTATGATAGCTGAGTGTGTGCTCTTGCAGTAGTGGTTTCGGTAGCAGTCTGTGTTACATGGTGAGATTGCCAGCCTCATGCACAACACCATTCTAGTCTCATTGGACGACATGCATGAGTGTGTGTGTGTGTGTTAGCTGAGTGTGTACTCTTGCAGTAGTGGTTTTGGTAGCAACCGATGTTACACGGTGAGATTGCCAGCCTCATGCACAACACCTTACTAGTCGCATTGGACGACACGCATGAGTGTGTGCGTGTGTGATAGTTGAGGGTGTCAGGTGGCGTGGAAGGACTGTTTGGCAGGTGAGAGTATCATTATTTAACTATGATTTTAACCAGTCGTTGCTTTGTTTGCTTCTTCAGATTAGCAACTGAGCACTAGCTGTGTGTTTTGTTTCTTTAGTGTTTGGTTTGTTTAATGTTTGCTTTTGTGTGCTTGTAGTCACTGACAGGGTTGTAGAAATAAATACAGCCCCTGCCTCAGAATCAAGAGTTTTATTGTTGTTCGGGTCGGTGCGAGTGTGAAAAGAGAGTGATCAAACATCACAACATCATTATCATCATCACCATCTCCCCCACCCTATCACACTTCTATCTACATCTCTGTCAGGAGTAATCTTGTGTAAAGATAGACTCCATTGAAGCCCATATTAGACACTCTTGAGTTTTGGCCACTGTTGGACCACTACTGCAAAGCAGGGGAGGCAATACCGTCACATGGATGTTCCCAACGCCGATACATAAGATTCGAGGTGCCTAAAATCACCCTATTCTGGTCGTACCCTTCCTCATATATAGTGATTGAGGATTCCCAAGACCATGTTCACGTACATAACAAGAACAATATTAGTAATCATAATAATACTATTTAAGAAAAATTGAGAAAGTAAATTGACAAAACGTTCTAATACTTAAACAATAACAGACACACCATGAACCAAAAGAAACATAATTTAAAAAAACATACTGTTAACTAATCATAATGTAACGATAACCAATAAAATAATACTAATAACATGAAACGCATGAACAATAAAATGTTGGAAACTAAATAGTCAAGAAGTAAGTAACAAAAATTTATAATGCAATCTGTCACCACCAGTATGGAAAACTCTTTGAATTTTCTGGCCGAACACCATCACCAACCAAGACCTGCTAACCCGGAGCCACCAAGAAGACATGTACACCATCATAGCGGGTAGACGCCGGAACTGGGTTGACCACATCCTCAGAAAATATTCTGACACCATCACCAGAACTGCCATGCTATGGACTCCAGAAGGAAAGTGAAAGCGAGGACGACCAAAAGCTACTTCGCGGAGAATTATGGAAGCAGATATGCAAAGCATGAACCAGAGCTGGCTGTCGTCAGGATGAGGCAATGACTCCTAATAAAATAGCAAAAAGTCATCTGGTGAAGTGTCTCACTTACCATGGAACAAGTAAATCGATCAGTAAGATGAATGAGCGCCCGATTGACAAAGCGGTTAAAGCGCTGGTCTCTAGCGGCAAAGGTGTCTGGTTCAATTCAAGTATTGTCCGCTCCAGTCTACTGTAAATGGGTACATTACTTTGCTCTTGAGTTAATGCAGCAAAAGGGAGCTTATCAACCCATCCGTCGATGCTGGACATAGAATAGTGAAGTCTTTAACAGTTCACTCCCTATGGCTGTCACGGGTTGTCTTCCCTGCTCTGCAGTGATGGTCGTACAGTGGCCAAAATTGTGAGTATAAATTAGAATATTTAAAGGTATCTACCTTCGCTCAAGATTACTCTTGGCAGAGTTGTAAACAGAAGGAGTCTTCACAAGGGTCTTCATAGGATATTTCGACGCTGAATTTTTCAAGGCTGTCGTGAAATTTGCATCTGCCTGCCCCTTCTATGAAGAGAAAGATATATTAGTTCGTTTCTGAGTCCCCAACTGAATTATTCAGTAAAATATTACTTAAGTAGCTCTGTTGTGTTTATCTTTAAGATCACTGATTCATATGTGTTCACTTCTCTCTGTAATAATTAGATCAACTATTAATTTGTAAATACATATAACACATTTACTAATCAATTATGGTTTAACATGAGTAAATAAGTAAGTGGTGTGAGGAAAATTACACTGCAGAGTTTTTCCTCATTGAAAACTTGTGAGGGTGTTTTACTCTTGCCTCATTAAAATCACTTATCTAGCCAAATGTTGGACTGGTTTGCTGACTGCTTCGTTAGTTGTAGACTTCTGTGGTGAGGGCACGTCCCAGACGTAGTTGCAGGGGTAACTGCTCATAACGTCAAGACAAGGATCTTCACAACCCGTCAAAGGCAGGGATCTGGCATAGACCACAAGCTCTTGATTCACAGACTAGTATCAAGCTGGTATCACAAACTTGTACCACAAACCCATATCGGGTTATGTTTTTCTACGGACGACTGGCACAGGAAGACTTCCGAATACTGTCGGGCCACATGTTTTGGGGCCGTCTTACAGGTAGTCGAGTATTACTTTAATAATAGTTCCCACTATTATCCGGTTTATAGGTTCCGAGTACTTTGTGGTTTCCATTATTATAAAGTCGAGTTTTCTTGCTGGTTAATTTCAGAAGATCCTCAAAACTTGCTCCAATCCTCTTTCTTAAAATCCTATATTTCTTCGGTCCTGGCTAGTCTGATGGTGTCGTCTTGACTCAATGGAACACAGTGCTGGAGTCTTAAAATGTGCTACATTATATGGGGCCTTTTGCGCACGCTCTCCCAGATTTACACGCGGTAAAGTCACCAATCAAACGTCGTCTGGTTAATATATTTTGGCTAGATCAAGCAAATGTAACCGTTTGACTTTAGCATATATCTTCTCCCCCCTTCTCTCGTGAAATTTCGCGTGATACAGGTAATTTCAAACTCCTCCCATAAAAGCTATTGACACTTCCACTTTCAGATGACTCATGTAATAACCAATCCTTCACTTTAATTTGTTACTATAAATGTTGACAAACACGAGTGCCCATCTCCTGGGAGTGTTATGTAACTTTCCTGCTGGCAAATTCGTGTTTATCTTCCGGTTGTCAGTACAAGAAGTATGGGCACCCAGATTGGTGTGAGCAAGATACGCGACTGGGTTTGTTTAAACATCAGTAAGGCCGATTTATTTGCTTGCTTCCAGCTGGGTTGTTAAATGTTATCTACGCCCACGGTAGATCAGCCAACATAGCAACATGAAACCTGAGTCATGCGTTCAAATATGAGAGAAAAATGGTCATAAAGAATAAATGAAAGGCAAAGGATAGGAAAAAAGACAGGAAGAACACTATAAAATGGAGAGCACGGCCATTTTGTGACAATGGCAATATCTGCCATGGGACTACCTTTACCATTTTAAATTAAGATGACTTTGCATATGAAAAAGTCAATGACATCAACAGATCGATTTGAAAATGAGTGGATTCTTTCATAGCTAACTGTCCTAAATCCATAAAACAAATGAGCTGAAGTTATTAACAATACTGTATACACCACCTAGGATACGAAAAGCTGTCTTTCGTATATCGTGTGGATAGACTGAAGACATCCCCTTCTGATTCATAACTAGATAAATAAGTTTATGGCTTGCTTTATTAATTGCCGTTGATTCGTTGTCTTTTACGTCTACCAAGACTTTAGATCACGGCATCATTTATTTTTAACAAATGGGCTTCATAGTGGCTTGGTTGGCTGTTTTGTTAATCGACGGAACTTGGACGGACTTGATGTACGAGTCAAATAACTGAAAAAGAGCATGTGTCGAATATTCAACAAATGAAGAATGTAATGAGGATAATGCTAAAATAGGAATTCTGGACAGTTTAATTCATTCGCTACGCCTCAACAAATGTTCTTTGGACCTTTAGCACGCTGCATTCTTTGGCGAACATTTTCGCCTGCAGCTGCATTCTTTTTCACAGCGTCCCGTTTTTATAGTGGATGACTTGTAATGTCTATAGTTTTTGTGTTTCTTGGTCAATTGCTATCATTTTTAAAATTTATATAAATAAATGAATGGTGAATCTGATGATATAAAATTTGTTGTGTACATGTTAGATGTGATAGGAAGAGAGGAAAGGAAAGATGAAAAAAAAACGAAAAAAAAATTTAAAAAAAAATTTAAAAAAAATTTTAATTTTAAAATTAAAAAAAAATAACCAACAAACGAAGAGTCCATATCCCTTGCATCTCAATGAAAGTCATTTGACCAATAGACCAATACAAATCAAATGACGATCTTTTCGTTACACCCATCATCAGTAGCAAAGCAACAAACGCCCTCGTCAGCAGTGACATTCGGCCGTAATCCTAAACCTTTCCGAACATTCTTTTTCGCTTGTGGAGTATCCTTGTTCCGCCTTATTCAATTTGCGGCTTGCATAAGCGACTGGTTTTAGTTCCCCATCAGGTGAAGATGATCTTTGCAACAAAGCTGCTCCGAGTCCTACATTACTGGCATCGGTTCTTAAGACAAAGTCCTGTGTCAAATCAGGCAGTTTGAGAATAGGCTTGCTAGTGAGTTTTTCCTTTAAGTCTTGGAACGCTAATTCACTTTGCGCAGTCCAATTAATTTTATCTGGAAGTCCCTTGCGAGTCAGATCAGTCAGAGGAGCACAAATAGAGTTAAAATCTTTGATATATTTTTGATAAAATCCGCATAACGACACAAATGATCGCACGTCCTTTTTTGTTTGTGGTCTAGGTGCTCTCTGCAGTTTTTCCAAGTTCTTGGGGTCAGGGGTCATGCTACCCTGATATACAGTGTGTCCCAAGAATTCCAACTCTTTGCATCCAATGCAACATTTTGTTGGCCTAGCAGTTAAGTTCGCCTCCCTAAGCCTATTAAATAACATTTCTAGAGCTTCAATGTGTTCTTCAAATGTCTCTGTGGCGACTAAAATATCATCCATGAAATTCGTGATACATGGGTTATTCAGGGGATCCAACAATTTGCGCATCATCCTTGAAAATACACTCGGAGCATTTTTCAGTCCGAATGGTAGCATGTTGAATTCATAATGTCCATCCGAAGTGCTAAAAGCCAAATAAGGTCTCACTTCAGGCTTCACTGGGATCTGGTAATAGCCTTTACTAAGATCCACCTTTGAAAAGTATTTTGCCTTGTTCAGTCTGGCAAATAACTGTTTTGTGTCTGGTAATGGATCCACTTGTCCTTCTGTGACAGCATTCAGTTTCCTGTAATCTATGCACAGTCTGTGTTCCCCAGACGGTTTTCTCAACAAAACGACACTAGAGCTAAAAGATGATTCACTGTGTGAAATAATCCCCTCCTTCAACAAATAATCTATTTCTTCCTTCAATGCCTTCTCCTTCGCGAACGGAATAGAATAGGCTCTCATACAGATTGGGTTTGAGTCTACCAGTTTCATGTCATACTGTAGCAAATTTGTATGGCCTGGTTTATCTGTTAATACATCTGTATGTTCCTCCAGAACCTGTTGAACTCTCTCCCTCTGGTTTTTAGTCAGGTACTTACTGACTTTTACCTGTGCTGCTGTTTCACAAGGATGTAATGGGTATTCATGTGAGGTGAGTGGTTCCTTTTGCATTTGAGTTGCGATAGCTAAGGTCAGTAAGGGGGTGCTTTCCTGGAGTGGTCTGTCCAGATACTTCTTTAACAGGTTTACATGATAAACTTTCTCCTTCCCCTTTTTGTCAATTTTATAGTTTGTTCTAGACACCTTCTCTAGAACCGTATATGGACCTTGCCATCCAATTTGTAATTTATTCTGGCTACCGGGTAGTAGAAGCAGCACCTTCTCTCCCACAGCTAGTTCTCTGTCCTTTGCCTTCCTATTAAAATATGCTGCATGTTTCTTCCTGGCTTGTTTCAAATTATCATTTGCCAGTTTCCATCCAGCTTTCAAACGAGTGGTCAGTTCGTTCACGTATTGATAAGATGAGGTAACAGTCTCTTCCGCCTTCTCATCTGTCCAGGTCCTTAATAAGCTACATCTGGACCTTTAAATTGATCATACGTATTTTTTATGGAACCCGTCGGGTCCCTTCCATTAGAAGCCCTATAGTGAGGACTTTTCTTCCTAGAATCATCACTCACAAATCGACCACTACCAATTTTTTTCTTGGGTTTATCTTCCCACTTTAGATTGCTTATGAGAGATCTTCGCTCTCTTTTCTGTTCTTCCAGTTTATATAAGTCTGACCGAGGGATTGTCATCTTATCCTGGGTAAAATTTACTCTTTGTACTCGTCACATATTGGCCATGTTAATCCATTCAAGTGAAGACTGGGTGTGAAAAGGGGGCTCCCATTGCACTTTGTCTCCTTGAGTATCATAATTTTTCTTTCCAGGCCTAATTTTGCCCCGTGGCGTTTCTAGGTCCTGCACATATTTTCCCTTTGTGGGTGTTCCCTCATGAAATATGCCACATGATTCTACAAAGTTTTCAATATCGACATTTACGTCGGGCTAATAGTATTTGCGAGCAACTTTTTGGCAGATGGTACCGACTTTTTCATGGTCCCCATCTTTTCCAACATGTAAGCTCCTTATTAAATTTGCCCTATATATCTTGGGAAGAACCAACTGTCCGTGACCAGTGGATCTAGTTCCTGTCTTCCTATATAGCAATCTGTTCTTCATAAAATATTCCCACTTGCTCGGAGGTGTGTGGCATTTGGGCAATTTTTTAAAACATGGCTTGAGTGTCCTGTCCTCAGCCTGCGCCTTCCTCATCTCCTCTGGATGAGCATTTATAGGTTCACCTTCTTCCTCCTTCTTCTGTGACCTGGTCTGCACTGTCGCCATGATCACAGGTCTCTCGGGATTCCCCAAGAAGACGTATCTACACCCCAATATCAGAGGGTAGATTGGTTCATCTATCACTGCTGCTCTGATTTCTCCTTCCACATAGCGAGTTTTCACCGTTATCCTTGCGATGGGAAGTGTCATGAGTGGTATGTCCTTAGTTGCCCCTTGTATTTCCACTGTTTCTGTGGTATACTGACTTGGGTCCACTAGGCTAGACTTCACAACTGAATCATAATATAAACCTGTATCATAAAGGCACCTTATGGTGACCCCATTACAAATAACATCCTCACAAACTGGGGGGTGATAAGGTTCCTGCTGTCCCTTAGGATTAACCTTTAATCTTTGAGTCCTCGACTTCATTGCAGCAATGTTTGAAGGTTTCCTTCTACAAAATTCGGTGTTATGGTTATCTTTCTTGCACCATTTACACCATCTTTTTCCTTGGTTAAACGGTTTTCTTTCATTGGATTTTTGGTCATTGAACTGTGAGTTTCTGTCTCGGTAGTCATTTCTTGGCCGTTCAAAGTTTGTCCTACCTTTATTTCCCTGCTCTCTATTATCAAATTTATTAAATTGCTGTGGAGCTTTAAAATTGTCTATGTGCTTCTTTTTAGCACCACTTACCTCTGCCTGGGCTGCCTGATACCTCTCAGCGACATTTAAAACCTCCCCCAACTTCTCTGCACCTTGTTCCATGAGAAATTTTCTCATGTCTGGAGCCATGGACTCTCTCAATTGCTCAATCATGATCATTTCTTTAAGATCTTGGGTCTTCCCCTGAGCAGTCCATTTCTCCAAATAGGTTTCCAGTCTGGCAGAGAATTGGTGGTATGTCTCCCCAGACAACAGTTTGGCATTTCTAAATTTCTTACGATAAAATTCACCATTTTTTTCGTACCTCAATAACAAAGCCTGCTTTAACATGTCATAATTGTCCTGGTCTTCTCTGTTCATTTTTGCGAAGACTTCATAAGAAATACCTCTCAGTCCCTGTGACAGCTTTAAACTCCACCTCTCTCTCTCTCTAACCCATATGTAGTAGCTAATAACTCAAAACGTCCTAGGTACCCCTCTATGTCATCGTCTTTTTCAACAAAATGGTCTAAATGAAACCCCATAGCTGATGTTGAGGCTCCCAGACTGGGCGTAGCATCTGAGGCAAAAGGGCTGGCACCATTTTCAGGAGCCTGGCCTTGTAGCTCCAGCTCCCTTAGTCGTAATTCGTGCTCCCTCTGCAACCTTCTATCTTCTGCCTCCCTTTCGGCAGTCAATTATTTATCTTCTGCTTCCCTTTCGGCCTTTTTATCTTCTGCCTCCCTTTCGGCCTTTTTGTCTGCTGCCTCCCTTTCGGCAGTCAATCTTTTTTCTTCTGCTTCCCTTTGCTGTCGTTTTTCTTCTGCCTCAATCTGCAGCCTCTTAATTTCTTTTTCAGCGTCTAACCTCTTCTCTTCAGCCAACCTTTCAGACTCTAATTTTCTTTCAGCCTCTTTTTCTAATCTTCTTTCTTCCCGTTCAATATACTTATCACATTCAGCCGTTACATATTGAATTAAAACCTGACCATCCATTCCCATATCCTTTGCCGTTAGCACAGCAGCTGATCTGAATTTGGCTAGCTCCGCCATACTTTTTAAACAAATCTAGCAATGAGCAAAGTAAAATTTCCAACTACTAAAATAATTCTAATTACTCTAGTCTTAAATAATTCTAATTAATTAATTAATCAATTAACTACCACTGGCTGTGAAGATTCACCAACTTTTATTTTCAGGGACACTTTTAATTTTTAAAATGTGTTCCCCTAATTTATTTCTCCCCCCAGGAGATCCTAATATTATTGATAGGCTAATTATCCCGGGACCAGAGACCCCAATATATGTAGTGGATTGATGGTATTGTATGATGGTGATATTACTAAGTGTGATGCATGAGGTCAGCTGTGAAGGCTCCTGAGATAAATGTAGCTGTGAATTTTCAGAAGGCCCTTCTTGCTACCACTACGACCTCACACCTATCTTTTTTTTTTTAAATGTGGCTACGTTAAAATTCTAGGGTATGATATGTAATGTGTTGTGGTAGTTTGCATACACACACACACACAGATATTTAATAAGTCTAATAATATTAATAAAATGTTATAACACACTGAACTAACTCAAGTTGTGTAAAATTTTTGATAATGAATGTTCTTTTAAGTTTATTTGTTCTGAACCAAGGTTTTATTTTGGTCAGAACATATGAAAGGTTTTGCAATTATTAATGAAATGCATGAATATATGGCATAATAAATGAAAGGAGTGTACATATGTATGTTACAATACTAGTTAATATTACTACTGTTTATGGTTGTAGTTTTTCTGGGAGAATGTTTAATGGATGTGCTGTTGGGGTGACCTCATCACTCCCTGTCTATGGCGACTACACATTGTCCATTTATTGATGATAGTATAATTGGTGTGTTAGAAATTAAGTTGGTGAGTATTCAGCAGTCCAGACGCTCACGTATCTTGAATGAGTAGTTCTGGTGCTGGAATATGGTGGCCCCACCTCTCCGTGCTTGGGGGCAATATACGGCTGCTCTGCCAAGATATAAACTGCACGGGTCCACTCTTGTAATATTCAACACCTCATTTGACACCACATTGGTGCCAAATAAAAAACTCACAGTTCTGCAATAAAGTATTGGTCATGTGTCAGAATTCCATCCTCTAAACCATTTCGGGACACAACACCACACACAACAACAACACCACATAGACGGGTCAGATCTCTTTGACCAAACAACACATCTTACCAAGTTGGTTTTACATAGGATAAGTTCTCCCAGACTACATATTCTGAAATATGTTCATTAGCTTCCTGCCATAGAATAGGATAGGTGATATGTTCCACTGATCTCAACACTTGATCTGTCTTTCATAATCCTTGCTGGAGTTTATGTATTTTATTTGTCTCTAGACCCTGAACTGGGGCGGGGGGTCTAGAGCGAATCCTTACTTGTTGTAAGGGATAGATTTTGATATGGCAGTATCAAATCACTCGAAACATTAAACAAATATTAAAATATACAAAGAAATACTTTCAGTCTTACCAGAATTATGAATATAGAACACAGTTATCTGCTAGCAAAACTCAGCTGAGCTGCTGGCTTTAGTATGGCGTCCCTCTAAATATTTCAATTAGCTTCTGGGAATTACACCACTAAATAATTCACTGTGTCTACTAGGACAACTTATTACGAATGGCAAAAATGCGCGTCTGAGCGCCGATAATATATTCATCTATGGCCAATCACCGCCTTTTTCTTTTCAAATTCAAACCTCCTACCAAAAAGTCATTTCAGTCATACCTCAGTCAAGTATGCCTTATTGTCTGTTGGTCCGTCCGTCTCTACTTGCGTTTCACAAAAAAACACACTTGTTTTTTTAACCAACTCCGCCTTCCCCTACACAATTTTGCCTTTAAAGTTATTTTTAGCCACAGTTCACCATCCCATCCCGTCTCTTTCATTCCAACTAGATTTTAGCACTTGAGTCTCAAGGCTGCAGTTTTTTTGAAAATTAGGGACATTTTTGTTTCAATGCAGACGCTCGCTGATATGAACAACACAGTCTTTTGTCAATATCTTTCTTATTATCTATCCGTCTGTATAAATGAAAGCATATTATTTCACTGCTCAAGATGGGCCATCCGGCCAGCTAGGTTTTATATTCCTAACATCATTATTAAGAAAAAGTTACTTTTCAAGGTTAGTTGGTTTTTTTTTGAAATATTTCTAGCATCTTCTATACTGCGTATGCCGCTGAATTCAAATAAACGGACTAAGTTATCGCAAAAGCGTCCAAGAAATGACTGTTGCGTATAACAGCTAAGGTCCCTTTTGTCGATTTCTTTACCTTATGTCAACTTGGGGACGTGACTTTTTCCCTCCTTTCCCCACCAATTGCGTCTTTTAGCCTTGCTAGTTTCAAGCACGCGTTCAGTCATATTTTTTCCTTTTGATCTTCGTTCTCATCCCGTTCCAAGGGTAACGTTTTGCCTTCACGTCTAACAATTTAATTTCCATGGCGGGTGATGACCCGCGGCGTGGGCGATCATGTATTCTAGTAGCTTACGCATTAGTTTTTTATCCCTACGTTGTATCATTGGAGATATTTTAACGTTGTATCATGGTTAATTTTATGACACATCTCCCCACTTGAAAACATGCCTACGGCAAGTTCTAAAACCAGTGATACACATAGATAAAATCTCTCCTTACGCCTGCCATTACTCTAATTTTGATCACAGGGGTGCCGACTGAGGAAATCTGCACCGACATTCAATTTGCCTGGGATATATTGGATACTAAACTGATAAGGTTGAAGCAATAAAGACCACCTCAGCAATCTTGCGTTTTCATGCTTAGCCTGAGATAAGAATACGAGAGGCTGATGATCCGTCTCGACCACAAAAGTCCTACCATACAGATAGATTTGAAACTTCTTTATTGCCCAGATTAACGCTAAACATTCTTTTTCGCTTGTGGAGTATCCTTGTTCCGCCTTATTCAATTTGCGGCTTGCATAAGCGACTGGTTTCAGTTCCCCATCAGGTGAAGATGATCTTTGCAACAAAGCTGCTCCGAGTCCTACATTACTGGCATCGGTTCTTAAGACAAAGTCCTGTGTCAAATCAGGCAGTTTGAGAATAGGCTTGCTAGTGAGTTTTTCCTTTAAGTCTTGGAACGCTAATTCACTTTGCGCAGTCAAATAATTTTATCTGGAAGTCCCTTGCGAGTCAGATCAGTCAGAGGAGCACAAATAGAGTTAAAATCTTTGATATATTTTTGATAAAATCCGCATAACGACACGAATGATCGCACGTCCTTTTTTGTTTGTGGTCTAGGTGCTCTCTGCAGTTTTTCCAAGTTCTTGGGATCAGGGGTCATGCTACCCTGATATACAGTGTGTCCCAAGAATTCCAACTCTTTGCATCCAATGCAACATTTTGTTGGCCTAGCAGTTAAGTTCGCCTCCCTAAGCCTATTAAATAACATTTCTAGAGCTTCAATGTGTTCTTCAAATGTCTCTGTGGCGACGAGAATATCATCCATGAAATTCGTGATACATGGGTTATTCAGGGGATCCAACAATTTGCGCATCATCCTTGAAAATACACTCGGAGCATTTTTCAGTCCGAATGGTAGCATGTTGAATTCATAATGTCCATCCGAAGTGCTAAAAGCCAAATAAGGTCTCACTTCAGGCTTCACTGGGATCTGGTAATAGCCTTTACTAAGATCCACCTTTGAAAAGTATTTTGCCTTGTTCAGTCTGGCAAATAACTGTTTTGTGTCTGGTAATGGATCCACTTGTCCTTCTGTGACAGCATTCAGTTTCCTGTAATCTATGCACAGTCTGTGTTCCCCAGACGGTTTTCTCAACAAAACGACACTAGAGCTAAAAGATGATTCACTGTGTGAAATAATCCCCTCCTTCAACAAATAATCTATTTCTTCCTTCAATGCCTTCTCCTTCGCGAACGGAATAGAATAGGCTCTCATACAGATTGGGTTTGAGTCTACCAGTTTCATGTCATACTGTAGCAAATTTGTATGGCCTGGTTTATCTGTTAATACATCTGTATGTTCCTCCAGAACCTGTTGAACTCTCTCCCTCTGGTTTTTAGTCAGGTGCTTACTGACTTTTACCTGTGCTGCTGTTTCACAAGGATGTAATGGGTATTCATGTGAGGTGAGTGGTTCCTTTTGCATTTGAGTTGCGATAGCTAAGGTCAGTAAGGGGGTGCTTTCCTGGAGTGGTCTGTCCAGATACTTCTTTAACAGGTTTACATGATAAACTTTCTCCTTCCCCTTTTTGTCAATTTTATAGTTTGTTCTAGACACCTTCTCTAGAACCGTATATGGACCTTGCCATCCAATTTGTAATTTATTCTGGCTACCGGGTAGTAGAAGCAGCACCTTCTCTCCCACAGCTAGTTCTCTGTCCTTTGCCTTCCTATTAAAATATGCTGCATGTTTCTTCCTGGCTTGTTTCAAATTATCATTTGCCAGTTTCCATCCAGCTTTCAAACGAGTGGTCAGTTCGTTCACGTATTGATAAGATGAGGTAACAGTCTCTTCCGCCTTCTCATCTGTCCAGGTCCTTAATAAGCTACATCTGGACCTTTAAATTGATCATACGTATTTTTTATGGAACCCGTCGGGTCCCTTCCATTAGAAGCCCTATAGTGAGGACTTTTCTTCCTAGAATCATCACTCACAAATCGACCACTACCAATTTTTTTCTTGGGTTTATCTCCCCACTTTAGATTGCTTATGAGAGATCTTCGCTCTCTTTTCTGTTCTTCCAGTTTATATAAGTCTGACCGAGGGATTGTCATCTTATCCTGGGTAAAATTTACTCTTTGTACTCGTCGCATAGTGGCCATGTTAATCCATTCAAGTGAAGACTGGGTGTGAAAAGGGGGCTCCCATTGCACTTTGTCTCCTTGAGTATCATAATTTTTCTTTCCAGGCCTAATTTTGCCCCGTGGCGTTTCTAGGTCCTGCACATATTTTCCCTTTGTGGGTGTTCCCTCATGAAATATGCCACATGCTTCTACAAAGTTTTCAATATCGACATTTACGTCGGGCCAATAGTATTTGCGAGCAACTTTTTGGCAGATGGTACCGACTTTTTCATGGTCCCCATCTTTTCCAACATGTAAGCTCCTTATTAAATTTGCCCTATATATCTTGGGAAGAACCAACTGTCCGTGACCAGTGGATCTAGTTCCTGTCTTCCTATATAGCAATCTGTTCTTCATAAAATATTCCCCCTTGCTCGGAGGTGTGTGGCATTTGGGCAATTTTTTAAAACATGGCTTGAGTGTCCTGTCCTCAGCCTGCGCCTTCCTCATCTCCTCTGGATGAGCATTTATAGGTTCACCTTCTTCCTCCTTCTTCTGTGACCTGGTCTGCACTGTCGCCATGATCACAGGTCTCTCGGGATTCCCCAAGAAGACGTATCTACACCCCAATATCAGAGGGTAGATTGGTTCATCTATCACTGCTGCTCTGATTTCTCCTTCCACATAGCGAGTTTTCACCGTTATCCTTGCGATGGGAAGTGTCATGAGTGGTATGTCCTTAGTTGCCCCTTGTATTTCCACTGTTTCTGTGGTATACTGACTTGGGTCCACTAGGCTAGACTTCACAACTGAATCATAATCCAAACCTGTATCATAAAGGCACCTTATGGTGACCCCATTACAAATAACATCCTCACAAACTGGGGGGTGATAAGGTTCCTGCTGTCCCTTAGGATTAACCTTTAATCTTTGAGTCCCCGACTTCATTGCAGCAATGTTTGAAGGTTTCCTTCTACAAAATTCGGTGTTATGGTTATCTTTCTTGCACCATTTACACCATCTTTTTCCTTGGTTAAACGGTTTTCTTTCATTGGATTTTTGGTCATTGAACTGTGAGTTTCTGTCTCGGTAGTCATTTCTTGGCCGTTCAAAGTTTGTCCTACCTTTATTTCCCTGCTCTCTATTATCAAATTTATTAAATTGCTGTGGAGCTTTAAAATTGTCTATGTGCTTCTTTTTAGCACCACTTACCTCTGCCTGGGCTGCCTGATACCTCTCAGCGACATTTAAAACCTCCCCCAACTTCTCTGCACCTTGTTCCATGAGAAATTTTCTCATGTCTGGAGCCATGGACTCTCTCAATTGCTCAATCATGATCATTTCTTTAAGATCTTGGGTCTTCCCCAGAGCAGTCCATTTCTCCAAATAGGTTTCCAGTCTGGCAGAGAATTGGTGGTATGTCTCCCCAGACAACAGTTTGGCATTTCTAAATTTCTTACGATAAAATTCACCATTTTTTTCGTACCTCAATAACAAAGCCTGCTTTAACATGTCATAATTGTCCTGGTCTTCTCTGTTCATTTTTGCGAAGACTTCATAAGAAATACCTCTCAGTCCCTGTGATAGCTTTAAACTCCACCTCTCTCTCTCTAACCCATATGTAGTAGCTAATAACTCAAAACGTCCTAGGTACCCCTCTATGTCATCGTCTTTTTCAACAAAATGGTCTAAATGAAACCCCATAGCTGATGTTGAGGCTCCCAGACTGGGCGTAGCATCTGAGGCAAAAGGGCTGGCACCATTTTCAGGAGCCTGGCCTTGTAGCTCCAGCTCCCTTAGTCGTAATTCGTGCTCCCTCTGCAACCTTCTATCTTCTGCCTCCCTTTCGGCAGTCAACCTTTTATCTTCTGCTTCCCTTTCGGCCTTTTTATCTTCTGCCTCCCTTTCGGCCTTTTTGTCTGCTGCCTCCCTTTCGGCAGTCAATCTTTTTTCTTCTGCTTCCCTTTGCTGTCGTTTTTCTTCTGCCTCAATCTGCAGCCTCTTAATTTCTTTTTCAGCGTCTAACCTCTTCTCTTCAGCCAACCTTTCAGACTCTAATTTTCTTTCAGCCTCTTTTTCTAATCTTCTTTCTTCCCGTTCAATATACTTATCACATTCAGCCGTTACATATTGAATTAAAACCTGACCATCCATTCCCATATCCTTTGCCGTTAGCACAGCAGCTGATCTGAATTTGGCTAGCTCCGCCATACTTTTTAAACAAATCTAGCAATGAGCAAAGTAAAATTTCCAACTACTAAATTAAGTCTAATTACTCTAGTCTTAAATAATTCTAATTAATTAATTAATCAATTAACTACCACTGGCTGTGAAGATTCACCAACTTTTATTTTCAGGGACACTTTTAATTTTTAAAATGTGTTCCCCTAATTTATTTCTCCCCCCAGGAGATCCTAATATTATTGATAGGCTAATTATCCCGGGACCAGAGACCCCAATATATGTAGTGGATTGATGGTATTGTATGATGGTGATATTACTAAGTGTGATGCATGAGGTCAGCTGTGAAGGCTCCTGAGATAAATGTAGCTGTGAATTTTCAGAAGGCCCTTCTTGCTACCACTACGACCTCACACCTATCTTTTTTTTTTTTAATGTGGCTACGTTAAAATTCTAGGGTATGATATGTAATGTGTTGTGGTAGTTTGCATACACACACACAGATATTTAATAAGTCTAATAATATTAATAAAATGTTATAACACACTGAACTAACTCAAGTTGTGTAAAATTTTTGATAATGAATGTTCTTTTAAGTTTATTTGTTCTGAACCAAGGTTTTATTTTGGTCAGAACATATGAAAGGTTTTGCAATTATTAATGAAATGCATGAATATATGGCATAATAAATGAAAGGAGTGTACATATGTATGTTACAATACTAGTTAATATTACTACTGTTTATGGTTGTAGTTTTTCTGGGAGAATGTTTAATGGATGTGCTGTTGGGGTGACCTCATCACTCCCTGTCTATGGCGACTACACATTGTCCATTTATTGATGATAGTATAATTGGTGTGTTAGAAATTAAGTTGGTGAGTATTCAGCAGTCCAGACGCTCACGTATCTTGAATGAGTAGTTCTGGTGCTGGAATATGGTGGCCCCACCTCTCCGTGCTTGGGGGCAATATACGGCTGCTCTGCCAAGATATAAACTGCACGGGTCCACTCTTGTAATATTCAACACCTCATTTGACACCACATTGGTGCCAAATAAAAAACTCACAGTTCTGCAATAAAGTATTGGTCATGTGTCAGAATTCCATCCTCTAAACCATTTCGGGGGACACAACACCACACACAACAACAACACCACATAGACGGGTCAGATCTCTTTGACCAAACAACACATCTTACCAAGTTGGTTTTACATAGGATAAGTTCTCCCAGACTACATATTCTGAAATATGTTCATTAGCTTCCTGCCATAGAATAGGATAGGTGATATGTTCCACTGATCTCAACACTTGATCTGTCTTTCATAATCCTTGCTGGAGTTTATGTATTTTATTTGTCTCTAGACCCTGAACTGGGGCGGGGGGTCTAGAGCGAATCCTTACTTGTTGTAAGGGATAGATTTTGATATGGCAGTATCAAATCACTCGAAACATTAAACAAATATTAAAATATACAAAGAAATACTTTCAGTCTTACCAGAATTATGAATATAGAACACAGTTATCTGCTAGCAAAACTCAGCTGAGCTGCTGGCTTTAGTATGGCGTCCCTCTAAATATTTCAATTAGCTTCTGGGAATTACACCACTAAATAATTCACTGTGTCTACTAGGACAACTTATTACGAATGGCAAAAATGCGCGTCTGAGCGCCGATAATATATTCATCTATGGCCAATCACCGCCTTTTTCTTTTCAAATTCAAACCTCCTACCAAAAAGTCATTTCAGTCATACATCAGTCAAGTATGCCTTATTGTCTGTTGGTCCGTCCGTCTCTACTTGCGTTTCACAAAAAAACACACTTGTTTTTTTAACCAACTCCGCCTTCCCCTACACAATTTTGCCTTTAAAGTTATTTTTAGCCACAGTTCACCATCCCATCCCGTCTCTTTCATTCCAACTAGATTTTAGCACTTGAGTCTCAAGGCTGCAGTTTTTTTAAAATTAGGGACATTTTTGTTTCAATGCAGACGCTCGCTGATATGAAAAACACAGTCTTTTGTCAATATCTTTCTTATTATCTATCCGTCTGTATAAATGAAAGCATATTATTTCACTGCTCAAGATGGGCCATCCGGCCAGCTAGGTTTTATATTCCTAACATCATTATTAAGAAAAAGTTACTTTTCAAGGTTAGTTGGTTTTTTTTGAAATATTTCTAGCATCTTCTATACTGCGTATGCCGCTGAATTCAAATAAACGGACTAAGTTATCGCAAAAGCGTCCAAGAAATGACTGTTGCGTATAACAGCTAAGGTCCCTTTTGTCGATTTCTTTACCTTATGTCAACTTGGGGACGTGACTTTTCCCTCCTTTCCCCACCAATTGCGTCTTTTAGCCGTGCTAGTTTCAAGCACGCGTTCAGTCATATTTTTTCCCTTTTGATCTTCGTTCTCATCCCGTTCCAAGGGTAACGTTTTGCCTTCACGTCTAACAATTTAATTTCCATGGCGGGTGATGACCCGCGGCGTGGGCGATCATGTATTCTAGTAGCTTACGCATTAGTTTTTATCCCTACGTTGTATCATTGGAGATATTTTAACGTTGTATCATGGTTAATTTTATGACAGTCAACAACACAGAATCTTTTAAGCTTCCTCTGTATTGCATGATGCGCCTTCTTATCTACTTCTCTCGTCTTGAATGGCCGAGTTTAATTTAATTTGGCTGACGTGTCCATGTCGTTTGTTGAAGTTGTTGTAGTTTTAAAATTTCCACGGGATGCCCCCCACCCCCCCCCCCCCCCCCCCCCCCCCACCCCCCCCCCCCCCCCCCCCCCCCCCCCCCCCCCCCCCCCCCCCCCCCCCCCCCCCCGCCCCCCCCCCCCCCCCCCCCCAGTCGCTTATTGCCACAAGCGTGGTAGGTGACAGTGTTACTGATCTTTGCTCTTCCTATCGGGCCCTAGTAACACGTGGATGCCTTAGTACAATATGCGGGACACGCGCTGGTGTAATGGTTACCACACTGCGCTGGCGATCGGGTGATCCAGGTTCAAGCCCGGGCGAGGACATCTGACGGAGTGTCGTCGACCGGGATTTTGACTGGATTAATTCGAGCCCTGGCGATGACATTTGAAGCAGTGTCGTCGACCAGGGACTGGAATAACCTGAACGGTTCCTGAGCCGACCCAGCTCTAATGGGTACTCTCCGAAGACGGCGAGAATCTGCCTGAATGGCGAGAGGACACCTGTCAGCGTACAGGGAAAATAGGATACTCACGTAAAATCAGTCTCAGGTTAGACATACTAATAGCGGGCGTACGTTAAAAAAAAAAGTACAATATGCGAGGTTTTCGTTTCATAATAGTGATCATCAGTTCTGTGCAGGCCAAGGCAAGGCCAGTTAAATTAATCTGAATGGCTATGTCTATGCTACTAATCATTAATATATAAATTACTAGCAGATATACCCGGAAATGCCCAAGAATAAAAAAAGGAAGTAAACTTTCAATAGCTTTTTTCGTCTGTTAAAACATAAGTAAGACTTGATTAATTAGTTGTGTCCAAAATATCGCCCGAAGTAGCCCAAATATCGTCCGAAGTAGATAAAAACCAAACATCGTCAGAAGTAGGCCAAAGTCGCCCAGAATATCGCATAGTAGCCCACATGCCGCTCAAAGTAACCCGAAGTCGCTCAAAATATCGCCCGAAGAAGCCCAACGTAGCCCCAAAAATCGCCCGAAGTAGCACGAAAATCACCTCGTGGCCAAAAGTCGCCCAAAATATCTCCCGAAGTAGTTCAAAAATTGCCCGAAGTCGACCTAAATATCTCCCAAAGTCGCTCAAAATATAGCCCGAAGTATCCAAAAAAATAAAATCACCAGAAGTAACCCAAGCTCGCCCAAAATATGGCCCAAAGTCGACGAAAATATCACCCAAAGTAGCCCAACAATCGCCCGTAGTATCCCAAAAGTAGCCCGAAGTAGCTCAACGTCGCCCAAAATATCGCACGAAGTAGTCAAAATTCGCCGCACTGATAATTTCATTGAACATTTTATTTTTCATAACACTTAAGAAGCCCACGGTCGGTCCAAAATATCATCCGAAGTCGCCTAAAATATCGCCCAAATTCACCCAAATATTGTCCGAAGTAGCCTAAAATCGCCCGAAGTAGCTCAAAAATAGCCTTGGTGCGATCGACAGCTTCATCCTCACACGTTGCTGAATTTGTGTCCTGTGCATTCAACCAAAGTCGCCCAAAATGTAGCCCGAAGTAGCCCAAAAAATCGCCAGAAATAGCCAAGAAGTCGCCCGAAGTAGCTCAACGTCACCCAAAATATCGCCCAAAGTAGCCCAAACATTCATTCATTCATAACCCTCCACTCCCAAAGGAGCATAGGCCTTCAACAAACACATGCCAAGTCCTCCTGTCACGTGCCATCATCTCAAGTTCTTTCCATGTTCTCCTCATCATTTTCACCTCTGTTTCCAACTCTCTTCTCCATGTGCTTCTTGGTCTACCTCTGCCTCTCTTGCCCTGGGGGTTCCAGAACAAGGACTGCCTTGTAATGCTATCAACAGGTTTCCTCAGTGTGTGTCCTATCCATCGCCATCGTCTTCTTCTCATCTCTTGTTCCACTGGCACTTGTCCAGTTCTTGTCATCAGTTCCACGTTGGTAACCTTGTCATACCATTTTAATCCCTCTATTCTACGCAAGCACCCATTTATGAAAGTCTGTAGCTTTTTGGTTGTTGTCTTTGTTAGCCCATTTTCAGAATCAATCGAAGTTCGCCAAAAATAACGCCCGAAGACCAACCAAAATATCTCCCGAATGAAAGCAGCCCAAAATAGCGCCTGATAGCCTGCTAATATTCGCGAAGTAACCTAAACATTGCCGCACTTTAATTACGAAGAATAATTTATTTTTCAGAAATTTTCAGAACAATCGAAGTAGACAATATTCGCCAAAAATATCGCCCGAAGACACCAAAATAACTCCCGAAGAAGCCCAAAATATCGCCTGAGGTAGCCTAAAATCGCCGGAAGTAACCTAAAATCGCCTTGGTGCGATCGACATTTTCATCCTCATACGTATCTGAATTTATGTCTGGTGCTTTTGTCACAGTTTCCTCGTTGTCTATATGCAGCCGTTATCGTTTCTCATCGCAGCGCCCGACAATAATAACTGTCTTTAGGTAACTGCCTCCTTTGTTGGCCCGTGGTTTGGGTGTGTGATCGTATAGTGTTCTGTTGTGATATTGGTGGTGTAACTGTCTTTTTTTCCTGTTGAGGTGATCACTGGCCCAAGACAGTATACATGTTGTTAGATGTGTAGTGCGAGCGTATGATGAATTGAGTGTGGGTGCGAATGAAGGCGCGAATGTGTTTAGGCTCGTATAGATGTAGATCCTGCAACCCATACTCTCACATGCAGTAATCAAGGATGCTTTGACACTGCAGGCATGTTTCAAGACATTTATTGACGGGAACACATATAGTATCAACAGGAACAGTCAGTGTAACAAGGTCATGCTGACCTGACATCGATAGGTATACATTTGGCATTCAAAAAGGTAAACATCAGAATAGACGTGCATGGTCAATAGCAAAGTTCTTCAATAATGACAGTTCGTAGCGTCGCCCTTGGCGTCTCTGACTAAACGCGTCAGATGCCTTAGTTACTTTGACACACAGGTGCAACTTGGCACTCCCCGCCAATTGCACATATCAGGCTGTAGTATAATAGCCGAAAGCACAGGCCTCGTTCTGACGTCGGCCGTGTACTTCTGTTAAATAGGTTATCATCAACCCTGCAGTAATACTTATTGTAGATAGAAGTTCCGCCAATCTGCGGCTCCCACAATATATCTTCGTCACTGGATTTCTGGACAATATAAGACTAACAGTCTTGGATGGCTACCTCGAGCACAAATATATAAGTTCTGAAATGGCGGATCAGTGAGCTGCTGTTCACCCTAGGTAATCCTTTACATGTTCTGCCACCGAAAAGCGTAATAATGCATAAAGGTCGGTATTACCTGGAAAATGAATCCTCAGAACTAAACAAGGAATTCTGTCGTCATCCCGACGCACAGAGATTCACTGGGGAAAACTGCCATAGCAGTTACTTCGAAGATTCTCCCCGAAAAACAATGGACTCTTGGTCCCTTCAGAAAAACAGGACCTCCCGGCTTCCCGGAAGTATATCTCACTCCCGCTTTAAAAAAACCTTCCCATAGGCCTACGCCGAACTGTCAACCTCTGACCCTACAGGTCAAACACAATGAATGAATAAACAAGGGAAGACAACCCCTAATCAACCTGACATCGCAGGTAAAGACACAATTATACTTATGATACAAACATAAGCAAATAACTTGACAGATGACTCCGTCGAAAATGACAGCAACATTACTACCACCCCCCTGTAAAAAAAAAAAATGCAATTTTTTTTTTTTTTAATATGTTCATGAGCAAGATAGCACCAGTATCACTTCTGTGCTCATGCAAACAATGAACCTAATATCAGGTACAATAGAAGAGGGTACAAATCATCTCTCAACATAGGAGAAAATATTTCCTTTAAGCCAAACAAACTAAGGGATACCATTCAAGAAACCTAAGTTGCTGGCAATACCAATCATATATCAAACATTACTAAATAATATAATCATAGCAATATACAAATGTCAATGCTATTTTAGCAACATATCACTGATGGATGGACAAAATGAAATTTGTTAAATTATCTAAACATCATCCAAATACATTTGTATTACAACATATTATGATATTAAGGACAGACCTAAGTCTGAAAATATATCAGGAAAAACTAGGACACAAGATTTAACTGGAATCATGTGGGCATCTAGACAATATGTCCGCCATCACATTATCCGAACCACGGATAGCTCGCACCGTGAAATGGAAAGGCTGAAGAGCAATAGCATAACGAGTAGATCTCGAGCTCTTCAAATCCTTACTTTGCATAGCCGTAAGAGCTTTTTGGTCGGTTTCCATAAAGAAATGCGCGCCCAGAAGGAACCTTTGTAGCTTAAGAATGGACCAAACCATAGCCAACAATTCACGGTCCAAAACCGAGTAATTCCTTTCTGCCGCATTCAGCTTCCTAGAAATATACATTACAGGATGCAGAGTTCCTGAATATTCCTGCATTAGTGCCGCTCCAATGCCAGTGGAAGAGGCATCACTACGAAGGACAAAAGTCTTATCAATCGTCGGTAGTCTTAAGATAGGATGAGATGAGAACAAATTCTTAACCTGATCCAATGAAGATTGGCATTCTTGGGACCAACGCACCATATTAGGAGAACCTTTTTTCAATAACGTTGAAAGTGGTGCCATAATGGAGGACAGATTCTCAATGAATCTTCCATAGAATTGTATCAATCCCAAGAGACTACGCACTTGCTTTTTTGTCTTCGGAACCGAGATATTTAATATCTTTGAAATGTTTTGGTCCTCTGTCTTCAACAGACCATGACCAACTCGATGACCTAGGAAGGAAATTTCACTAAACCCAACAAAAGCTTTAGAGGGTTTAGCAGTCAATCTATGCTCACGTAGAGTAGATAGCAATTCCTTTAGACCCACATAGTGTTCTTCCCAAGTATCGCTGAAAAGACAGATGTCGTCTAAATATGCAATGACATCTGCACGATCTGATAGAATTCGTCGCATCATGCGCACGAAAGTCGCTGGGGCGTTCATAAGCCCGAAAGGCATAAAATTCCATTGAAACAGACCCCTAGGTGTCGAAAAAGCAGTGAGAGGTTTGGCGTGTTCCGTCAATGGGACTTGCCAATAACCTTTCGACAAGTCTAGTTTAGTAAAGAATTTAGCTTTAGAAAGTCTAATAAGTAGATCATCTAATAACGGCATAGGTTCAGCATCGAACTTCGTAACTTGATTTAATTTGCGATAATCAACGCAAAGACGTATGTTATTGTCTTTCTTTCGAACAATAACTATCGACGAAGAATAAGCTGAAGTGGATGGTTCAATTATTTGTAGTTGAATCATTTCATCCAATTCTTTCTCGACTTGTGCTTGAAAATGAATAGGTATTGGGTATGGTCTTACTCTGATCGGATTACGATCAGTAAGTATGATGTCATGTTCTATGACATCTGTGTGTCCAGGAATGTCGGTAAGGACATCCTGATATGATTGTAACGTAGAGGATACTTGACGCTGTTCCTCAAAAGACAAGTTGGAAGAGACTGTAACGTCTCTCCACGATTCCGTTGAAGTAAGTGGAATCGCAGGAAGAGGTAAGTTCACGTCAGAAAAAATAGTTTCCTCATCCTGTATAACAGACAGGGATGAGATGTGACCATGTTGAACTGGAGAGTCGTCCGTCGCCTGGAAAATAGGCTGTAAATAGTCTGGACGTTCAATAAACTCTGTTAGCATATTTTATATGGAAGGTTTTATGCCTTCCATCCACATCGACAATATAGTCGACATCAGAAATTTTCGAGACTATAGTGTATGGACCCTTCCAAGAAATGAGAAGTCTATTCTCTCTTGAGGGCAGTAAGACATATGCTTTGTCTCCAGGACAAAGTTGACGTAGGCGTCTTTTCTTATTAGCAAATCGCCTAGCTTTTTCTTTCGCAAATTCGGAAGATGAAGTTGCTAACCTGCACGATTCGATAATCTTTTCTCTAAGAGCTATAACATATTCATATGACGATTGTGTATCATCGTCAATATTATCGGAAGTTATCAAATCGTGTAACAAGGACATTCGCCCGCGCGGTTGCGCGCCAAAGACAAGTTCGAAAGGAGAAAACCCTGTATGCTCGTTGGGAACCTCTCTATAGGCAAAGAGGACTGCAGGTAAAACCCTGTCCCAATCTTCAGGATGATCCTCCGTTATCTTGCCAAGTAAGTTCTTTAGTGTCCTGTTAAGACGTTCTACCAATCCATTGGACATTGGATGATAAATACTACTGAGAGACCTTTTAATGTCTAGCGTAGCCATTACCTGAGACATAACGTCCGAAATTAACTGAGTGCCGTGATCCGACAGTATTTCTCCGGGGAATCCCAGACGAGAAAATACGAGCCAAAGAGCATCAGCGATATCGACAGTTGATATGCTCTTCAGAGGAATAGCCTCTGGCCAACGCGTGCACATGTCCACGCAAGTGAGGATAAATTGGTGTCCTCTGGCTGACTTAATTTTGAACGGACCAATGATGTCTATAGCCATTTTCTGAAACGGCCGAATCGGAATATCTGCAGCCTGAATAGGAGCAGCATGTCTCGGACCCCTAGACTTGACCTCTTGACAAATTTTGCAAGATCGGCAATAAATTCGGATGTCTTTATTCACGAATGGCCAAAAGAATGACGCAAGGACTCTAGTTTTAGTTCTGGAAAAACCCATGTGTCCCGCACACTGAGAATCGTGTGCATGCCGAAGAATTAAGGCTCTCATACACTTAGGCACAAGAATTTGCGAATGCATAGACTTGTCCGAGTGTTGTACCATTCGTACCAATATACCATTCTTCATAGTAATATACGATTTGTGATTCGTATTTTGATTGGGATCCCCTTTCTTTGCCAGAAGGAAGTATTTCTTCAAAGAAGGATCCTCTTCTTGACGTTTAACAAACGAGTCATGGGAAATCACCAAGTGCTCGTCTTGGCTATCAACTTCATTACTATTATCAGATGAAGTTGGGGGATTAAGAGCTTGAGCTCTTGTCACCACTGCATTGACCGTTTGAATGTTTTTTTCTTCCCAACTAGAAATTTGTTGCGGGGTGCATTCCTTAACCCCATGAATACGACCGATTATAAGATCCGCAATAGGATTAGGAAGAAGACATGCATGGACATCTCCTGTGAAGAAAGGAGTGTCAATCCTAATAATAGCAGTAGGATAGCTTTCCATAGTACCACCAAATGTAACACATTTGATTGTTTTTCCAGTGGCACAGCAAGGATCTATCAGAGACTCCTTAACCCCGACGGTAGTACATCCCGAATCGAAAAGTACTGAGACTAGCCTATCATTTATTAGACCTTTATCTAAGATGAGAGATCCTCTCCCATCATGCGCAACTGTAGCAGGTAGAGCAGGAAGAGGGTGACCACAACTTAGCGTAGATACAGTCGATGAATCGAACAATGTTAAGCATTGGGGGCATTCAGTTGCTCTCCCAAAATCGAAAGCACAACCAGTGATAGCCCTAGAGTTACCACTATCATTTGCTGTATTACAGGCTCCATCAAACTCTTGTTGTGCAGAGTTTGCCTGTTGGTAAGGTCTTTTCTTGTTAAACCTAGGTCTACCTCGATTATCATTTCCCCTGTAATTATTTTGACTATCATTTCCCCTGTAATTATTTCGACTATCATTTCCCCTGTAATTGTGATCATATTGTCTATTGTACTCATCATTCCGGTTTGAATCCCGGTTTCTAAATTCACCATCGTCATAATCTTGACGTCGAGAATGATTACCTCGAAAATTTGAATAGTTATTATTTGGATAGCCTTTGCGAAAGTGTCTCAAATTATTACCACTAAAATTACGAGAACTACCATCTTGTCTCCACTGCATAGACGAAGAACCATCATGTGTTGGATTACTCCGCTTCTGAGTGTAATTTTGATTACTTCCCCTATTCCAATTTTGTTGAGCACCCTGAAATTTTTTTTCTGAAATTAGGGCCATATGGTGTTGCCGAAGCAGCTGGCAACCCTTCTTTCACTTTAGAATTGCTAACTGTAGCATGGGGATGTGCTGTGGCATACTGACAACAGTATTCCTCCATTTCTTTTAAGTTTTTAGGCTTACGCTCATGAAGGAATGCAAGAAAAGAATCATTAACAGATGACAAAACCTTATCTCGCAATAATAAGTCCATTAGACCTTCATATGTTTTCTCAATCTGAGACAACTCAACCCATCGTGTAAATGTACGACGTATCTTTGTAACAAAATCAGAGAAATCTACTCCATTTTCTGGCAACATTGTCCTAAAACGAAGACGATAGTCTTCTTGTTTTAGTTGATATTTTTTTAGCAGTGCTGCCCTGACAACATCATAATTAGTCCTCTCATGTTCGTCTATTGTCATAAGAGTAGTCACTGTGTCACCTGTAAAAAATGGCATCAGTTGTTCAACATATTTTTCCTTTTTTATGTTATGCGTATCGCACAAAAATTGGAATCTATCTAGATAATCTGCTACGTCATCCTTTAAAGGATTGAAATGAGGCAATTTAATCCTACTAACAAACTCCCTTGTCGTACTCGAAGTTGTTTGCTGAGCACCCATACTCGCCAATTTCAATTTCTCTAACTCCAAAGTTGCGAGTTTTTCATCAAGTTCCATCTTCTGTTTTCTTTCCTCATGTTCCATTTTTCTGATTTTTTCAGCCTGCAGCAGCTTGAGCTTTTTTCCTCTCCTCTGCAGCAGCTTTCAGCTTCTTTCTTTGTTCAGCTTCTTTGTCTAATCTCTTTTGTTCGCTTCTTTGTCTAATCTCTTTTGTTCAGCTTCTTTGTCTAATCTCTTTTGTTCAGCTTCAAATCTCCTTTCCTCCACCTGCATCTGCAATTTCTTTTGTTCAGCAGCAATATCAGCTTCTCTGTCTAGCCTTTTTTGTTCAGCAGCTGCTTCTCTTTCTAATCTCTTCTCTTCAGCCATAGTTTTTTTTTTCCTCTGCAGCAGCCCTTCTCTCTTCAGCAGCTAATGCTTTGTCATACTGAGCAACAGCCCACTGTTCTAACTGTTGACCAGTCTTATCAAGGGCTCTCCCTTGTGTAATAAAGTAGTCCAATGTAGACATCTTGTCTACTGAGATCAGTAACTTGCAGAAGCAAATATATTAAATTATCCCACTTTAATGGGAGACAAGTCTGAAATGATAGACTTGTATACTCACTTCACTTTCTTTCACACTCTTAGTCTTGTTTATAATGTACCCAAAAAATCACCTGAGTACCTGTGGAAAAAAAATTCCCTTATATCCCACTCACTATGGGCACAAGTCTTTTTTATAAAGAACTTGAATATGTATTTCACCTTGTCTCAATCTTTGTAGATAACAAGTCTTTTATCAAAGAACTTGTATAAATATCTTATATAATATTTTATTAAGAAACTCTATATGAAGAGTCTATCTTATCAATAATATCAAAACATGACCAAGTATGTGTATGTAGACTGTGTATGACAGTAATGTAGTACAACCAAAAAAAAAATACAAAGACAAAAATACAAAACAATACAAATGGCAACACTGTTTTAACCAAAAATGTGTAGAGAAATACACAAGAAAGGAGAGACCTACAGAATACAAACAAAAACAAATCGACAATCAAAACTGAAAAACAGACAAAATATTACAAAAACAACGTTAAGTACAATTACATCACAGCTAACATCAATAGCGACCAATTGTCACTAGCAAATTTCCAAATTAAGAAAATTTGCACCTACAGAACGCTTACAGTAAGCCTCGATCAAGTGGCATATTTACCGTAAGACCCACCAACCGAAAAACCCGCAGAAAAATACACAAAAACAGTAGAAATAACATAAACATATAGCAATCAATTTCAATGTGTTGCAGAACAAGTTCAGTCACAGCTGAAACTAAAATAAATTTCTTGCTCCTTGCAAACACAGAAACGAAATGTCAAACGCGCACTGAACGTCAAATCCACTGTAACATAAAGTGGTATTCACGAACCAAAGTTACTATGACCTTCTCAAATTAGGGCTTGCACATTGAATGTTTACTATTTCCACGTACTGTTTACAGACACTTGACCTCCAACAATGTAGCTTGAATGCTCTGACCTAGAAAAGTCTGTTGTTGAATGAAACGTGTAACAACCAGCAGTACTGTTTACAATAGGAACCCGCCTTCTATGCAGTTATGGTCCACGTAGCAAATGCCTAGTAGTTAACTTCAGTACATGTCTTGTTATGCTTTATGTAGCATTATAATATAAATGCTCGTACTGTTTATTTGGGTCAACCGTTGATGACCTATATCTGTCCTGTTGTAGCCAAAACTTGCAAGTGTAGAATTAGCGCTGTGTGTTACGGCTGTCCCGTGTGTAGCTTAGACCCACAGATCAGAAGTGTAATGTGTACTTGTCCTTCTTGTAACTTTCTCGACAAAACTGGAGACATCATACATGTAACAGCCAACCAGGAATGTAAATTTCTGGATCCATAAATGTCAACAATAATGTCAAATGCTCGCTCTGTTCTTTTTAAACCCACAGATCTGGTCCATCAGAAATGTAAGTTTCTAGGCCACATTGGCGACAAGAAATGTATCATAAGAGCCCACGTAACTGGTCCACCAGAAATGTAACTGTCTTTTTTTTCTGTTGAGGTGATCACTGGCCCAAGACAGTATACATGTTGTTAGATGTGTAGTGCGAGCGTATGATGAATTGAGTGTGGGTGCGAATGAAGGCGCGAATGTGTTTAGGCTCGTATAGATGTAGATCCTGCAACCCATACTCTCACATGCAGTAATCAAGGATGCTTTGACACTGCAGGCATGTTTCAAGACATTTATTGACGGGAACACACATAGTATCAACAGGAACAGTCAGTGTAACAAGGTCATGCTGACCTGACATCGATAGGTATACATTTGGCATTCAAAAAGGTAAACATCAGAATAGACGTGCATGGTCAATAGCAAAGTTCTTCAATAATGACAGTTCGTAGCGTCGCCCTTGGCGTCTCTGACTAAACGCGTCAGATGCCTTAGTTACTTTGACACACAGGTGCAACTTGGCACTCCCCGCCAATTGCACATATCAGGCTGTAGTATAATAGCCGAAAGCACAGGCCTCGTTCTGACGTCGGCCGTGTACTTCTGTTAAATAGGTTATCATCAACCCTGCAGTAATACTTATTGTAGATAGAAGTTCCGCCAATCTGCGGCTCCCACAATATATCTTCGTCACTGGATTTCTGGACAATATAAGACTAACAGTCTTGGATGGCTACCTCGAGCACAAATATATAAGTTCTGAAATGGCGGATCAGTGAGCTGCTGTTCACCCTAGGTAATCCTTTACATGTTCTGCCACCGAAAAGCGTAATAATGCATAAAGGTCGGTATTACCTGGAAAATGAATCCTCAGAACTAAACAAGGAATTCTGTCGTCATCCCGACGCACAGAGATTCACTGGGGAAAACTGCCATAGCAGTTACTTCGAAGATTCTCCCCGAAAAACAATGGACTCTTGGTCCCTTCAGAAAAACAGGACCTCCCGGCTTCCCGGAAGTATATCTCACTCCCGCTTAAAAAACCTTCCCATAGGCCTACGCCGAACTGTCAACCTCTGACCCTACAGGTCAAACACAATGAATGAATAAACAAGGGAAGACAACCCCTAATCAACCTGACATCGCAGGTAAAGACACAATTATACTTATGATACAAACATAAGCAAATAACTTGACAGATGACTCCGTCGAAAATGACAGCAACAGGTGGTCTGATGTTGTGGTGGACAGTGGTGGGTGAGTGGTGAATCTAAACTTTCCAACCTCAACTATTATAACAGTCAAGCAAATTCACTACCCCACATGGAGGTACACAATAAGACACAGTCACTCAAAAAGTTCATAGTTCCTTTAATTAGCTCCAGCCATAAGTTAGATTGCTTCGAAATTCTGATATATTCTTTTTCCCTTTTTTGACAGTCATTCAATTCATAGGGTTCTCCTTTCCCCGGGATCTGCTTGGACACGTTCGATTTTAAAACTTTTGGGTTGACCTACAGGTCATTTGGATTTCCCCTTCCTACGGCAAAGACGCTCTTTGATCATTAAAGGCACTTACCAATAGTTAAAGATAAATAATTCATATTCGTGAATAAGCGGCTAATACAGAGTTGATTGCCATCTAATTCTTTTCCACAGTCCTTTCATTATTCTTGATCTTTTCTCCTTGGGGTGAAATGGAGCGCCCTTCTTGTTCAGGGGACATCTTGTAACCTTCTGTGTCGTCATCGTTTTTTGTATGACGTGGCGGTCTCTCGAATGTCTTTTCTTTTCTGTCATCCGCATCGAGAGTACCTTTTTTTCTCCTTATAGTCGGTCCACTATTCCTTTTTATTACGTCATTTTGTCTGCATGTCACGGCTCCTGTGACATATTCATGCATCTTTTGAACACAACCTCAGCTGTTGTTGCCTGGCTGTTCTTGTGCCATCTGTCGGCTGTCTATAACGAACGAACGAACGAACAAACTTTATTTTCGAAGGGTTAAGAATTAGGCGCGCAGGCCCGTCTAACATTCTGCCCTTCCACTCTCATTTATCTTGCATATTATATACTTTCGGGACCCAAAGATGCAGCAATAGAGAATGCAGTCAGCGACCCATAGCTTGACTTCTTGCATCAGGATCAGCGAACCAGAGCTGGTCAAGACCGTACTCCACCTCCACGTGGCGGTCATGGAAACAGTCTGCAGCAGGTAAACAGACACAACGCAATCACCGTCCTGTTCAGGACGAACGAGGAAGAAGAAGAAGATATCTTTTCATTCCCACATGCTACTTAAAGCATTAATATGGAGGCATGCAACATTATAAAGGTAATTTAACAGCGTGCGTTTACACTATGCAGTCATAATCAAAATTAAGTATTGTTAATTAAACAAACATTATAATAAAATTAAATTTAAAAAAATACGTACAGTAAATTATGATTTCAAGCATAATCAGATTAGGTGGCAGGGACCTCAAGACGCAGCAATAGAGACCGCAGTCAGCGACTCATAGCTTGACTGCCTGCGTCAGGACCAGCGAACCAGAGCTGGTCAAGACCGTGCTCCACCTCCACGTGGTGGTCCTGGAAACAGTCTGCAGCAATGCAGGCTGGCTGAGCGAGTACGGATCGCAATGGGAAGGCAAACCCGGTCCTAAAAAATGCCATGCAGAAGTCGGATGTGTCGACCGAAAGGTGCAGATATCACAGCTACGTTGGAAACAGACACAACGCAACCACCGTCCTTTTCAGGGCGATCGAAGAAGAAGAAGATTAGGTGGCATGGTATCAAACCTCATGAAGTATTTGACCGTCTGCTATTGAAGGAGGCGAGACTTGGTGTTATTTCTTTGCCCTCCTTAACCCAAGAGCAGAGTCAGTAGGAGAGATAGATGGACATAACTTTATCTAAAAGGGTAAAGAATTGGGACCCAGGTCTGTCCGACCATCCACAAATATCTTTGGGGATGATACTGTTCTAAAACGAATTCAGGCATGATTCTAACATTCTTTAATAATAATATACTTTTACTTTTAACATATTTTTACATACTTTAATAATAATATATTTTTAAGTACTTTTTTTTAGTAAATGTAAAATCCACTGATACAATGGAAACAATACAATTAATGTCTGACTTTTATTATCAAAATAACTTGTTGCGTCCAATGACTCAATAACTTCTCTAAAGATACACAGACACACAGAGGTTCTAAAATATAGATTAGATACTGCTTACAGTATACTCCTACCGAACAGAGACACAGGAAGGAAGAGACAGTTGCAAAAATACTTGTGGAAAAACTTCACAATTGTCAAAACGAATTCTTCAATAACTACCAATCATTAAGATGTATTTCACAATGCGTCTGTGCTCAAAGAAGAGACCGCATATTTCTAGTCTGGCACGCAAACGTTCTATCTAAAAGCTGAATACGTACAGAATGTAAAACAAGCACTCTCACCTCTAACCTGTCAACCTTCTGGTCATGTGATAGGAGACTGTGACTAGAATGGGGGTGTAGGGAATTAGAAAGTATTATTCTAGATTAAGATTATAGATGCTAGATCAGGATTGGCACCAGATTGTCTTTTTTTAAAGATATTGCGTGGCCATATACGCATTTTTCGGGAGTTAAATTATTTGCGGCCATTTTTGCTTCATTTCCGCAGTATAGGGCTAGGACCAATTCCTGGTTCTTTGTCTAGCGGGGACTGGTTGCATCAGAAAGATCTAAGGTTCTGATTGGCGGAGAGCTAACTGCAGTTGAAATGCAGAGCGCCCATTGGCTTTAAGAACCACGCCGCGCATATGACGTCATGAAGTCGGCGCGTGGGGGTCTTGATTATAAAAGGCCTATATTTCATAAGCTTCTTTCTCTTTTAATGAAAATTTGCCAAAGCCGGGTGCCAGAAGCAAATTGTCGATTGCCTTCAGTTGGACATTCGAGATTTGGTAAGCATGAATTTTTGCGTGAGGACTTTATTTAATTTTGCTAGTCCTAGCCGATCATTTAAGTTTCTTGGGAAGTTTAGTTTAATTTAATTCTTAACTCCAGAGCCATTAATTCGATCTGAGTGATAGACATGAGAAACTAGGTCCATTTAATTCCTTGTTGAAAGAATAGCGGCATGGTTTAAAAGTTGAGATATCACCGCTTTGTATTATTGCAAAGTCGGTCGGGAGAGAAACTCGCATCTGCGAATTTTATTTATTTACAGAATAGTCGGGAGCGCGTAATGTGTATTTTTATTTGTGATTTTAGTGAGAGTATTGATGCTCGCTATTTATATAGTTACGCATATATCTGTGGACGGGAGTGAAAGAGGCATAATTTGGAAGCGCGTGGGCGCGTTGGTTACGGAATTGTTATTGATACGACGTTCAGAGGGACGAGGGGGAGATAAGCACGTGGTCATAAAATTATAAGCACGTGGTTGAACTACGGGGTTTTCAATTTGATAATCAGGGGTTATGTATAACTTTTGACGGCATGTAGATGCTAGCGTAAACAGGGTTATAGGTTATTGATTGTGCTTTGTTATTCTGTGTATTCAGAAGATGGAGATGACATTTATTTATGTTAAGGGAATTATTTTGTATTTCATTTTGAATGTGATTACTATTATTGACGGGAATTTTAGGAATTCCTAGAGAAGGCTAGTTTTAGTTGTGTTAAACATTACGGCATTAGTGTCAGCGTAAGAAGTAGGCCACAGTACGTCTGCCCAGACGGGCCATTGAAAATATGGTTGTTGCTCGGAGTTAGTCAGGCAGAACAGGCGATCTGGGTTAGCCAATGTTTACCTTGTGGGCTCAGGTAGAGAAGGGAGCTCAGTGGGGGGAGCGGACTTTGTTTGCATGATTTTGTATGGTGGTGCATAACGGGAGAGAGTAGGGGAGCTGTATTGATTATAGACGGGGGAGACTTAAGTGTTAAAGACTTAAGGGTTTGTCAGGAAGTTAATTGTTATTTGTAATAGAGTATTAACGTTTTGTTTAGCTGTTGTTTTTGCTTTTGTCTAAACAGCAGGTGCCGGCTTTTTTGTGGGAATGAGAGCGGAATTTTGAGACCACAAAATTTCTCCCACGGCAAAGTTGGGGCATTCGCAGAACCGCAAGGGTTTTACGTTAGTTGCCAGTAGTGGACGGAGAGGAAGAAAATACGTTTTCCCAACCAGGGGAAGACATTTTCCAGCGAATAGGATTTTTGTGGATAAATCCTGAGCTCTGACGCTCGTTACACACGCAGATTTGGCAGGCTGCCAGCGGTGTGGTAATTTTGTGTTCGTTTCTTCACGGCCATAATAAAGCCGACAGCCCAGTTATAGGTACTCGGGCAGGTAATTTCCGAGTGGTAGAAGTCCGCTACAGTTCCAGTCCAGAATCCAGTGGGGTTCTGTTAACCCTCAGTCATCAAGTCCAGAGTTAGTGGAGAGAGATAGGGTAAACATTCTCTCTACTGAAGTCAGCACAGATAGGCAGAACTGTTAGTTTTGGTGAATCATAGCAGAGGACAGCTGCTGAAGTTTAGAGGTGCAGTTAGTTGTGTTCAGGAGATTCCAGGATAGGCTGTGTAGAACCGAAGTCTGTGCAGAGATTGTGTAGTCACTTCGCCGTCGTTCCAGCTATCAGTGGACTTAGAGTTAGAGTTAGAATTTAGAACAGCTAGTTTGGAGTGTAGGCGACATCAAGTGCAGTGTAGTTCATTTCAGTTAACCTTACCTTCTTTCTCCATACAGGTTGCAATTGTGGGAGAAGGGTTGAGGTTGATGCATTTTTAACTGTGCTTGCTTTTGTTTCAGGAGTGCATCCTCGCACTTGATGTAAGGGACATGCATATGTTTGTTGTTTATAGGTGTATAATAAACTTGTATAAATTGTAGCTGGCATCAGTCATTTCCTTTAGTACAGTAGCTATATGTTGTCTGTACCTTGGTGTTTGTGAATCTTAATTGAACCTTATCCCCATAGGGTAGTTAGAGGTGGTTCGAGGCCATAGCAATTTAAACGTCCGAAGTGGCGAGGAAAGAATCAACCTCGGTTCTCAACCTCGGAGCCAATGGTCTCAACTTTCACAGTTTGCACTATATTTCTATCTGAATCTATCATTTCAGTCTTTCTTCTTACTATTGTCTTGTCACTATATGTAAACAGTCTCTAGTCCTAAATCCATTTCGTGACAGAGACGTAGATACAAAATTCTCTCTTATTGCACGATTATTTTTCAAAGATAATGAGAATAAATGCTGGAAAATATGACAATATTGCACATGAATAAACATACATAATAATAATAATAATAATAAATTCTTTAAGCGCCAAACACGGCGCATAAGGCAGAAACCAGTGCTCTCCAGGTTGTTCGTTGTGACGCCACTCCTCTTAGCTCTTGCACATTATTTAGGCCCAACGTTCTTCCTTCTCTTATTATTGTTCTTCTGAGTGTTTCTTTTGGTCTTCCTTTTTTCCGCTTACCCTCAGGAACCCAAGTGAGCGCCTGTAGTAGGTATTCTGTTGTTTTGCATTCGTAGGACATGATCACGAGGAATAGATATATGACCATCGTCTTTTCCTTATATAGTCGGAGACATATTTCTGCCTAGAGTCTTCTCTTATTTGTCGATTAGTCTTGAATTCTTTCCAACTGATGTTCATGAGTTTTCTAAGACATTTGTTCTCGAATGTATTCAGCTTGTTCTCCAATGATTTTGTTATTTTCCAACTCTCACAGCCGTATGTTAACACTGAGATAACATTTGAATTAAACAGACGAAGCTTGGTATGTATATTCAATGATCGTAATTTCCAAATGTTAGATAATCTATTGAAGGCGCTAGCTGCCAAAGCAATTCTAGTATGGATTTCTCTTCTTGTGTCACCATCCTGAGTCATTTTACTGCCTAAATAATTGAAACTTTCAACTTTCTGTAGTTTTTTCCCCGTTCAAGATGATATCAAAGGTCTCGTTAGAAAAGTTCATAGCTTTAGTTTTAGAGGCATTTATTTGGAGACCAATTTTAACCGAGAGATGACACAAATTATTTATTGCTTCTTGGGATTGTCTTGGTGTTGAACTTAAGAATGCTACATCATCTGCGAAATCCAGGTCCCCCAGGAATTTTCCATTTGTCCATTTTATACCCAATTGTTCATTGTGGGTATAGTTTCTCATAACCCAATCAATAGCTATTCCAAAAAGTAGTGGTGACATAATACAGTCCTTGTTTCACCCCTGATTTCTACTGTAAACCATTCTGTATTCCCTTTATTTGTTCTAACACAACATCTTGCATTGTCATATAGCGCTTTGATTATATTCACATATTTTGTTGGAAAACCATAGATTGTAAGTATCTTCCACAATGATGGGCGGTGTAGACTATCAAAGGCTTTTTGAAAGTCGACGAAGGTGATAATAAGTGGCGATTGCCTTTCCACTGATTCTTCTATAATTGTTCTTAGTGTGAATATTTGATCAATACATGATCGTTTCGGCCTGAAACCCGCTTGTTCTTCTCTGATCTTTTCGTCAGCATGCAATTTTAAGTCTTTCTAACATCATGCAACATAATAATTTTCCAGGTACTGATAATAGAGATATACCACGCCAGTTATTACAGTCTGATAGATCACCTTTCTTCGGTAACTTTACAATAATACTGTCTTTCCATTGTTGTGGTGGTTGTTCTTCTCTCCATACTTCATTTATAATATCTAAAATTCTCAAGAGGTTGTTGTCATTAACTGCTTTAATCATTTCCCCTGAAATTTCGTCAACTCCAGCAGCTTTAAAATTTTTTAATCTTTTAACGATACTAAATGGGAACAACTGAGAACAGCAATGACAGAAGCAGCTGTAGCGACCACCGGATACCTAGTACATAAAAAGAAAAAATGGATGAGAGAAGATACTTGGGATAAAATACAAGAAAGGAAAACAGCAAAACTTAAACTACTAGCAGCAAGTACACATAATGCAGTTGAATCTTGCAAACTAACTTATAACTTGTTAAATAAAGAAGTGAAGACAAAAACTCGAAGAGATAAAAGACATTTCATCAATGAACTGGCCGTAGAAGCTGAAAATGCTGCAAGAACTGGTAATAGTAGGTGCCTTTATCAAATTACAAAACAACTATGTCACCAGCCTACTGCTATGGAAACACCTGTTAAAGGTAAATTAGGGAATTCAATACCAACAGAAAAAGAACAAATGAAGAGATGGGCTGAGCACTTCATGGAGGTGCTAAACAGACCACCACCAACAGTAACACCTGATTTTAATAATGAAACATCCACAACCACCTTGCCAATAACTTGCGATGAATTCACGCTGGACGAGATCAAAACATACATACCAGGTGTAGAATCATACATTTAACTTGGCAGCAATATAGACAGAGTTGAAAGGGCAGACAGTGATATCGAAATAAGAATATACAATGCTTATTATATATACAATGTATATATATATATACTCAAGACCAAAAGAAACGCACATATTAATTGTTCTGATTTTCAGACAAATAAAATAAAAAAATCAAGTTTAAATCGTCTTTAAACACAACTTTAGCAATGCAAGACGATACTGCACGTGGAACATTTGTGCTGCGGTGAGTTGTTTACGGTGTAGATGAGCAAACGCTCAAAATAAAAATTCATTACAGTTCGTGCATTTCATGATTTTTCATGCACGACTTTTGGTTGTCTGTTGTTCACCCAATTCTCTATAAAATGCGCGTAGAACCCATAAAAATTTCACACAGCAAAACGATGCCTAGACTGAATATCGACGAGCGTAATCAAGCAGTGGTAATGCTCAGAGGTGGAGCATCAGTTAGAGAGGTGTCCCAGGCATTTCAAGTTCACTATACCTCGATTTATCGTCTATTGCATCGAAACCAAACAACAGGGACCATCGCCGACCGACCCCGGTCTGGCACTCCACGCGCTACGACATATAGGCAAGACATGGCCATTCGGCGCACTCATGAGCAAGACCGCTTCATGCCCGCTGTAGCCACAGCCAGAATAACCATTGGAACTCGTGGCAACGCCATCAGTGGTCAAACCGTGCGCAGGAGAATAAGGGAAGCTCAGCTCATATGCCATAGACCTTACACCGGACAGATCCTCACAGCTCAACACCGGCAGACACGATTGGACTGGACTCTCAACCGTGGCTATCTAGGGCGTCAAAGTTGGCGAGACGTGGTCTTTTCCGACGAAAGTCGGTTCTGCATCCACCACAACGACGGCCGAATTCGAATTTACAGACGACCAGGAGAACGATTCGAAGACAACTGTGTCATTGAACGAGATTGCTATGGTGGTCCATCTGTGATGGTATGGGTTGCCATCAATTACAGATTCAGATCTAGACTCATCTTTATCGACGGCACCTTAACTGCCCAGCGGTATGTGGATGAAGTACTCAGACCCCACCTGCTTCCGCTGTTGGCAGCAAACGGAGGCGTCGCCAGAATGGTGTTTCAACAGGACAATGCAAGGCCACACTCCGCTCGTGTTACTCAGGGATGTTTGCAGCAGAATGGAGTTCGATAATTGTGAGTATTGATTTGAAAACGTTAATAAACATTCAGACACTTCATGTACGCAAATTTCATTATTTTAAGTTTGTTGCTTATATTTGAAAATAACATTTTATGCCATGTGCGTTTCTTTTGGTCTTGAGTATATATATATATATATATATATATATATATATATATATATATATATATATATATATATATATATATATATATATATATATATATATATATATATATATATATATATATATATATTGTATGGCTCTGAGACATGGAGAACAACAAAGACAACAACCAAAAAGCTACAGACTTCCATACATGGGTGCTTGCGTAGAATAGAGGGATTAAAATGGTATGACAAGGTTACCAGCGTGGAACTGATGACAAGAACTAGACAAGTGCCAGTGGAACAAGAGATGAGAAGAAGACGATGGCGATGGAAAGGACACACACTGAGGAAACCCGTTGATAGCATTACAAGGCAGTCCTTGTTCTGGAACCCCCAGGGCAAGAGAAGCAGAGGTAGACTGTGGCGTGAGGTTTTTATTTGGCTCTTGGATCAGTATAGTACTGACAATTACAGAAATAGAATTTCTGCAGAAAATGGTGAAGTCCCAGTGTCTGAGAGAACTACTGGTATCACAAATTAGTTACGGCTGTGAATGATCTGATCTCGAAAAATTAGTAGAGAGGAGACCGACATAACTTGCCACCTCCGCTGTGTAACTAACTGTGATATTAAGACAAGGAAACAGATTTTACTTAACAATGATAAAATTGACAAGTCTTCAAATACAATTTCCTTATTATTTATTTAGTATATACACTATCTACTCTTGTGCTGAAGGGTGAATGTTGAAAAATGGAATGTAATGGATTTGTAAGTTTACATATGATTTACAAATATTTATATAGATATATAAATATATTACAACAAGTTTTCCAATTATAGGAACCAAAAATTATATCAGCTGTGCTGTTATTCAATTATAGTACAGGTATCCGCTGTGCTGTTAATTACGTCTATAACAATTATTAGCTATGCTGTTAATCTTGTCTCTTTCTACGCTAAATCTCTTTCTCGTCACTTGTAGTGGGTTTGATGGTATTGTATGGTTGATGTTACCTAGTGTGATGCATGAGGTCAGCTGTGAAGGCTCCTGAGATAAATGTAGCTGTGAATTTACAGAAGGCCCTTCTTGCTACCACTTACGACCTCACACATATCTTTTTTACTAATGAATGTGGCTACGTTAAAATCTAGGGTACTGATATGTAATGTGTTGTGGTAGATTACATACACACACACACAGATAGTTATTAAGTCTAATAATATTAATAAAATTTATAACACACTGAACTAACTCAAGCTGTTTAAATTTTTGATATTAAATTTTCTTTAAGTTTATTTGTTCTGAACCAAGGTTTTATTTTGGTCAGAACATATGAAAGGTTTTGAAATTATGAATGAAATGCATGAATATATGTCATAATAAATAGAAAATGTGTACATATGTATTTCAAATGACTGGTTACTAGTAATTATCTTAAGATAGTCCCAGGAGAATTTATTTCTAGATGAGCTGTTGGGGTGATATCATCACTCCCTGTCTATGACTACCAAACATTGTCCCTTCACTGATGGGCGTAATACAAATTTTATTTCCCAAAATTTTTGTGGGTTCTAGTGATGGTAATATATTTGGTGTGTTAGTTAGTAAATAAGTTGGTGAAGGTCCAGCAGGCCAGACGCTCACGTATCTTCACTGAGTAGTTCTGGTGCTGGAATCTGGTGGCCCCACCTCTCCGTGCTTGGGGGCAATATAAGGCTGCTCTGACAAAACACTAGACTTCACTGGTCCACACTTGTATTTATCAACACAGCATTTGACACCACTTTGGTGCCAAACAGAAACTCACACTTCTGCAACCAAAGTATTGAGTCATGTGTCAGAACTCTACCTCCTGAGCCACTTCTGCACACAACACTACACAACAACACCACATAGACGGGGTCAGATCTCTCTGACCATACAGCACATCTTACCAAATTGGTTTCACATAGTACTGGTTCCCCAAGACTACATATTCTGAAATATGTTCATTAGCTTCCTGCTATTGAATAAGATAGGTGATATGTTCCACTGATCTCAACACTTGATCCGCCCTTCATAATCCTTGCTGGCGTTTATGTATTTTGTTTGTCTCTAGACCCTGAACTGGAGCTGGGGATCTAGAGCGAATCCTTACTTGTTGTAAGGGATAGATTTTGATATGGCAGTATCAAATCACTCGAAACATTAAACAATATGAATAGAGAACACAGTTACATTCTAGCAAAACTCAGCTGAGCTGCTGGCTCTAGTATGGCGTCCCTCTAAATATGGCAATTAGCTTCTGGGAAATACACCACTGAAGAATTACTGTGTCTACTACTGGACAATTTATGTGGAATGGCAAAAATGCGCGTCTGTGCGCTGATAATATGATTATCTGTGGCCAATCACCGACTTCCCCCCTTTCAAATTTCAAACCTCCTACCAAAAGTCAATTCAGTCATACCTCAGTCAAGTATGTATTATTGTCTGTTGGTCCGTCTGTCTCTACTTGCTTTTTCATAAAAAACACGCTTGGTTCTACATGCCTTTTTACACGAATCGGTCTCTAAAGTTATTTTTAGCCACAATTTTCCACTATTCCCCCCTCTCTTTCATTCCAACTAGATTTTAGCACTTGAGTCTCAAGGCCGCAATTTTTGAAAATTAGTGACATTTTTTTTAACAGTGCAGTCGCTCGTCTGTTATGAACAACACAGTCTTTTGTCAATATCTTCATTATTATCTATCCGTCTGTATAAATGAAAGCATATTATTTCTCTACCCAAAATGGGCTATCAGACTAGCTAGGTTTTATATTCCTAACATTATTATTAAGAAAAAGTTACTTTTTCAAGGTTAGTTTTTTTTTTTTTTTTTTGAAATATGTTCGAGCATCTTCTGTAATGCGTTTGCCGCTGAATTCAAAGGACTAAGTATCGTAAAAGCATCCAAGAAATGACTGTTGCGTATAGTAGCTAAGGTCCCTTTTGTCCATTTCTTTACATTGTGTCAACTTGTGGACGTGAATTTTTTTCCTTTCCCCACCAATTGCGTCTTTTTAGCCTTGCTAGTTTCAAGCACGTGTTCAGTCATATTTTTTCTTTTTGATCTCCGTTCCCTCCCGTCTCCAAGGGTAAACGTTTTGTCTGTACGTCTAACAAATTAGTTTCCATGGCGGGTAGTGAACCGCGGCATGGGCGATCATGTCTTCTAGTAGCTTACGCATTATTTTTATCCCTACATTTTATCTTTGGAGATATTTTAACGTTGTATCACGGTTAAATTTATCACATCACTGACACTAACTTTTGCTCACAATGCTGACAGAAATGGTACTAATGTGTACTCATTTCTCTAAGGTCTGTTCTTCTTTGTTTGGTTTACACAACAACGGCTGAGGATCGTTCCTTTAGCCCACCCAAGACTGAGGGGGGCCAAAGATTTAGATTCTGTGCAACCTCTATGCTCCTGCGGAGTTCCAGGCAGCTGGATTGACGACCCATGATCTCAGTTTTGATGACACGAATAAAACCTGTAACAAGGAAAAATAGGGGCTAATTTCTGTCCTCAAGCCCACCTATTTCTAGTGTGGGTGAAATGAGCGTGTCTCAGGTGTCTGCATGTAGGATGAATGACAACATGGCTCAGTATGATTTAGCAATAGCGAGACAAGACAGGTGTCTACTTGCAAAACATTCTTTCTGATAAACTAATAAATGGATACATTCAATAATATAAATTCAATACATGAATACATCCAATAATATAAATTCAATACATGAATACATCCAATAATATGTATTCAATACATGAATACATCCAATAATATGTACACCTAGGTGTGATACAACCATTTCCTTCCCCCTATAATATACCAGGCCCTCTCTGACAAGTGCTATACAAGCTGGTAACATATATCCTAACAATATTGTTATGTTCTTATGATAGGAGTATATGAGACGAGGACTGTTTGGTTATATTTCAGGTGGGAGTTATATGGGACATTAGATTGGAGTTAGATGAGACAATAGATTGAGTCCTAACAAGGACTGTTTTGGTTATATTTCCGTTGGTTTTATCTGAGATAACACTGAAGTTATAGGAGACAATAGATTGAGTTATAGGAGACAATAGATTGAGTCCTAACAAGGACTGTTTTGGTTATATTGCAGTTGGTCTGAGATAATAGATTGAAGTTATAGGAGACAATAGGTTGAGTCCTAACAAGGACTGTTTTGGTTATATTTCAGTTTGGAGCCATCTGAGACAATAGACTGAAGTCACAGGAGACAATAGACTGAAGTATGAGTCCTATTAGTCTTCGTCTATTCAATCATATTAGGAAATACAATCATTATACCTAATTCCCCCAAGATACAATCAGTAACCTGATATATTCATAGTGAACCAAAATATATTAAATATATACAGGTGTAGGTAGTATAAATGACACACAACACATACCAACATTATATTATCTGCTGAAGGCCTATTTTCCTAACAGTTTATACTAAAAATATATTTACCCTCTAAGATTTTTAAACCGGCCAGGTTTTGACTCGACTTAGTGAAGCAGGCTGCAGGTCAATGCACTCCAGGTAAGCTATAAATCAAAGTTGACAGCTCCTCTTATTCAGTCGGTCGTCTCTCTGGCTTCGTGTCGGGTTGCGTGCTTTTGCAAAAAATCTCGCCCGATTATATAGGTAGATGAATGCTTAAGCAAAGCTTTTGGTTGGTTCCTGGCGGGGCAAGCTGATTGGTTTCCTGCAGTTTAGTCCCAAGCGTCGTACAGCCTAATTTTATTCTGTTTTTTCCGCCATCTTGCGTGAACAAGATGGCCGAGACCCACATCCGAAAAAAAACAGGGCTTAAGTTTTTATTCCTGGCGTAACTTCTTGTAATTTATTCCGGCTCAGCAACTGTGCGTTGATTGGCTGGGGCAAATTTGTATCCCGACATAATGATTTAACAAAGTAGTGGGGTTACACACACTCGTTTCACGACACAGACCAAGAAGCACATGGAGAAGAGAGCTGGAAACGAGGTGAAAATGATCAGGAGAACGTGGAAAGAACTTGAGATGATGGCACGTGACAGGAGGACTTGGCATGTGTTTGTTGAAGGCCTATGCTCCTTTGGGAGTGGAGGGTTATGAATGAATGAATATATATACATACTTTTTTTTCTCGTTATTTTTTATAGGGACTGATGTGATTGTTCGAACAAAAGTGACATTATAAAAAAAAAAAAAAACACGACTTGAAACTACTGTTAGGGATTTGAGACTCGACTTCAGACTTGTACCAAAAGATTTGAAATTCGACTAGAGATTTGTTAGGAAAGACATAAAGACTAGTCGGAATACACTTATGTTTTTAAAATACTATTGTGGGTAATTCTTTAAAATTCATGTTGAATTACGGATGGCCGCTCAAAGCGCTGTTTTTGAAAAACAAGAAGGGAATAGTATAGAATATAGGACAACTATCAGTTTCTGATAAGCAAATAATTTTAAATTTTTTTTCCGTTGTTGTTAATTGTTTAAAAATTGTAATGTTTTTATTAAAAAAAAAAAAAATTTACGTACCTCTTCAAAATAAGAGCCCGGCGCGGCCGCACCGTCCAAGAGCCGGCCCTAACCCCATGCTCCATAAGGAACGAAAGAAAATGAGGATGTTGATGAGATAGTAAGAAGATGAGATACATGATCGCCAACGTAAATCGACACGGCACACTATGATGTTGATGATGCCCCGCATTGCCACGCCGAAAATCTGACCAAAGTTATTAAATTACTCGTGTCTCATCGCAAGTCACCAGAAAGTTATTCATATACTCTACCATCAGTAACACGCGTGTTGTTTGGTTGAAAATCACTACAGTATTGTCTTAAGATCACGTTTCTTCTGGGCAAGACTAGTCATTACCTTCTAGGAATTTGGTCACAGCTATTTTTATTCCAAAACGGGACAGTCTACCTTTTAGTGACATCGTGAAAACTCGCCAACCGCACGAAGCTCGGCGAGCGAGGAGTGTTCTTACCGGGTAGTTTAAATACATCTCTCGCGACGTCAACTGCGTATCTCAGTGTGTACGCGTGTCGTTTGTTCAAAGGAAAAGAACTGTTGATATTTCTGTACTTAGTGAAAGCATCTTATGATTTTGATTCCACATCAAGTGTAGGGATAATTGTTCCTTCTAACTACAGAGTGAAGACGTGTGCAAGATAAGACACATAGGTAAGTTGACCAGTACGACGCAGTTAGAGAGACAGACAATGTGACACACCGCGGGAAAACAGTAATGTACGTTGTTGGGTTAACAGTTTCAAGTGTGTAGGATGTTCATCAGTCCACATTCAGTAGATAGTTAAAACTAATCACCGTGTTGTAAAGATACGGCTACAAAGGCCTAATAATAGGCGCATTGAGGTTTATACGTTTTGTTTGATCTTCTATGTACCTGCCTGGTGGAGCAGGCTATGATGTCTCTTCGAAACTTCCTGTCTCCAGTGCTGTTAATAAATTCTGTTGTTAACTTCTTTCCATGTCACTGTGTCAGACTGTCCTGTATCTACTCTCGTTACCGTCCTTCGCGTCTCTTTTTCTTTCAATCTTTCCTGTTGTCACGATATATCCTATTCTCGCCTTTTATGTTTTTGATGTAAAACTGTAGGCTAATGGAAATCTGCTTTTGCCTTGAATATTCTACTTGTCACCTCGCAGATGCACCTTCCATCAGATGTTCTTAACATGGCAAGGTAGCCTATTTGTTTCACCATTTATTTAAAATATGAAAAATGTCTTAATAAGGAAAGTTGGTGTAGCGAGATTTGGTAAACACTTGCTTGGTTGTAGCGCGACACGCCCACGCGACACCCACACACACCAGCGCAAGGTCAGCGCTGCGGTCTTTCTTTGAAGTTGGTAGACAGCGGAAATGTGACTTACGGTTAAAAGCCATACAGTATTACTGAAGAATGAGGAAATAGCTATATAGGAATGTATGGCCGACTTTAAAAGTTTGCATTTACTGGACATTAAATTATTCACTACAGGAGAACGCATGGTTGGAATAATATTAAATAAATATAACTCAACAAAGGAGATAGGCTAGGAATTATATCCAAAAGGATATTATTCAAATATAAATAGTTTTAAAGATAATTAATATTTTTCACCTTCATCACATCGGCTAAAAGTTAGCTAATAATCTTTAAAAATTTATTACACTAACAAGCCTCAACGGAATTGTATAAAACTTATATGTAATGAAAGCCCCATATGGGGAAAAGGAAATGATATATAGGAAGGAAGGAAGGAGATAAGTGTGTGAGTGACAGAAGAGAAAAACGAGTACAGGAAAAGCACAGATTGTTTCAAATAGCTTCAAAACAGGAGATGAAACTAAAATCTTTTGGGGAATTTGGGAGCTGCTTTCTCGTACGCGCGAGAGACTGAAATATAAGGACAGAGCGGCGCATTGTAAATCACACACCAAATCCAGAAGCCAGAGTGAGAAACTGGAGGACAGCCTCTGCAAGAAAAGTTCTATTTTCACGCTGCATGCAGGGCAGATTAAGTTAAGCCAATACAGTCTCACCGTGAGCTTATTAATCCTAAGAGGGTATGTAAGTTTATTAAAAATATATGTATTACTAATATCATTTTATTTCAGATTTTATTTCTGATTGATTGTAGCAGATATAATAAAAAAGGGAATGACGCTAACCAGAGATAACCTTCACCGGCATTGTCAGGAAGCATAACCATTAATTGGTTAGCCAAATATATTATGGCTAATTCTTGCCTGGAAGCTTACGACATACCAGCAAGTACATAAGTGACTTGACATCCATAAGTGGAAGGCAAAGGTTATATCGTACCCATGTATCATAACATGTGATTTATTCATGTATATTGTTAATTCTGCACCTTATACATTATCTTATCATGCTATCTCTGTAATATACTACCATGATTCATTCATTTACATACAAACACTGAAGACATGGTCGCATCATGAACAGCAGAGGGTGGTGAGATTGTTAGAAACAATGGCCACCTATTACTTCTTGTTCCAGGTTTTTATGATCAATGTTTATGATCATTCCTGATCGAGGAAAACTAAAGACTTGAAGAAGTTGATCCAGCTCACTGAAGCCTAGAGGTCAACCAAACTTCAACACCTTAGTCCCCCGTAGTTATAGGGCGGGCTGAAGGAAAGTCTTCCGTACTCCAGTGTGTCGGAGGAACCTCGAGCAGACGTGGATAAAGTTGAGTTTATATATTTCCATCCAACAAATCCTGTGAGCAGTTCTAAAACGACTTTCTAATGATGAAAACTAGATGGCAAGAGATAATGTGACAAACTTGTTTTATAAATTCAGTGGAAGATAAATCCAAGACTTTTTCTATTAGTTATTTTAATTTGTAACTGTAAATAATCATACATTTTACCATCTTCCAACACCCATTTATCATTACAAGAATATATAGATGTACATAATAAATTGGATAATTGTACTCATTTGACTTGTTAAATTTTTAACTGTTAAATTTTGAGTTACTTTTTCTAATTTAATTATAATATCACATAGGGTTACGATAGCGAAGTAGCATCTTATACTTCTGAAGCCTAAATCTATTGTCCAGCTCAGAGTATTCACAGCTGTAACTCACTTGTGATACCAGTGTACTTCTCGGGCACTGGAACTTCATACTTTCTGGAGAGAGAATCTACTTCTGCTCTACCACTACTATCATACTAGGAAAACCTTTCGCTACAGTTGGTAATGTTCCTAACCCTAAATGGTACGAAAATACACATATTCACTTCGGAGCGTTCGGCGAACTTCATTCCGAAATTACCGGAAAGTTAAATTGTTCAGATCTTCTGCGTTGTAATCTTTGCTTCCGGCGATTGTTCGCTTTTATAAATGTTAGTAACGATATCTTTTTCTTATTTTGCGGTTTTTCTTGATAGTATCTACGTAGGCCTACAGCCAAATTTCTGCTTACGAATTTAGTTAAACTAAACTAAACCATTTTTGGCATACATTAATATTTGTAATAACAACAATGATATTTTAATTATTTATCTTGCCGCTTGTAGTGTTTGTCTTAAGGAATTAGATGACACTTCCGATGTTGTCATGCATGTCTGTCTCCGACTCTTGCAAATCAGTTTCTTTCGTATTACAGTAGCCTGCATTTACGATGCTGGTACGATTTTTCATTTTATTCGCTTAGTTTTGGTTTTACCATCTCCGTTGACTTTTTCCCCTAGTAAGTGTGTAAGGAATGCATTTTCTGTCTCATATCTAGTGTTTAAAACCAATAATTTTGCGAAATAGCGACAGTTTGGTACAGTGTGTCGTCATTTAAAAAAAAATGAAAACCTTTTGTTTTCCTACAGCCATCAAAGTGTAGCCTATCTTTCTTCGCGCCTGTATAATATTTTCTAACATGTTTTACAAGATTAGTGTATCCTTAAATGGGTATCTGACTTTGCTCTTGAGTTAGGAAGAAAAAGGCAGCGAGGAAGGGAACTGGTCACCTGACCTCTCAATGCTGGACCTAGTATAGTGAAGTCTCCAACACGTCACTCCCCTACGGCAGTATCTGTTATGGGACTACTTTTACCTTTATATCCATAAAGCTTTTCATTTCTCTCTCTCTCTCCCCCTCTCTCTTTCTCTCACTGTGCCTCTCTCTCTCTTTAGCTTATGATGTGAAGCTTATAAATTTCTTATCTGTAAAATGTTACAAACGTTGTTGGCTCTTTTAACTGTAAGAGAAATAATGAAAGTTATGTTTTCATGTAGAATGTTAGAAATACTGAAAATTTTTGTTTCTGTTACTATGTGAGCAATTATTGTTTCTGTTACTATGTGAGCAATTATGGAAGTATGTTTTCATGTAGAATATAAGAAATTACTGAAAATTTTTGTTTCTGTTACTATGTGAGCAATTATGAAAGTATGTTTTCATGTAGAATATAAGAAATTACTGAAAATTTTTGTTTCTGTTACTATGTGAGCAATTATGAAGGGCTGTTGTTGATTCTGTTAACATGTGAGAAATTATGAAGGCTGTTGATTCCGTTAATATGTCAGAAATTATATGCATATATTTGCATTCTGTAGAATACTTGATAAAAGGGCTGAAACACTTGTTGGACGGGATGACTACTTCTGATCATCAGATTACCACCTGTTGCAACGCTGTAAAGTTTGCTATCGTGAAGTCAGACTTTCTCAGATTTTTAATGTAGTGGTGGTACCTGGAAGTTCGTATTTTTTGTGGATCTCCATATTTCATGACACTCACACTCAAAGATGTTTGGTTTAAACAAAATTAAAAAATAAAACTGGAATAATCACATGTGATACTATTCATATTACATCTGTCTCACATGTACACGTAAAAATGTTTGCAGGTTTCATTCCGGTTTCATTGTTAAGATGTCACTCTTTTGTTCTTGAGACTGGCTAAACTTCATCATCATCGTCATCACCATCATCGTCATCATCACCATCACCATCATCATCATTTGCCTTTGTGCTGCTTACATAGCATGGAGCCACCACTGGTCCCTTGGCATGGAGCCACCACTGGTCCCTTGGCATGAAGCCTGCACCAAACATTCACATGCTCCTGCAGCAGTGGTTTCTGTGACTATTTGTTTGATGGCTGAACTTACAAATGTTTTAGTATTATATTGTTTGCACTGCATTTATAGTGCTTGCTTCTGGAGGCAAAGTTGCCATCTTCGAAGCATTATAGCATCACGCTCCAGTCCACCTAGCTGTAAAATGGTGTGAAACGCTACACGTGAGTTCCGAAAGGCAGAAGTATTGAGGAATGGAACCTGCCCCCCCCTCTCATAAACTTGAGACCTTGTGTCATAAACATCGCCCTTCTGCTGCCGGAGGGACAAAGGTCTTCAACAGACTTATACCAAGTCGTTCTGCCACGTGCTATCGGCTCAAAGTCTTTTCATGTCTTGTTCATCCCCTTCAAATATGTCTCCAGTTCTCTTCTCCATGTGTTCTTTGGTCTGTGTCCAGTTCTCTTCTCCATGTGTTCTTTGGTCTGTGTCCAGTTCTCTTCTCCATGTGTTCTTTGGTCTGTGTCCAGTTCTCTTCTCCATGTGTTCTTTGGTCTCCATGTACCTCTCTCACCCTCGCAATTGCAGAACAATGACTACCTTGTTCCCAACGGGCTGATCACCCGTTTGCCAGTCACTTTGATTACGGAAACAACAGCAAACGGATTGATTTGTCGTTGCCCTAAAGACGCCATTAGGCGTGATGGGAACAACGGCAGAGAAAATCTATTCGCTGTTGCCCTTAAGACGCCACTAGGCGTAATGGCCACTGACTGCTTTGCCGGTCGTTGGCTAAGGACGGAAGAAGAAGAAGAAGAAGACTACCTTGTTACACTATCAGCAGGTTACCTCAGTGTGTGTAGCCTATGTGTATTCTATCCATCTCCAGCGTCTTCTTCTCATCTCTTGTTCCACTAGCATTTGTCTGGTTCTTGTCATCAGTTCTACATTGGGGATCTTGTTATACCACTTCAATCCTTCCTTTCTACCCAAGCACCCATTTATGAAAGTATATAGCTTATTGGTAGTTGTTTTTGTTATTCTCCATGTTTCACAGCCATACCATAGGACTGACTTGACATTTGAATTGAAGAGAGGTCTAGTAAAGTGAAGTCTTTAACATCTCACTCCCCCACGATAGTATCTACTATGGATCTACCTACTCCATTAGTAGTTGATGTCAAACGACAGGAGACCAGATCGTGTTTTAGTGTGTGTGACACTGAGGACTGCCGGTTCATACACACCTCCTCGCGGAAGACACCGAACGCCAAATCTATTATTAGTAGCGGTGCATGTGATAGCTGACTGCTTCTTACGCACCCACCCCTCCCCCTCTTTTTCTCCCCGGAACGCTTTCAGTCCATTATCATGGTCGTTTTCTCGTACCTGACATGCAGGTCATTATCATCATTTCCCTTATCGCTTCCCATGGAGCACGGGACTACCACTGCAGCTAGTTCCCTTATAGGAAGCTGAGGCATAGCATGCACGTTCTCTTACAGTGATAGTTTATGTAGCAATGTAATTTACATGATGAGGTAGACAGTCCCCGTGCACAACTTATAGCAATCGGCGTTTTGACGTTGCCTGAGCGTGTAGTAGTCTAATTCTTTCATTGCCTCCTCATAGACCCCCAGGAACAACACGGGTAGACATACAGGTAGACTACTAATAAAGATAGTCCTGTAAGCATATAACGCCGTAGGGGAGTGAAGTGTTAAAGACTGCATTATACTAGGGCTCCGCTGTATAAGGTAGAGGAGGGACCTGTTCCCGTCCTTGCTACTTTGCCTTCCTTAACTCATGAGAAGAGCCATGAATCCATTTACAGCAGGGTAGACTGAAGCATGACGCTACCGGGTTTCGAATCCTTTGACTTTGCTGCTGTAATCAAAGGCTCTAACAACTCAGCCAATCCACTCTCAGACGACTAGTAATTGGGTAAATGTTGCACAGAATGCGGATGTAATTTAAGCTCTGTAGAGGACAGGAATAACGATTATATCAAGAAAAGATACAGTAAGCCCTCTACTCACGCGGTTAATTCGTTCCGAAGTTTTTTGGTTTTTTTTCGCGCATGTTGGAAAACTGCTTTAAAAGTCGAATGGGAACTACTGATGAGTGTAACTGTGGCTCTGATGAAATGACGGCTGAGCGTCTACTTCAGAGGTGCCCACAATATGAGGAACATAGAAAGCGCATATGGCCATCACCAGTACCATTCCTGGAAAAGCTCTACGGAGATATCAACAGCCTCAAACTTACCACTGCTTTCTTTGAACATATTCAAGTTGACGTCTGAGGGTGAACGAAGAAGATGAATGGTGCTTAAATACGTGTTTGGCATTTACGTGTATGTTCATTTCAAGGGACAATTAAATATAAACATTGGGAAAAGAAAACTTTGAGATAAGGACATTCTTTTTCAATGTCCAATCGAGTAGGCTTTATAAATTTATTTAAAAAAAACGTAAGTTGTATTCTCATCACTTTTACGTTTCTTTTTCCATGTTATTATTCCTATGGATAACTTACGTTGTTAGTATTCCCATTGGTAAGTTATGTTGTTGGTGTTCCTATAGGTAAGTTATGTTGTTAGTATTCCTATAGGTAAGTTATGTTTTTAGTATTCCTATAGGTAACTTATATTGTTAGTATTCCTATAGGTAAGTTATGTTGTTAGAATTCCTATAGGTAAGCTATGTTGTTGGAGTTCCTATAGGTAAGTTATGTAAATTTTGTTATCAAGCTTCAGTCATCAGCAAATTATTGATTAATCTAGTGGACTTTAACACATGTCAGGAGCGCACAAATACACAACCTTCCACCTTGACGAACATCAGCCAAAAGAGACCGTTACTTTTTTCAAGCAGACGTACATACTTAATATTTAAATTAAAATTGACGTCACTATTAAATTCAGTGGTGCGGTTTAAATAGTGGTGCGTTTTTGTACTATTTCCTTTGTGCACACAGCACTGCCTTCCCTAGAGAACGTACCGCTCTGTGCAAATAGAAGCGTAACATTAGTATTCCTATATCAAACTTATGTTGTTCGTATTCCTATAGAAAACTTATGTTGTAGTTTATGATTCTTTTGGTTTTGTACTGTATTTTGTTTCTCGAACATCCTATTGGCATAGTTGTTAAAACGTTTGCCTGTCGCGGCAAAGTTACCGGGTTCTGGGTTGGATATCTGGAAGTATCACGCTCATGTCTACCCAGCTGCAAGTAGGTAGCTGACTCTGCTCTTGGGTTAGGGAAGGCAGTGAGGAAGGGAACTGATCACCCCACACCATAAAGCTGGATCTATAATAGTGTAGTCTCTAACAGTTCACTCCCCTATGGAAGTATCTGCTACAGGGCCTACCTTTACCACTGTTATATCTCCGTCTGACGTTCACAGCACATTTATGTATCACCGCACTATTAACTATTTGTTACTTTCTTATCAGTGTAATGTTACTCTATCTTTACCATTTGCTTCTGTGTCTGGCGCACACATCACATGTTTGTATCACCGCACTATTAACTATTTGTTACTTTCTTGTCAGTCTAATGTTACTGTATCTATGTCATGTGTTTCTGTGTCTGACTCACACAGCACATGTTTGTGTCACAACATTATTCACTGTTTGCTGATTTTTCAGAGTGCTGTCATAGCGTATATACCATTTGTTTCTTTCTGAGCCGTGTTGATTTAGTTTCCTGTTTCGTTTAGGCCAGTGTTTCAATTTTCTAAAAAATTGTGATGCACCTATCTGACCCCGCACCTGAATAAAAAATTACAGTGAGATATATACTACATTAAATACACTAATTTGTGTGTACTTTAGTATAAATAAAACTCTCACTTCAATTGTCTTTTAATTGTTTAAAATAATTTTGAAGTATATTATTTTAAATCAAAGCAGTTAATAGCTCAAATTATTATTGAATGAATTCAAGCTGTTAGATCAATTTTATATTACACGATCACTAAAAATATACTTCATGTAGTAAATTTACAAAATTTTTGCGGCACACTTTGATAAGCGGCACACCGCTTGAGAAACACTAGTTTAGGCTATCATGTTAAAACTCGACCCTACCCTGACTTCATTGCCAGGTTATATTAGTCTTAAAAGTCTGTCCTTGAGTTATAGTTTTATTGATATTCTTCTTTTCGGATTTATATTCTGTGGTTCTAAATCATATATAATTGTCTGTTTTCCCCGTTATCTTCTCTCCTTTTGTCTTCTTTCTGTCCTCTTTTCGTCTTTTGAGGAGCAAAAGACCCCTTCTGAAGCAGGCCTTATGAAGGAAGCCTGCACATAACCTTTTCATCTACGCTAGCCGGGGTAGATTATGCGGCAGTTACTTTTGCAAATGAGGTTGCTAGCCATAAGCGCCGTCCACCTGACTTGCTGCCTACGACATTCAATGAGCCTTCTTCGAACACCCTCAGATGCCAGCTTGAAAATACATACTTAAAGAAAGCAGTGGTCAACCAGAGATTACCGACATCTTCACAGAGACTTTCCTGGACTGCTATCGCTGTTAGCCATATGCGCTTTATCTGGTCCGCATATAGTTGGACACTCATTACTACAGCCAAGATCCGATTGTATGGTGGGACGACCGCTCTGGACACTTAAGGTCAAGGAGACGCCGGAGCGGGTGAAGAAACAAAAAAAATTAAGTCAAGAATTTCGACCTGTCTTCAGATGTCTCTCAAGTCGCCCAGGTCAAAGCACACAATGTTAATCTTTTATAAGGAAACACTAGAGCCAAAATGTGACGTATTTTTAGCATTCTGATTTTAAATTTGTTATTGTGGTTTTTTGTTTAGTAAGTAATAACTATAGCATGGTTTTTGTTTAGTAAATAATAGCTATCTAAAACTGATCTGCGATTGTATTCACGAATCTTATTTTAAATTAACTTTTGCGGCCAAAAGTGTTGGGGGTGGGGGAGAGGAGGAGAAGGGGGAGCATGTCAAATCACTCGCTCTGGGCGCCGAATTCTCTAAGGCCGACCATGCCCATAGCAGTTGTTGAGAAGCCATTTTATCAGCGCCACAGGCGCATTCCTCGGTAGTTACTGTGGTCCGACTTTTTGCTTATTGATCAGATAGTATCTCGGTTTGTTGTGACCTCTGCGGAGTATGATGATTCTTAGTTATTCTCGTTTATTGAGCCGATGATAGGCATCGATTTTATGGTCGCTTGGGTGCTTCACCTTCCGCTTGTTTCTGTATCAGTTCTTGATGAGTCTTTTTTGCTTCTTCATGTTTTAGGCGTGTTTCGGTTTGAGGTAACTAGCTTTCCGCCCTTCTTTGCTAGCCTGCTAACCTTTTATTCCTCGGAAAATTACAATTAGATGGGATTCAAGATATCACAACTCTTGAATTACCGAAACAATTGCAGAATGTTTAACCTAGGATATTGCGGTCTGTCGTGAAATATTCTAATCCACATATATAAATTATTAGGTAAATATAAAGCCTAACAAATAAAATTAATAAAGAGAAGAGCAATGGGAAAATAACAGTGCTGTCACAAAGAATGTACTCGAAATCCCCCTTGTTTTCTGCTTCGTCTGCAAATTGTAACGCTTTCACGTTGATATAAAAGCTTACTGTATTATTACCCGCCTTCTTCAATGAAACGTGTGCTGCATTTCTAAGAAAAAACATTGAGACGTACTGCGTAATGACCTAAATTAATCCTAACATTAATTATACTGCGTTACCAAAACGAACGAACAGATGGACAAAAGGATAAAGAGAGAGGGGAGGGCTGAAAATCAGGAACGCATGCAACACGCGTCGCGCGATACACAAATGCTGCCATCACGCGTGTAAGTCTACATGCACTAATTTTTTTTCAGACGGACAGTGATAAAATACACTACCCTTTCCCAGAGTTAGGTTTATAAATAAAAAAAAAAACTCTTATTAGAAAAGATAACATTAGATGGGTTTACGGTTGAAAACATAACAGTACCCAGACAGCACATCTTCGAAACAGGAGGTAGAAGAAATTGCATATTTTGAACGCAGCCACGTAGCTCCTTTAAATTTGTATTTTTGGGTTCCTTAGGGCTTGCTGACAAATAATATGTAAAACGTTACGCAAATAGTCCAGGAATTAATAAATTATACCCAAAATAAAATATTGGGGGTGCCTGACAGCATAAAATCATTTCTGCTCATAAGATTTTTTTTTAACGTGTTTGAAAAAAATTTAGGTTACAGAAATAGCCTACCATGTAAACTCCAAATTGATTGGAGCGCAACAAATGAAAGCCTAACCACGATTGGTCGGGCTATAAATACTATCTTGGTTGTTAGGGGAAACGGGGAAAGGTAACATTTTTTCAAACACTTGTCGAAACGGGGCTCATTGGTCAGACTCGCTGATATACACACTTGGGAGCGTTAGTTCGAAACCACTTGTTTAAATAAGATTGATAAAGCATCAGTGCGTTGAAGCCAGCTTATATTTGGCTAAATAAAAGCCTGGAAGATAAGCAGATGGGAATTTGTGCCAGTTTGTGCCAGAATTCATTGCTAATCAACGTATCTGTGTTTATTCGTATGAATTGTGGGACAGTGGTCTTGATGGTACTGAGCAGCACCTAGTCAGAGCTTTGCTGAATCCAGTGTCGGACAGCATACTCCTTGGTCCTTTTAGCTATCAGTGAGGTGTCTCCAGAGCCCAGAGGAGAATTCGAGCAGAGGAGTCCTTTCCTGCCGCCATCACGCCAGATAAGCTAACTTGGCCAGCTGAGCTCAACATTATGTCCCCTCATCTTGAACTGACTTTGTAAAATTAACATTAAGAGGGGAATTTACTTGTCTTAAAATCAGGAACTGTGAACATCTCCAATACTAGTCCCTAAAGACAAACTATTGAAGTCATGATGACAAATACCAACAGAGCTTGAACAAAACAAAACCAGTATTACCTCATTTTACTACTACACAACTGACACACATAGAACATTTGTAATAATATATGTCACTACAATATTCATATTAAATACATTCTGTACATAACTTGTAATTTAAATTGATTGTGATTCCTGGTTCCCTTGTAGTTGAATCAGGACACATATTCATTCATGCCAGTAATGAATACATATTGTTATTTGAAAAGTTACGAGTGACTTCTTTAAGATATTCTCATAGAGTGTTATATGTATGTGAGTGTCACAGTGTTGTTAAGAGTAGTGGATTAAATTAAATTGTTTATCTGTCCGTTGTTGTGACTTACACTTCATCATACACATACCCTAGACACATAACGTAGTCATCACACTATTCCAGAATAATTCTGACTGAGATATATAGATATGTGGTAGCAAGTAAGGTGATATATAATACACTACTCTTATTAGATATATATATACCTTCACAGCTGATCTCAGTCAGTACACTAAGTCCCCTATAAATATTTATAACATCCCACTTCACCACATATATTGGGGTCTCGCTCTTGGGATTTTGAATCTTTCCCTATTAAAAATATTGGGGGTAATTCACTTCAGGGAATATAAGAATTAAAAGGTATCCTTGGGTGGAATAAAATAAGGTTGAGCTCACGGTGCCTGTGTTGTCCATTATATATATTTAGAATTTGAATTGTTGGTTAGACATTGTAGAAATTTACATGATGGACAATGGCGGACCTGGCCAAGTTTCGATCTGCTGCTGTTCAGACTGCAAAAGAGTTAGGATTAGATGGGCAAGTTATGGTTGCCTATGTTACTACGGAATGTGACAAATTTATTGAACGCGAAGAAAGAAGGTTTGAAGCCGAAAGAAAGTTAGAGGCTGACAGGGAAATTAAGAAGTTACAATTTGAAGCTGAGGCTGAGACTAAGAGGTTGCAGATTGAGGCTGAGGCTAAGAAATTGGAAGCAGAAGAAAGAAGATTGACTGCAGAAAGAGAAGACAGGAAATTAGCTGCAGAGAGGGAAGCAGAAAAGGAGGAGAAAAGATTACAAAGGGAACATGAATTACGACTAAGGGAGTTTGAGTTTCAAGGCCATGCTCCTGAAAATGGTGCCAGTCCCTTTGCCTCTGATGCTACGGTTACTCAAGGAGCCTCAACCTCAGCTATGAATTTTCATTTAGATCATTTTGTTGAGAAAGACGATGATATAGAGAGCTACCTGAATAGGTATGAGCTATTAGCTACCACGTATGGGTTAGAGAGAGAAAGGTGGAGCTTAAAGTTATCTCAGGGACTTCGTGGGGCAGCTTATGAAGTTTTTGCAAAAATGAGCAGAGGTGATCAGGAAAATTATGACATGCTAAAGCAGGCTCTTTTGTTAAGGTATGAAAAGAATGCAGAGTTTTACAGGAAAAAATTTAGGAATGCTAAACTACTGTCAGGTGAAACCTATCACCAGTTCTCGGCACGAATAGAGACATACTTGGAGAAATGGACTTCTCTGGGGAAAACCCAAGATCTTAAGGAAATGGTCCTTATAGAGCAATTAAGAGAGTCCATGGCTCCAGACCTGAGAAAGTTTCTCATGGAACAAGGTGCAGAGAGGCTGGGTGAGTTGCTAAATGTTGCTGAAAGGTATCAAGCAGCTCAAGCAGAGGTAACAGGTAATAAAAAGAAACAAGTGGATAACTTTAGGGCACCACAGAACTTTAATAAATTTGATCCTAAGGATCAAAATAAAGGTAAGCACCAATTTGATAGGCCACGGTATGACAATAAAAATAAATTCCCACAATTCGATGAAAGGAAATATAATGAAAGAAAATCTTTCAACCAAGGAAAAAGGTGGTGTAAGAATTGTCAGATGGACAATCATGACACTGACCGTTGCAGAAGGAAACCTGTGTATATGGCAACCCTTCAGGTCAGGTCGACCTCAAGACAGGAGGAGGATATTATGTTAGATACCACTCCAGAAGAGATGAGGAAGGCACAGGCTGGGGATAAAACACTCAAGCCTTGTTTCAGAAAATTGTCAACTTGTCATACAACTCCAGGCAAGGGAGATTTTTACATGAAAAACAAGTTGATGTATAGGAAGACTGGAGCTAGATCCAAAGGTCACGGACAGCTGGTTCTTCCAAAAAGATATAGGGCAGACTTAATAAGGAGCCTACATGTGAAACCAGATGGGGACCATAAGAAGATAGGTACCATCATTCAAAAGGTGGCTCACAATTATTATTGGCCCAAAGCAAGATGGGACATTGAGAATTTTGTAGAAAGGTGTAGCATAGCACATGAGGGAACACCCACAAGTGGGAACATGGATCAGGACCTGGACACGCCACGGGGAAAAATTAGGCCTGAAAATAAAAAGAAAAATAGATTTGATAAAGTGGACCAAATGGAATGGGAAGCCCCTTTTCACGGACAAGCTTCACTTAACTGTTTTACAATGGCCACTATGCGGAGAGTGCAAAAGGATGTCTTACCCCAGGATAAGCCGACAATCCCTCAATCGGACTTAAACAAACTGGAGGAAGAGGATGTAGAGAGGAAATCTCTCATCAAGAATTTTAAGAGGGGAGACAGCCCCAAGAGAAAAATTGGTAGCGGTCGTTTTGTGAATGATAATTCTGGGAGGAAAAATCATCACTATAAAGCTTCGAGTGGAAGAGACCATACCGGTGCATGGACAAATAGGTCCACACAATTAAAGGTCCATATGTAGCTTTGTTAAGAACGTGGACTGATGAAAAGGCAGAGGAAAACATTACATCTTCATACCAATATGTGAATGAGCTGACCACTCGGTTGAAAACTGGCTGGAAACTTGCCAATGAAAATTTGAAACAAGCCAGGAAGAAACATGCTGCCTATTATAACAGGAAGGCGAAAGACAGAAATTTGGCTGTGGGAGAGAAAGTACTGCTTCTTTTGCCCGGGAGTCAGAATAAGTTACAAATTGGATGGCAGGGTCCATATACAGTTCTAGAGAAGGTGTCTAGAACAAATTATAAGATAGATAAGAAGGGGAAAGAAAAAATCTATCATGTGAATCTCCTGAAGAAATATTTGGAAAGAGAACATCAGGAAGAGACACACTTGTTGACCTTGTCCATCGCCATGGAGATGAAAAAGGAACCACTTTCATCATTTGAATATCCATTACACCCCTGTGAGACAGCAGCACAGGTGAAAATCAGTACACATTTAACGAAAACTCAGAAAGAGAGAGTGCAACAGGTTCTAAATAATCATGCAGAGGTGTTAACAGACCGACCAGGGCATACAAACCTATTGGAATATGATATGAAACTGATAGACCCCACACCTGTCTGTATGAAACCATATTCGATTCCGTTTGCTAAGGAGAAAGCTTTGAAGGAAGAGATAGACTATCTGTTGAAGGAAGGAATTATTTCGCACAGTGAGTCTTCGTATAGTTCCGGTGTTGTACTCTTAAGGAAGCCCTCTGGAGAACATAGACTCTGTATAGATTACAGGAGACTGAATGCTATTACAGAAGGACAGGTGGATCCATTGCCGGATACAAATCAGCTGTTTGCCAGACTAAATAAAGCTAAATATTTCTCAAAAGTGGATCTGAGTAAAGGATACTATCAGATTCCAGTAAAGCCTGAGGTTAGACCATACCTAGCTTTTAGTACCTCAGAAGGACACTATGAGTTTAATAGATTGCCATTTGGATTGAAGAATGCGCCTAGTGTCTTCTCTAGAATGATGAGAAAATTATTGGATCCTCTGAATAATCCCTGTATAACAAATTTTATGGATGATATCCTTATAGCAACAGAAACATTTGAGGAACACATTGACTCTCTGAACATGCTGTTTGATCGACTTAGGGAGGCAAATTTAACAGCCCGTCCAACCAAATGTTGCGTTGGATGTAAAGAATTGGAATTTTTGGGACACACAGTTTATCAGGGAAACATGACCCCTGACCCAAAGAATTTAGAGAAACTACAGAAAGCCCCGAGACCACAAACCAAGAAGGACGTGAGATCCTTTGTCTCATTATGTGGTTTCTACCAGAAGTATATCAAAAACTTTAATTCCATATGTGCACCTTTAACGGAATTGACACGTAAAGGACATCCAGATCGCATTACATGGACACCACAATGTGAAATGACTTACCAAGAATTGAAGGAAAAGCTCACAAGTAAACCCATTTTGAAATTACCTGACTTAAGTCAAGAATTCATAGTAAGGACGGATGCAAGTAATATTGGGTTAGGTGCAACTTTACTACAGAAATCAGATGCATTGGATGGGGAATTAAGCCCAGTGGCATATGCTAGCAGAAAGTTGAATAAAGCTGAAATCAACTACTCAACTAGCGAAAAAGAATGTCTTGCAATAATATGGGCGATAAAGAAATTCAATATTTATCTATATGGGAAGGCATTTAAGTTGCAAACAGATCACAAACCTTTATCGTTTCTAGCACAGGCTAAGCATGAGAACTCTAGGTTACTCCGATGGTCTTTACTTTTGGCTCCATATAATTTTAGCATTGAGTATATATCTGGAAAAACCAATTTGGGAGCGGATTTTTTAAGCCGCCATCCGTGTGATGAGAATCACCGTAAACCCCAGAAATAATAATAAATTTCTCTATGTGTATATAGAATAAAGGACTGACATATAATGTCTGTTTTAAGAGGGGAGGTGTCGTGAAATATTCTAATCCACATATATAAATTATTAGGTAAATATAAAGCCTAACAAATAAAATTAATAAAGAGAAGAGCAATGGGAAAATAACAGTGCTGTCACAAAGAATGTACTCGAAATCCCCCTTGTTTTCTGCTTCGTCTGCAAATTGTAACGCTTTCACGTTGATATAAAAGCTTACTGTATTATTACCCGCCTTCTTCAATGAAACGTGTGCTGCATTTCTAAGAAAAACATTGAGACGTACTGCGTAATGACCTAAATTAATCCTAACATTAATTATACTGCGTTACCAAAACGAACGAACAGATGGACAAAAGGATAAAGAGAGAGGGGAGGGCTGAAAATCAGGAACGCATGCAACACGCGTCGCGCGATACACAAATGCTGCCATCACGCGTGTAAGTCTACATGCACTAATTTTTTTTCAGACGGACAGTGATAAAATACACTACCCTTTCCCAGAGTTAGGTTTTAAAATAAAAAAAAAACTCTTATTAGAAAAGATAACATTAGATGGGTTTACGGTTGAAAACATAACAGTACCCAGACAGCACATCTTCGAAACAGGAGGTAGAAGAAATTGCATATTTTGAACGCAGCCACGTAGCTCCTTTAAATTTGTATTTTTGGGTTCCTTAGGGCTTGCTGACAAATAATATGTAAAACGTTACGCAAATAGTCCAGGAATTAATAAATTATACCCAAAATAAAATATTGGGGGTGCCTGACAGCATAAAATCATTTCTGCTCATAAGATTTTTTTTTTAACGTGTTTGAAAAAAATTTACGTTACAGAAATAGCCTACCATGTAAACTCCAAATTGATTGGAGCGCAACAAATGAAAGCCTAACCACGATTGGTCGGGCTATAAATACTATCTTGGTTGTTAGGGGAAACGGGGAAAGGTAACATTTTTTCAAACACTTGTCGAAACGGGGCTCATTGGTCAGACTCGCTGATATACACACTTGGGAGCGTTAGTTCGAAACCACTTGTTTAAATAAGATTGATAAAGCATCAGTGCGTTGAAGCCAGCTCATATTTGGCTAAAATAAAAGCCTGGAAGATAAGCAGATGGAAATTTGTGCCAGTTTGTGCCAGAATTCATTGCTAATCAACGTATCTGTGTTTATTCGTATGAATTGTGGGACAGTGGTCTTGATGGTACTGAGCAGCACCTAGTCAGAGCTTTGCTGAATCCAGTGTCGGACAGCATACTCCTTGGTCCTTTTAGCTATCAGTGAGGTGTCTCCAGAGCCCAGAGGAGAATTCGAGCAGAGGAGTCCTTTCCTGCCGCCATCACGCCAGATAAGCTAACTTGGCCAGCTGAGCTCAACATTATGTCCCCTCATCTTGAACTGACTTTGTAAAATTAACATTAAGAGGGGAATTTACTTGTCTTAAAATCAGGAACTGTGAACATCTCCAATACTAGTCCCTAAAGACAAACTATTGAAGTCATGATGACAAATACCAACAGAGCTTGAACAAAACAAAACCAGTATTACCTCATTTTACTACTACACAACTGACACACATAGAACATTTGTAATAATATATGTCACTACAATATTCATATTAAATACATTCTGTACATAACTTGTAATTTAAATTGATTGTGATTCCTGGTCCCTTGTAGTTGAATCAGGACACATATTCATTCATGCCAGTAATGAATACATATTGTTATTTGAAAAGTTACGAGTGACTTCTTTAAGATATTCTCATAGAGTGTTATATGTATGTGAGTGTCACAGTGTTGTTAAGAGTAGTGGATTAAATTAAATTGTTTATCTGTCTGTTGTTGTGACTTACACTTCATCATACACATACCCTAGACAAATAACGTAGTCATCACACTATTCCAGAATAATTCTGACTGAGATATATAGATATGTGGTAGCAAGTAAGGTGATATATAATACACTACTCTTATTAGATATATATATACCTTCACAGCTGATCTCAGTCAGTACACTAAGTCCCCTATAAATATTTATAACATCCCACTTCACCACACGGTCTTTGTTACTTCAACGGCTGACAGCTTTTATTACTGACAGGACATCTGGAAAAAAACATTACTCGTCTCTCCGTGCTCTCCTCTGCCGTTATGACTATTATTGCAAATTTCAACGCCCCGCAACCTCTGCTCTAAAGTTACTTGGAAATGTCCATGTTGACAATGCCACTTATGTACTTGTTGAAGGCCGTTTTTGTTTCGCGTTAGGGTTTTGCAAGTGTATGTTGTTTACATACAATATTCATGTGAAGTTAATGTCCAGTGTTCTTTCTTTACGTGCCTGGCAAACAAGTATTAGTTTACTTTTATGCACGCGTCTCTTTCTCTAAAGAAAGTAATAACTGCTGAGTGACGGTTTATAACTTTAATAAACATGAAGAAATTCACAATCGACCCATTTGATGTGATCAGGCAATTAAAGCACAATCAAGATTAATAATAATAATAGTCACTCATATGTATGAAACAATCACACACACCCAGATACACATCTCAACAGCCAAAACGGCTGGTCACTGAATGCCCCCTTTTTGTCCACTCCCTTCGCTGCTAAACTCTCTCTCTCTTTTTTTTTGCACACGCCTCGCCAGCGATCCCTTCCCCGCCAGTCTCATCACGTGACATAGAGTGTCTAGAGGACCGGGGTAGCGAAGCGGCGTTCTGGGCATTCGAACTACTCCATTTTCCATCTCCCAACAGTACTGTTGGTTAGTATGAGAAAAAAGATGAGGATGACTCCAGTAAGACGTGGTGAAGGTTGGGTTTATAAAATGGAAAAAGATAATGCGTCTTGCTAGGAACAAAAGACAAATAACATTGCCTACGTTGCGGCCACAAGCCATTTCATCAGGGAAAGGAAAGAAAGAGAGAGTAAAATTAAGAGACATGAGAAAATAAACAAAAAGAATATCTCCTCGTCGAAGCAGGCCCCATTACTTACACATCCCCCCCCTAAAAAACAAATAAACTCACCCTCAGTCTGAGCAAGATTTCTCCACTTCTATTTTAATTTGTATGGTCCAAATATATTTGCTTGGCTCTAACAACATCTTGGACAGCGTTCCTCTACTGTATATATTTTATTCTAGAATTGGTCTCAGGCGTCCTGTGCACAGCTTCTTTAGCACATTCGCATCTGACATATCTCTCCCCACTCCCCCAAGTTGTACCTGTATTGTCATATATTTCCTAGTGCAGTGAAGGCTTCTCATGGCTTTATGCATTATCATCCTGATATTATTGTCAGTACCTGCAGCTTTGTCTGTGTTGCTGCCATGCATGCCTCAGTCTCTTGTAAGGACATTTCTTCAAACGTTACCTGACTTTAATTTAAAAAAAAATAAAATTAAAATAGTCGATTTGGCGAGGTGAGTCCCGTTCAACCTAGACGCAAGATCCACCGGTTATATTAGGGCGCTGGAGTTGGGTTGGTCACGTCCTCAGAGGAGCCACAGATGCCATCGCAAGAACAGCTATGCTGAAGGAAAGCGAAATAGAGGCCGACCAAAAACAACTTGACAGAGAACTGTGGAGGCCGAGATGCAAAGGATGAGCCAGAGCTGGGGCACTGCACGATGGATGGCCTCCGACCGAGCAAAGTGGAAGTAGTTTGTTGCTGCCCTACAAGACACCACCAGGCGTGATGACCACTGACTGCTTTGACAGTCGGCGGCTAAGGATCGAAGAAGAAGTCCAAATATAAAAGATCTTGTGGTCTGGACATATTCTGTGTTTTGTTTTGAGTAACCTGACTATCATTTGTCACATTATAATAAATTTGAATTTTAAAAAAGTGCATTAAATTAGACATTAATTTTAGAATCAGAAAGTGTGAATTTTACTTACTTTATTTTTCCACTAGACCCGATTACTTACTTTTTTCCCCCACTAGACCCGATTACTTACTTTATTTTTCCAGTAGACCCGATTACTTACTTCATTTTTCCACTAGACCCGGTTACTTACTTTATTCTTCCACTAGACCCGATTACTTACTTTATTCTTCCACTAGACCCGATTACTTACTTTATTCTTCCACTAGACCAGATTACTTACTTTATTTTTTTCACTAGACCCGATAAGCGTAGTGGGAAGGTATAGTGGAGTTCTTTAGCCTCTTTTTTTCTTTCTAAATTTTAATCTAATGAATACTGGATTGGCTATCATTTTTTAAGCCACTTTTTTTTTTTTTAGTGCATTCCTTTCTTTGGCAAGGCACTTCGCAGGGTGCTATTTTCGCTCCAGTGCTTTCTTGAATATCCATTTTTGGCTGTCAAAACACAGTGTGGGTGTGCAAATAATATTGATAATCAGCCGTTTTACGTCTATAAGGATATAAGACTATTTGAAAAGTGGTGTCTGAAATATGTGCCTTTCATTTAACCACAAAGAATGTGCCATTCATTTCACCACAGAAAATGTACCATTCATATAACCACGGGAAAATGCACCATTCATTTAGCTACATGAATGTGTGTCGTCTGTTTAAACGGTCGTAACATATAAGATACTGTTACTCCGTGTTACGTCTGCCTAGTCACGTGTAAAACATTGCGTTCATTACATCGTGTGTCGTAGGCAAATGTCAAACAGTGCACTTTATGTATAATTTTCCGTGCAATAATATGAACTTTTCTAACGAGACCTTTGATATCATCTTGAACGGGGAAAAACTACAGAAAGTTGAAAGTTTCAATTATTTAGGCAGTAAAATGACTCAGGATGGTGACACAACAAGAGAAATCCATACTAGAATTGCTTTGGCAGCTAGCGCCTTCAATAGATTATCTAACATTTGGAAATTACGATCATTGAATATACATACCAAGCTTCGTCTGTTTAATTCAAATGTTATCTCAGTGTTAACATACGGCTGTGAGAGTTGGAAAATAACAAAATCATTGGAGAACAAGCTGAATACATTCGAGAACAAATGTCTTAGAAAACTCATGAACATCAGTTGGAAAGAATTCAAGACTAATCGACAAATAAGAGAAGACTCTAGGCAGAAATATGTCTCCGACTATATAAGGAAAAGACGATGGTCATATATCGGTCATGTCCTACGAATGCAAAACAACAGAATACCACTACAGGCGCTCACTTGGGTTCCTGAGGGTAAGAGGAAAAAAGGAAGACAAAAGAAACACTCAGAAGAACAATAATAAGAGAAGGAAGAACGTTGGGCCTAAATAATGTGCAAGAGCTAAGAGGAGTGGCGTCACAACGAACAACCTGGAGAGCACTGGTTTCTGCCTTATGCGCCGTGTTTGGTGCTTAAAGAATTTATTATTATTATTATTATTTAATGCGCGGAAAACTTTCGCGTCTTATTAATAAGTGCTTGACATAAATGCCAGAGTTGGAGTTCACTCGTTATATATTTTAGGCTTTAGCTTCTACGGAAGCTGTTAGCCCGTTTGCAACTGAGTAGAGAAATATAAGTCTTATATGTGCTTCGAGATCTATCACTGCACGTAGCTGGACGAGGTCTTAATGTTTTGAGATGGAATGTGTCTTTGGTCATCTCACAGTGCTCATTTATACATTTCATCATCATCGTCACCACCATCTTCATTTTCGCTCTCTATGGAACATGGAGCTGTCATTGCAAGCTGGTCCCCGAGTTGGAAACCTGCTCAAAGCTTGCACATGCTCTTGCAACGGGTGGTTTCTGTGGCAATTTGTTGTACATAATAAAGTTGCCAGTCCCCTGCACAGCCTCACCTTAGTCGCCTTGTTAGATACTCTTGAGGGCGCAGTCGGCTTATTCTTTCATTGTTTCATCAGAGACCCCGTGAACTACACGTTGTTAAGGAAGGTATTCATCAACACCTTTCAGCTTGCCAAGGAGCAGAGGCCTTCAACAAACTTATGCCAAGTCTTCCTGTCCCGTGCCGTCAGATCAGAGTATTTCCAGGTTTTCTTCATGTCTGTCTCCAGTTTTCTTCTCCATGTGTTCTTTAGTCTCCCTCTGTCTACCTTACCATTGAGATTCTATAACAAGGACTGTCTTGTAATACTTTCATCAGGTTTCCTCAAATGTGATGTTCTATCAATCACCAGCGTCTTCTTCTCATGTCTTGTTCCACTTTTCTGGTTCTTGTCATCAGTTTCACTTTAGTGTTTTTTGTCATACCATTTCAATCCTTCTGTTCCACGTAAGCCCCCATTTATTAAAGTCTGTCGCTTTTTTGGATCACCTTTTGAAAGGAAGTTATTAGGACCCAGAAATGAGAGCAATTGAATTAACCTAGAGGTGGAGTGGTGTACAAAAGTCAGCCCCACTCATGCACTGAAAATACAAGCAGTTGTGAAAATACTTGGAGAAGTCTACGTTGAAGCCACTGTGTGTAAGATTACGATCGATATTTTGTGGGATTTATAATTATTTGAAGTGACGTCAGTAAAGTATCACTGGCAAGTAAAATTATAACGGTAAAATTAAAACAAACAGTTGAGCCAGGTTTTCATTTGGTAGACAGCAGTGTGAACATTCAGTTGCGACCAGTGACGTGGGGTGACTTGGTTTCGCCAAGGGCGCCAGGTAGGTAGGGGGGAAAAAGTGGAGAAGGAGAAGGGGGTGGAATTTCCTTGAAGGCTGTTTAGTGAAAATCACAGCCTATGAAATTTACCGGACGGCTGCCATTTACGTTGCTCCTATGCTACACAAAGTTGACGGTGGGGTAAAATTGGGCCGCTGATGGTCTGGCTATATAATACGTTGGTCACAGGGAGATCTCTGTATTGAGCCCAAGTCGCCTGATTTCGTGGAAAATGGGCATAATTCTGCCGTTTTCTGTGATAGAAGTGGCTAAGCTACACGAAAGCTAGCAAGCGATTTCAAAATGACATGTTGTAGGTACCGTATATGAAAAAATACACTGAAACCCGCGAGCCTTTTGACCTTTCTTCAACGCCGCTAATTAATGCGCCCGCATAATCCTGGTATGGAAAGAGAATTAATGAAGCAGATCAAAATTAGGCAGCTAAAATATGTTGGCCATATAAAAAGACTAAATACCGTGCAGAAGACCATAATAGAACGAAGAGTTGAAGGCAAACGTGAAAGGGGAAGACAACGCTATAAGTGGGAAGATAACCTCACGAGATGGACAGGAAAGAGTCTATCAGACTGAACCAACAAGACAAACGACAGAAAACGTCTTACTGCAGTCTTCTAGTCTTTTTCTATGTATACAAAGTGAACGGTGGTTGGAGTCTTAATATTTCACATTTGAACAATAAAAATCCTGATCTCCCGGTTTCAGAATTAAACTCCCTGTCTGGCAAGTTGATGTCTCCCGATTTCGGAGGAAAAAATCTCGATAACATTATTGATTGTTAATGTAACATATAATAAAGGTGATACTAAAACAAACTTGCAGTCCTTCAGGGCTTAACTTTTGACCCCGTCTGCTCGGGGGGAAGGGGGGGGGGGGGGGGAAATCACTTGAGACACGAGAGACGTAACAACCAGGTATTGGCTCTAGCTAAGAACGTATCTCTTGTGTGGACAGTACACAAGCAGTTACCACACAGTGTGTCGTCAACATGGAGACACGCCACAGATTAAGAATGCTGAAATAAAAGCTAGAGCAGAGCTAGTATTACGGTACATCAGGCGTGTTTTTGAGGTTGTTCGGGTTGTCGAGGTTTCGACTAAACTCATAATTCCCCCCCCCCCCCCCCTGTTTTTGAGATGCACACTTGACACGGATTGTAGATCGTAATCGTATTCGTATAAGCTCCATAGGGAACTCGGAGCTGCAAATGAATATGGCCCGTCTTAGGAGGGTTGTGGAGTGGGCCAACACATTTTCTGACTCCGAGTCATGAAATCTGATTCCAGACCTCGACTACACTTTTTCTACTAGCCATGTGGCGTAAAATTCGGGAGTCAGGAAGTTTGTTTTACCGACTCCCGACTCCACTAATACACGACTGACTCTCTGACTCCACAACCCTGGTCTTTAGGAAGGTTATATCGAATCACATGGTCTTACAACAGTGATTTATGTAACAAATAGTTTTACATGCGCATGAAGCCACATGTGTAGATGGCCACCTTTAGGAAGGTTATATCCAATCACGTGCTCTTGGAGCGATTATTTCTGTAGCACTTAGTTTTAAGTGATGAGGTTCGCAGCCACATGTACTATCACATATCAGTCGGTTGTTACGACTAAGAATTGCAAAATGAAAATGTACAGTTACCTACAAAATTTGACTTGTTTTTACCTATACAGACATTACCTTGGTATGCTCGCCAATTATATCTAAGCAAGTTTTGTATGGCAACGATAAGGAAATTCTTGAAATAAAATTAAAAAAAATAATTGAGGAACGCCGCCCAACTTAATAAAATGTTGACCTTCATAGCATCGTAGCATAATTACTGTAAACTCTCAGATCACTTGGGAAGTATTATCAAACTCATCACTATTTGTTGGTTTTTTTTGTTTAACGTATGCCCGCTATTACTCGAGGCGAGAATCTCCGGTTAGTATATCTAACCTGAGATTGATTTCTACGTGAGTATACCTTTTTTTCCCCAGTACACTGACAGGTGTCCTCACGCCATTCAGGCAGATACTCGCCGTCTTCGGAGGGTCCATTAGAGCTGGGTCGGCTCAGGAGCCGTTCAGGTTATTCCAGTCCCTGGTCGACGACACTCCTTCAAATGTCTTCGCCAGGGCTCGAATTAATCCAGTCCAAGTCCCGGTGGACGACACACCCTCAAATGTCCTCGCCCGGGCTTGAACTTGGATCACCCGATCACCAGCGCAGCGTAGTAACCATTACACCAGCACGGTTCCGATTTGTTGTTTAAATTTTGCTCTTTATGAGATCACCATTGTAGCTGGTCACCTTACAGGAAGCCTGCACCAGAGGGTACAGGTGCTCTTACAGCGGTGGTTTGTGTAGCAATGGTTTTTCATGATGAAGTTGCCAGGCCCATGCACACCCTTTTATTAGTCGACGCCAACGACATGTCTGAAACAGAAGGAGCCGTATTCTTTCTTTACCCTTATCAACATTACCCTTATCAACATTACCCTTTAGCTTCTCAAGAAGCATACAAATACATGTCAAGTCCTCCCGTGCTGTGCCATCCGTTCTAGGTCTTTCCATGCCTTCCCCATTGCTTCTCCGAAAAAAAAAAAATGGTAAGTCAGCAACCCAGGTTTCTTTCGGTTTTCTGTGGATTGCGCCATGAGCTTCCTTACCAGAGGACCTTGTTCTGTCTTTGATGGCTGAGTTGTATTTTCTTAAGTTGACTTATTCATCTTGTTTGTTGAAATTTTTGGTGGTGTAAACCAGTTGTTCTCAACGTGGGCCATTCTATATGTCTTGGGGGGGGGGGGGGGGCTACAGTAAGATGGTAAAGTACCTTTTTCCAGCTAACAATGGGAGCGGCACAGAGGTAAATGAGGCTCAGAAGGGAGAGCCATGAGCAAGAACACAAGGTTGAGAACCCTTGGTTTACACTTTATACAGGATGGGGTAACCGGCCCACGCCTAATCCTCAGTCACTTTTTACGACATGCATGGGAGGTTACAATGTTACTATTCTTTGCTTCCCTGTCGGGTCCCGGTAACGCTCGGGTGCAAACCCCCGCCACGCCAGCTAGTAAAAATAAATCGGAATGTGGAAAAAAAAAAGGATGACGATGAAAGTTTTTTTTTTTTCCAATTGGTTGTTGTTGAGAATGTACACCATTATACACGAAGCGTTTGGGACCCCAAGATGCAGCAATAGTGAATGCAGTCAGCGACTCATAGTTGGACTGCTTGCACCAGGACCAGCGAACCAGAGCTGGTCAAGACCGCACTCCACCTCCACGTGGTGGTCCTGCAAACAGTCTGCAGCAGTGCAGTCTGGCTGAGCGAGTGCGGATCGAAATGGGAAGGCAAACCCGGTCCCTAAAAAATGCCGTGCTGAAGTCGGATGTGTCGACCGAAAGGTGCAGATATCACAGCTACGGCGTAAACAGACACAACGCAACCACCGTCCTTTTCAGGGCGAACGAGGAAGAAGGAAGAAGAAGATACACGAAGCGTTTGATAAATCCATTGTTCCGTCTCTCCATGACACTTGCCTAGGCACATTTTTTTGTTCCTTCAGGTATGAAAACCCATCAAATGCTTCGGTTGGTTTTACTAAGGCGTAAGATTAAGCAGGCAGCTTGAATGGTATTTGAATGGCACAGTTAAATGTGCGTTAACTCCGCTCTGTCATTCCTGGCGACCTCTGTAATTGGGAGATATTAATATGCTGCTGACGTTGTAACTTTTCCCCCATTGCCTTAAAAGGATGGAGCCGGTCACGCTTAAATTAAACGTGTTACACGCGTGATTCGTCTGTTTCTCAAGCCCCCTTCTCTCCAAGCCCAACCATATTCAGGACGTAAGCGCTTAAACGGCGTAAATGAGTCAGCTTAGCTTTAGCTGTGTGATTATTTGTTGGTCGGAATGTTATTATCTTGTCTGTGTAAACACTGGTGGGCAAGGGCGCACTGGCAGTGTTTTGTGCCCCTGGGCAAAAAAGGGTAATTGACCCCAGATTACCGATTCCACATTAATTATTGGCTCAGAACGTCTAAATCTCAGCCGTGGACCACCTGACAGCACACGAAATGTCAGTCCGCCTCTGCTGGTGGGGTTTAAATAAATTTTCATACGTCTTAATAAAGGACAATTTCCTGTGTTACGGGCACAAGGCTTCGCCAGGGGCAAACGAACAAAAAACAGTAACAGAAAGAAAGCGAGAAATAAGTGAAATATTAAAAAAAAAAATTATAGTAGTGATCTTGCTCATACATCGCTAGCAACTTCAGTCACTTTCATCCACGGGTTGTATATCCAGGTTCAGTCATTTCATTTGCTTTGATAAAACTGCATTTCCGTGGTTAAAACCAGGTACAAGTATGTCAGTACTTGGGAATGTAAGTAGAAATGACTCAACAGCTACACAAAGATTGGGATAGTTTTTAGCAGCATTTACACTGCTGCAATAGTCACTGATGCTTTTATTTTTAAACAGTGGTTTAGCTTTGAGATCCACGCACATACACACACTAATAAGTTCATCTTGTGGTGAGATTCAGTGCTGCATTTTCTATTTCTATATTAAACGGCATAACAATGCAGTCAGGTACATGCATTTTTTCCAGGTCCTAGAAAGACTTTCCTTATATTCTCGAGCTGATTTCGACCTCCAAAAGTTTAATCGACCCCCGATCTACCCTCTGGGGTGATCGGCCCACTTTGTGGGCCCTGATATATATATATATATATATATATATATATATATATATATATATATATATATATATATATATATATATATATATATATATATATATATATATATATATATATATATGCGTACAGGTCTGTGAGTGAGTCGGTGTCAGTATAAACCTGTTGTTGAGGCATTAGACTAGTTGTTTATCTCATCATCGTCTCGTGTAGTTCTTAGAGGTTTCTGACAATGCAAATAAAGAATTGGATTATTGCTTCCCCGGGCATTGGTGTTAGATGGGATTAACATGAGGTTGTTCATGGGGGGTTGGCCACCTCATAATGTAAAACGCATTGCTGCATAAACCATCTCTGCAAAAGCACATGGATATTTGGTAAGAGGCTTCCTGCTATGGGGACCATCTGCCACAGTGCTCCATTAGGAGCAACAAAGAAAATGAATGAATATTTATCATTATCATGAGGGACTTTCGTTTTCTTAGAGGCGGACTAATACGGATCGCTGAAGGGCCAGTCTTATTATGTATCTGGCGCCGTCGGCTATGTTATCACTTTGCGCCATCTCCTATTCCCATATTGAATTTCCGGCTGCACTATTTTCCTATTTTTGACAAGTGGAACTTGTTGGCGTTGTTGTAAGTGACAACCGATCCGGAACACCGGTACTGGATTACTATTAATCTCTTTTGTCCGAACCCCCCTCGCTTCGGAATGTGTAGGTGAATTATCCACACCACTGCTTAGTCAAGGTTTCTTAACCTGTTTTGTGTCATGGGCCCCTTTAGATTGCCTGATGAAGGTTATGGACGCCTTTGATTGTCAGATGAATGCTATGGTCGCCTTTGATTGTCAGATGAAGGCTATGGTCGCCTATGATTGTCAGATGAAGGCTAATAATCCCTTTGATTGTCAGATGAAGACTGTGGACGCCTTTGATGGTCAGATGAAGGCTATGGACGCCTTTGATTGTCAGATAAAGACTATAGACGCCTTTGATTGTCAGAAGAAGCCAATGGACGCCTTTGATTGTCAAATGAAGCCTGCAGACGCCTTTGATTGTCAGATGAAGATTATAGGCACCTTTGATTGTCAGATGAAAGCATTAGACGCCTTTGATATCCAGTGAAGGCTTTGAACCTCTTCTAAGGGGGGGGGGGGGGGGAAATGGAATGTACGTAAAAGCATAATACAAATTTTAAATATTAGGTATGTACACGGACCCCTATATAATCCATTCACAAGGGGACAGTGGATAACGGGCTAAGAAATCCTGCTTTAAGTAGCTTGCTACCATCTATTGAAGCTTGGCTGGTTTATCTTAGCTTGTTCCTGCATAAAGGAACATACGTGTCGTGAAGTCTGATTCACAACAGGTCATTCTTACCAAAACGGTGCGCCATACTTTATAAATAGTGTATGCTCGGCGGACCAATGAAACAGTACCTTCATGCATAGTGTTCACAAAAGTATTAGCCTAACAATGGCCGAGCCCGAATC